>JALIRH010000045.1:600000-894496 GCA_023055505.1 Callipepla californica brunnescens
ACCAGTCAGAAATTCCCCGAGGAAGGGTTCCCAACCTCCTGCACTGTGAGGAAAAGCTCCATCTCACTGTGGGGAGGGTGTTGCCGGGCCTTGAGATGGAGCATTAACGGATGGTTCTTTTCAGGGCGCCGCTGTCCTGCCTGACAGATGAGCACTTAATGCCTCGAGCACAGCGTGCTGCAGGAGCTGAGGTGCTGACAGCAGAGTTGGGGGAGGAGGGGCAGTGGTGTGAGCAGGGGGCTGTGGGGCTGCTGGGCCACGATCCCCTCCCCAGCACTGAGGAGAGCTCACCCTGCCTGCCCAGGGATGAGATCAGTAATCCCACGGAAGCAGAGGGGCTGACTGGGAGCTGCCCTTCGGGGTTTTCTGCTGGAGCCAGGGCAGCAACTGCTGCTCTGTCTGAACTGCACAGACCTCTGCACGCTCCTCCTGCCCGCAGGAAGCGCCCGCTGCCCCCCCCTCAGCCCACCCCACTGGGGAAGAAGCCCCGAGTGGAGCTGGGGTGCATCCCTGCCCCGTGTCCTGGGTTCCCACAGACCCGTCCCTGCAGCACAGCAGCTCCCCGTGACTTTGGGATGAGTTCTGAGTCAGACTGGGACGTCCCACCGCTCTCCACGCTGCTCCAGGACAGCAGGATCTGCTCTGTGGATGGGGATCTGCTCTGCCCGGTGCTGTAGCGGCTCTCTGAGCTGGATGGGGGCTGCAGGAACTGCTGAGCAGGGTGCAGGGACACCTTTCCCCCAATTTCAGACCTTTTTAGGCAGCTGGACTAACTCTGACCACCTCCTGGGCCCTTGGGGTGGGGGGAAGCTGGGCAGTGCCCCACATCTCCTGGGGGCAGTACATCTTCATCCACTGCCCACTGCCAGGGCCTGTGGTGGTGGGTGAGCAGTATGGGCAGCATCCTTCTGCCCCAGGCCCTGAGGAGTGGCACACAGCAGTGCTCTGAGCTTGCTCCTATCGCCCCATATCACCAGGAGGGTGGCACTGCAGTGTCCTCAGAGCTGTGGGGGGGCTGCAGTGCCCCTCTCCTGTTGGGATGGTTGGGGAGGGGGGAGGGAGGCTGTGACCTCACTGCCCTCAGCATCTTTCCCCCCCCCCTCCCATGCTACAGTTGTGGTTGGGGTGGGTGTATTTGCAGATGTAATTAATGGGCACTGAGCTGTTTGGTTTTTTCTTTGTTTTTAAGTGAAACTTTTAATAAAATGAAAGAACGGAGACCGCTGTGCTGGGTGAAATGTGTCAAACTCGGAATAGCATGAATTTATGGGGGGGTTGAGGGGGTGGGGGCGGGGAAGGAGCTGCAGGGGATTGCAGAGCGTGCCTGCCTCCTGTCCTGGGTTGGGGGGGGCAGTGGGGTCGCTCATGTGCGTGGGGTTGGGGGGGCTGGGGTGGCTGGGAGTGTGCAGAAGGGACCACAGCCCCCACCGAACAGCTTTCAGTGTGGGTTTACGTTTGGATTTCGTTGCACGGGCTCAGCACCCATCAGATCTCCATCCCCTCTTTGTCCCACTGCCGCGGGACCGGCGGGAATCCATCGTTTACCCCCAAACCGCCCCAAAATGGTGCGTTTCCCCCGCAGCATCCCCTAAAAGTGGGGCACCCCATTACCGCCGGGGGCGGCTCCGCTGCACCGCCGCATCCGCAGCCGCCGGGGGAGGGGGGGGGGGGGGGGGGGGGGAGGGGCGGTGCTGCGGACGGGGACGGTGCGGTGCAGCGCTGTGCGGGTGGTGGGGGCGGCCCCTCCGCACCGCTCCGCTCCGCACCGCTCCATCCCCGGCCCCGGGGGGCGGAGGGGCGGATGATGCGGGAGCGATGAGCGCGCTGCGGGGCTGGGGGTGGCTGCTGGCCGCGCTGCTGTCGCTGACCCCGAGAGCAGGTAGGTTCCCCCGCTCCCCTCCGGTCCGTCCCCGTCTCCTCTGGTTCCCCCCCCCCCCCCCCCCCCCTCCCCTCACCCCCGGACCCTCCGGCCCCACCGCTGCGGTGTTTGGATGCGGCGGTACCGCACCGCACCGCACCGCCCCCGTGTGCGTTCTCCGGGCGTCCCCTGAGTGTCCCCTGGGACGCAGTGCCACGATGCTGAGTGCCCCCACCCCGGGACGCGGCCCCACCGCAGCCCCTCCGCGGCCCCACGGCCTCGGGACCCCCATAGGACGTGTCCTCACTGGGGCCCCTCCATGTCCCCCGGTCCCCAGGTGTCCCTTTTGTGATGCAGCATGGCCTTGGGTCCCCCTCAGGACACGTCCCCATCACAGCCCCTCCACATCCCCGTGTCCTCAGGACCCCCAGGATGTGTTTATCCCCTCCATGTGCCCCAGGTCCCCAGGTGCCCCCTTTGGCACGTAGCAGGCCTCAGGTCCCCATTGCAGCCCCTCTGTGTCCCCTGAGTCCTCAGCTGTCCCTTTGGGAACGCAGTATGGCCTTGGGTCCCCCAGAACAGATCCCCAGGGCAGTGTCCCAAATCCTCTCCAAGACATGTCCCCATTGGGTCCCCTCCATGGCCGCCAGATCTCCAGGTTCCTGTGGCTTTTGGGTCCCCATAGAAAAGTCCCCATCACGTCCCCTCCACATCCCCCAGTCCCCAGGTGTCCCTTTGGCATGCAGCATGGCCTTGTGTCCCACAGGACATGTCCCTATTGCGGCCCTCTCACCCAGGTCCCCATGGTATCAGGTCTACCCAGGACCTGTCCCCAACACAGCCCCTCACAGCCTTGAGTCCCCCCAGAAACATCCCCATTGAAGCCCTTCCATGTCCCCATGGACTCAGGTTTCCCCTAAAAATGTCCCCAATGGGTTCCCTGCATGTCCACCAGGCCCCCACATCCCCAGCTGCCCCCAGATGAATCCCTACTGCTGCTTCTCCATGTCCCCTTGGTTCCCCCAGGATGTGTCCCCATCGCAGTCCCTCTTTGTCCATTGGGGCCCTATGGCCTTAACCATGGGGCACCCAATCCTTAACTGCAGGGCACCCAACCCACATCTACGGGGCACCAAAGCCATGTCTATGGGGCACCCTTTCTTTAACCATGGGGCACCCAGCCCAGGTCCACAGGACACACAGCTCTTGACCACGGAGGACCCCACCTCTGACCTTGGGGCACCCAACCCACGTCTCCCAGCACCAACCACCACTCCTGGCCCGCAGGTCCCGCAGGTGCCACCCCACAGCGGAGGCTGCCGTGGGCCGGCTGGCCGGAGGGACGGGCGCTGTCCGAGGTCACCCACCCCAGCAGGTTGGTGAGGCACAGCGCGGGCGGAGAGGTCCTGAAGCATCAGCTGGACACCAAGGTCCGGAATGAGTCCGGAGCGGGAGGCGGCCCCGTAAGTGCACCGCGTTCCCATCGCCCTAATGGGTTCCCATTAAAGCTCAGCTCCGGAGGTGCACGTGCAAGTCCACGGCTCATGCATAATGAATGCCACCGCTCGGCACTGGGGAGGCGGATCCGGCGCTGTGCCACGTGCCGGCGAGCCGCGCTTTGGGGTGGCCCCACACACCCAGTGCCGACCCCGCTCTCTTGCAGGGGGTGCACCTGGCTCGGGTCAGCTTCGTGGTGCGCGCCTTTGGGTCAGCCTTCGTCCTTGACCTGGAGCTCAACCAGTGAGTGTCCACGTGAGCCCGCCGTGGGGTGACCCCTATCACGGGGCATCGCCACGGGGACGGGTGGGAGCCCCCTCAATGTGGACGGGGTCTCAGTGTCCCATGGGGTTGGGACCCTCACCGTCCTCACCCCACTGCTGTCCCCGCAGCCACCTCCTCGCCTCGCACTATGTGGAGCGGCACCTCGGTGTTGGACAGAACGGCAGCAGCACGGTGAGACCTGTGGCCGTGCCATACTGTGCCATACCGTGCCATACTGTGCTGTGTTGTGCCATGCCAGGCTGTGCCATGTTGCACCATGTTGTGCCATGCCATGTGGTGCCATGCTGTGCCATACTGTGCTGTGTTGTGCCGTGCCAGGCTGTGCCATGCTGTGCCATGCTGTGCCATGCCGTGCTGTGCTGTGCCATGCTGTGGCATGTAGTGCCATGTTGTGCCATATTGTGCCATGCCGTGTTATGCCATGTTATGCTGTGTTGTGCCATGTTGCACCATGCTGTGGCATGTAGTGCCATGTTGTGTTGTACCACGTTGTGCTGTACCATGCCGTGCTGTGCAGTGTTGTTGTGCCGTGCTGTGCCATGCCATGCTGTGCCATGCTGTGCCATACTGTGGCGTGTTGCACTGTGTTGTGCCATTCCATGCCATGCTGCATTGTGTTGTGCCATACAGTGTCATGTTATGCCATGTTGTGCCATGTAGAGCCGTACCATGCCACGTTATGCCATGTTATGCCATGTAGTGCCGTACCATGCCATGTTATGCCACTTTATGCCGTGTTATGCCGTGTTATGCCATGTTGTTGTGCCATGTAGTGCTGTACCATGCCATGTTATGCCACGTTATGCCATGTTATGCCACATTATGTCATGTTATGCCACGTTATGCCATGTTATGCCCTGTTGCTGTGCCGTGCTGTGCCATGCAGCAGTGCCCCACGGGCTCAGCTCTGTGCCGTCCCTCAGGGCGCGGGTGAGCACTGCTACTACCAGGGCCAGGTTCGCGGGCGGCCCCGCTCCTTCGCAGCGCTCTCCAGCTGCCAGGGGCTGCAGTGAGTACCGACCCCAACCCCGAGCCAGCGCTGCACCCACAGAGCTGAGCTGTGGGCAGAACATCTCGGGGTTTCCTTTGCAGCGGGGTCTTCTCGGACGGACGGGATATATTCCTGATTGAGCCCCAGGCGGGCGCTGAGCACGGGGAGGTGAGTGCGGGCCCTCACCCTGCCTCAGTTTCCCCACTATAGGGGATGTGGCCCCAGTGACACGGGGACTCTCCCCACAATAGGGTCTGCAGCCACACCTCATCCAGCGCACCCCAAGCTGTGCCCAGCCAGGTGAGCACTGCACTCCAACGTTGTGTCTGCATCCCCGGTGTGCCCAGTGACCCTGATCCCACTGTCCCCATTCCCTGCAGGCTGCATGCTGGGTGCTGTGGGGCAATCCACCTCAGGCAGCTCCACCAGGCTGCGGCGGCGGCGGCGGCAGGTGAGCGGTGGGGACATGGGTAGGACACGGGCACGGGGCTGGGGACAGGGGTATAGGGTTTGGGGCAAGGGTATGGGGTTTGAGACAAAGAATATGGAGCTGGGGACAGGGGAATGGGGATGGCAACGGCAGCATGGTGTTGGATATGTGGGGCTGGGAACAGGGGCACACTTTGGGGGCTCACAGCCATGAAATGGGGCCAAAAACTCTCAAACCTCACTTCTCGCCCCATACGTACTCATGGGCACTGCCCACCTCCTTCCACACCTCCAGGTGCGTCGGTCACAGCACACAGTGCACAGTGAGACCAAGTACATCGAGCTGGCCGTGGTGAACGACCATCAGCTGGTAGGGACGTGGGGCAGGGGGACGGCAATGGGGCAGCCGCCCACCCCCTGCTCCCCGAAGTTCCTACAGCTCCGCAGATCCGTGGTGCTCACCAGCAACTTCGCCAAGTCCGTGGTCAACCTGGCTGACATAGTAAGTGTGGGTCCACCCATGGGGTGGGGACTGTGGGTCCATCTGGGGACTGCGGGTCCATCTATGGGGTGGGGACTGCGGCTCCATCTATGGGGCGCTGAGAGTGGTGCTGTCCGTGATGTTGCTCCCATGGCATTTTATGCCCCACTGCACCCCATGGCCATCCCCATTGTGCATTTTGCCCCACTGTGCCCCATGGCACGCTGAGCTCATTCTCATCCCCACTGTGCCCCATTGCCATCCCCACTCTGTGCTGTGCCCCCACTGTACCCCACAGTGCCCCGCTGCCATCCATATGGCGTGGTGTACCCCACTGCCATCCACACAGCTCACTGCGCCCTACTGCCATCCCCACGGCACGTTGTGCCCCACTGTGCCCCATAGCACCCCACGGCCACCCTATTGCAGATCTACAAGGAGCAGCTCAACACCCGCATCGTGCTGGTGGCCATGGAGACGTGGGCCGCGGGGGACCGCATCCGCATGGAGGACGACTCAATGGGGACACTCACTGAGTTCATGCGACACCGGCGTGAGGAGCACAGTGACGCCGTCCACCTCTTCTCGTGAGCGTGGGGCCGGGAGCCCACCCCATGGCCGCATGCCCACGTCCCCATCTGCCCCATCCCTTGTAGGGGACGCACCTTCCAGAGCAGCCGCAGTGGTACCGCCTTCGTTGGGGGTATCTGCTCAGCCGGGCGCGCTGGCGGGGTCAACGAGGTGGGTGATGCGGGTGTAGGGTGGGTGGTGGGCATGGGACCCCATGGTGACAACGTTGTCCCCATTGGGGACCCCATCATGCCCATGCTGTCCCCACTGCAGTATGGCAGCATGGCGGCCATGGCGGTGACGCTGGCGCAGACGTTGGGGCAGAACGTGGGCATGATGTGGAACAAGCACCGCACATCGGCAGGTAGCAATGGGGACAGGGGTGGCACCCACGGGGACAATGTCCCCTCCCTGGCACCGCAGTGCTCTGCCATCCCATAGGGGACTGCCGCTGCCCCGATGTGTGGCTGGGCTGCATCATGGAGGACACGGGGTGAGCGCTGTCCCCACGTGGCATACGGCCACCCCAGGAGGTGCCACCCATGGGGTGCTCCCACAGTGGGGTGGTGGTGGAGGGCACTGGGGGGTCACTGGGGGCACTGGTGGTGGGGGGGGGGTGGGTACAAGTGGGGTCATTGGGAGCACAGTGGGGTCAGTGGGGGTACAGTGGGGCCACTGGGGCACAGCTGGACGGTGAGGGGCACAGCGGGGTCAGTGGGGCACAGTGAGGCCGTGGTGGCACAGCGGGGTTGTAGGGCACAGTGGGATCACTGGGGAACACAGGGCTGTGGGAACGCAGCGCGGTCACGGGGGGCACAGAGGGGTCAATGGGGCACGGGGTGAGCGTTGCCCCCATGTGGCACGGAGCCCGCCACCCTGGCGGTGCCACCCGGTGTCACTGTCCCCCCCCCACAGGTATTACCTCCCACGGAAGTTCTCCCGCTGCAGCATTGATGAGTACAACCAATTCCTGCAGGACGGCGGTGGCAGCTGCCTCTTCAACAAACCCCTCAAGGTAATGGGGCATCAGTGGGGCCAACGGGCACCCGTGGGGTGTGGGATCTCTGGGGAATCAGTGGGGAAGGGAGCATCAATGGGCCAATAGGATTCATGGGACAAGGAGTCCCCAGGGCACCAACGGGGCCAATGGGCATCAGTGGGGTGGGGAATCCCTTGGGGTCACGGTTGGGTTGGAAGGGACAACCCCACAGCCCTTCCCCACAGCTCCTGGACCCACCGGAGTGTGGCAATGGGTTCGTGGAGGCGGGAGAAGAGTGCGACTGTGGATCGCAGACGGTGAGTGGGATCAGGGCCATTGGGGGCAGCTGTGGGGCCGGGGTGGGGCTGAGCACTGTGCTGCCCCACAGGAGTGCGCCAGGAGCGGAGGGAACTGCTGCAAGAAGTGCACGCTGACGCACGACGCCATGTGCAGCGACGGGCTGTGCTGTAGGGGATGCAAGGTGCTATGGGGCACGGTGTGGGGCGCTGGGAGCTCTATGGGGTCAGGTCTTGATGTGGGATTCGTCCCCAGTATGAACCGCGTGGTGTGTCCTGCCGGGAGGCAGTGAATGAGTGTGACATCCCCGAGACGTGCACCGGGGACTCGAGCCAGGTGAGAGGGGTCATCGGGACACTGTGGGATCAGGAGGGCACAGAGGGGCCACGGGGGAACAGTGGGGCTGTGGGAGTCACAGCAGGGTCATGATAAGACAGTGGGGTCACTGGGGGCACAGCGGGGCTGCAGGGGGCACAGTGGGGTCATTTAGGGGCACAATGGGGCCATGGAGGCACAGTGGGGCCACTGGGGACACACTGGGGTCATTTAGGGGCACAGTGGGGTGGTGGGGGCACAGTGCAGCCATAGGAATACAGTGGGGTCAGTAAGGACACAGCGGGATCATGGGGGCACAGTGGGATTGCTGGGGCACTGTGGGGTCATGGGGGCACAGCAGGGTCACAGTAGGACTATGGGGGCACAGAGGGGTCACTGGTGTACAGTGGGGTCCCACGTGTCCTCTCCTGCCCCCCCCCCAGTGTCCCCCCAACCTCCACAAATTGGACGGGTACTTCTGTGATAATGATCAGGTGAGCGGCACCGTGGGCACAGCACACCCATGGGATCGTGGAACTCGTGGGTGCCATGCTCCCATGGGTGCCACCATGACCCTACAACCACTCCCATGGGTGCCACCATGACCCTACAATCACTCCCATGGGAACCAACCACGACCCTATCCTCCCCCCCATTGGTGCCACTATGACCCTATTACTGTTCCCATGGGTGCCACCACGACCCTATAACCAATACTGTTCAACCCAGCCATGGCCCTATCCCCTCTCCCATCAGTGACACCATGACCTTATAACCACTCCCATGGCTACCAATCACAACCCTACCCTCCCTCCCATTGGTGCCACCATGACCCTAACTCTACTACTATTCATGCCAACCATGACCCTATTCCCACTCCCATGGGTGCCACCATGACCCTATCACTACTCCCATGGGTAAAAACTATGACCCTATTCCCACTCCCATGGGTGCCACCATGACCCTATAACTTCTACCACTGGTGCCATCTATGACCCTATCACCACTCCCATGGGTACCACTGTGACCCTACAACTTCCCATGGGTACCAGCATGACCCTATAACTACTCCCATTGCTGCCTCCATGACCCTATCCCCCATGGGCTGCACCCTGACCCTATATCTGCTCCCATGGGTACCACCACAACCCTATAACTCCTCCTACTGGTGCCAACCATGAATCTATCACCACTCCCACTGGTTCCACCATGACCCTATAACCTCTTCCATTGCTGCCACCACATCCCTATCCCCCATGGGTGCCACCATGACCCCATAACTCCTCCGACCGGTGCCAACCATGACCCTATCACCACCACGACCCTATAACCACTCCCACTGCTGCCACCATGTCCCTATCCCCCATGGGTGCCACCATGACCCTCTATCTGCTCCCACGGGTACCACCACGACCCTACAACCACTCCCATGTGTGCCACCACGACCCTATCCCCGCTCCCAGGGCCGCTGCTACGGTGGGCGCTGTAAAACCCGGGACCGGCAGTGCAACGCGCTCTGGGGCCGCGGTGAGTGCGCAGACCCCAAACCCGCGTCCCCGCACCGGGGAACACCGCATGACAGCGATCCCCGCAGGCTCTGCCGAGCGCTTCTGCTACGAGAAACTCAACGTGGAGGGCACCGAGAGGGGCAATTGCGGGCGTGACGGCGCGGGGTGGACGCAGTGCAACAAGCAGTGAGTGGCACCGACCGCCCCACGTCCCCTGCCTGCGTCACCCGGCGTCACCGTCCCGCCGCCTGCAGGGACGTGCTGTGCGGGTTCCTGCTGTGCGCCAACGTCTCGGGGTCACCGCGGCTGGGCGAGCTGAGCGGGGAGGTGGCCACCACCACCTTCTTCCATCAGAACCGCTACGTGGACTGCAGGTGGGTGTCACCGTCTCGGGGACAGGGACACGGGGTCACTGCTGCGGGGATGTGGGCGCTGTAGGGACCCTGCATCACCCCGCTGGGGATAGGGTGGTGTGCGCGTGTCACCTCCTTGGGGACGGGATGCGGGTCCCTGTGTCACCCACTTGGAGATGGCAACATGGGCACTATGGGGTCCCGTGTCCACCCCCTTGGGGACATGGACACAGTGGGGTCCTTGTGTCACCCTGAGGGGACGTGGACACGGGTGGGACTTCGTGTCACCTCCTTGGTGTGTCAGTTCCTGGGGGATGGGGACAAGGACGTGGCAGGGTCCCTGCAGGATGGGGACAATGCGGTCCCTGTGCCACCCCCTGGGGACACAGACACAGTAGGTTTGGGCACAGTGGGGTCTGTGCATCACCCCCTTGGGGACGGGGTCAATGGGGTCCCTCTGTCACCCCATGGGTGTGTCACCACCGTGGGGATTGGGACGTGGACCTGAGGGTCCCTACATCACCCCGCTGGATGTGGGGACATGGACACAGCACTGTCCCCTTGTCACCTCTTTGGAGACAGGGATATGGACCGGGTAGTGCCCCCATGTCACCCCACTGGATATGGGGATGCAGACCTGGCAGCAGTGTCACCCCACTGTCACCGTGCAGGGGCGGCCACGTGCAGCTGGCGGACGGCTCCGAGCTGAGCTACGTGGAGGACGGCACACCGTGCGGCCCTGCCATGCTGTGCCTCGACCACAAATGCCTTCCGGTCACCGCCTTCAACTTCAGCTCCTGCCCCGGCAGCGGGGACGAGAAGATCTGTTTTGGGCATGGGGTGAGGAGCAGGAACGGGGCTGGGTGGTGTGGGGTGACAGTGTGGGGTGACAGCACGGGGTGATGCTGTCCCCTCATAGGTGTGCAGCAACGAAGGGAAGTGCATCTGTCAGCCCGAGTGGACGGGGAAGGACTGCAGCGTCTACGACCCCATTCCTGAACCCAAACCCACGGGGGAGACGGAGCGCTACAAGGGTCTGCTGGGGGCACGTGGCACTGTCCCTGGTCCCCGTGGTGTTCCATGGCTGTGTCACCTCTGACACACGTTCCTGTCCCTCTGTCCCAGGTCCCAGTGGCACCAACATCATCATTGGGTCCATCGCCGGGGCCGTGCTGGTGGCTGCCATCGTCCTTGGTGGCACGGGATGGGGATTCAAGTAAGCAGGGTCATTGGGATGCTCATGCCCCTTGTCCCATCTCTTCCCTTGTCTCCATGTCCCCTTGTCCCATGGGGTCACTGGGATGCTCATTCCCCCAGTTCCATCTGTCCCCACTCATCGCCTGTCTCCTTCCCTCCTGGGGTCACTGGGACATTATTTCCCTGGTTCCATTTGTCCCCACTGTCCCCTTTTCCCTTGTCCCCTGGGGTCATGGAGATGTCATTCCCCTGCTTCCATGTGTCCCCCCTGACCCTTTGTCCCCATGTCCCTTGTCCCCTGGGGTCACTGAGATGCTCATTCCCCAGTCCCCTTTGTCCTTACTCCCACATCCCCTTGTCCCATGAGGTCATGGTGATCCTCACTGCCTCAGTCCTACTTGTCCTCCTTGTCCTCCTTGTCCCCTGGTCCCCATGTCCCCTGGGGTTAAGGGGCTCAGAGGGATACCAGGGTCACTGGGGACACTGGGGACACTGACGCCGCTGTCCTCTCCCCGCTGTCCCCAGGAACATCCGCCGCGGAAGGTACGACCCGGCGCAGCAGGGAGTGTAACCCCCCACCCCGTCGTCTCCTCGTCACCATCACCGTCCGGCGGCAGCGGTGACCCCCCCGGGCCGGAACCGCCGCCCGTCTGTCCGTGTCACTGTCTGTCCGGCTGCCCCCATGCTGTCTCCATCTCTGTGCCCACCCCAAAGAGCCCAGAGGGGCGGGGGGGGGGGGGGCTCTTTGGGGCTCGGTGTCCCCTGTGTCCCCCCATCCCATACCTTGTGTCACCCCCTTCTCTAAAGCGCTCCTCACTTCTGTGTTGCAGGTCTGGGGGGACCTGAGCGGGTCCACCCGAGGAGGGAGGAGAGCACGGGGGGTTCCCCCCGACCCCACTGCACCGCCACGAATGTCTGGACCCCCTGGGCCCTCTGGGGTTGGGGTCACTGCACCGCCATGAATGTACACGGGGGGGCCACACCAGGACCCCCAACCCCACATGGGCCTGGGGGTGGGGGGTCAGGACCCCCCTCACTCCATGTCAGCATCTTCCAGCTCTGGGGGCTGCACCCCCCATACCAGGCCAGTATGCCCCAGTATCCCCCAGTACCCGGCCAGTTGTCCTCCTTGTGCCTCCAGAGCAGGGCCTGGGGGCCATCCTCATCCCCCTCATCTCATGTCCCCACCAGTGGGGTCTCACACCCATGGGTGCCAAGCTCTGGGACAAGGACATCCATCATCCATCATCTCCTCCATCCCAAAACGATGCACCCCAATGGGGACACCAACGGCATCAGGGCCATCTTATGTGGGTGGGGAGCAGGGTGAGCCCAGGGGAGCGTCACCCCACATCCCCTTGTTCCTTGGCCCCCTGCCCCCCGGGGTCACTGGGATGTTCATTCCCCTGGTCCCACTTGTCCCCCTTGTCCCCACATCCCCTGGTCTCATTTCCCATGGGGTCACTGGGATGCTCATTCTCCTGGTCCCACTTGTCCCCCTATCCCCACATCCTTTTGGGGGTGGCACCGTTGCTCATTCTCCTGGCCCCCGGTCCCCATGGCACTTCGCATGTCCTACGTGTCACTCTCAGGACAAGGGGGTGGCACACGTCACCCCTGTTCCCACAGCCCCACATCACCCCGAGCCATCCACCCCATAACACCATGGAGCACTTAGGGCTCGTGGGGCCCAGCACAGCCCCACGGTGACACACAGCACAGCAGGGACCCCATGCCTGCGGTGGAGTGGCAGTGTCCCCTCCACGTCCTCGTGCAGTGTCTCCTGCTATGGGGTCAGCAGTGGACAGGAGGTATCACCGGGGCTGCGTGCATGGGACAGGGTGATCACGAGCAGCACTGTCCCAGGACTATAGGGTGGAAGTGGCAGTGGGATGGGATGTTCCCAAATTCAGCTGTGGTCGTGTCCCCACATGATCTGGGGACCCCGTGGCCACGGTGATGGCTGCGGGGAGCTGGGCACCACGGAGCGGTGCCTCGGGGTCCCTCGATCTGTCACCACAACGTCCCCACAGCTGCAGTGCCTGCGCGAGGACACCGCTGTCCCCATGCCCTGTGAGGTGTGGGAGCCCCGTGTCCCCGTCCCAACACTTGTCACCAGTTTTGGGGACGTGAACGTATATATAAATATATATATATATATATAAATATAAATATAATTTTCTTTTTTCTTAATGATTTTAACGCTGTACGGCCCCCGTGGCTCCGCTGGGACCGGGGGACGGCCCAGGGATGGGGTGAGCTGAGCCCACGGCCCCGGCCCCGCTGCCCCACAGCGCACCTCACCTCCTGCTCGCGTGCCTGCTTCACCCGCACCGGGAGCTGCCGTGGTGGGGTCACCGGTGTGTCCGCCCCGACCCCGCCGCGCCTCCTGCAATGTCACAGATTTATTTACAATAAAGAACTGGAAAATCAGTGGGGTTCTGCCTTTGTGTGGGGCTGGACGAGCAGTGCGAGGCCGGGCAGCGCGGCACGCTTGCTCCCGAAATTTCCTTGACCATCCAGGTCAACTCATTCCCCAGTCCCATTTGTCCCCTGGGCCCTGTGTCCCCCCTGTCCTCTGATGTCTTGTCCCATAGGGTTGCTGGGATGCTCGCTCCCCTGGTCCCACTTGTCCCCCTCATCCCCTGCTGCCATTGCGATGCTCACTGCACTGGTCCTATTTGTTCCCCTTTATTCCCTGGTACTCCATCCTATGGGGTCATGAGGATGCTTGTTCCCCTTGTCCCCATGCCCTCATGTCCCCTGTCCCATGGGGTCACTGAGATACTCATTCTGCTGGTCCCATTTTTCCCTCTTGTCCTTGCCTCCCACTTGTCCCCTGGTCCCCTGTCCCTTGGGGCCATCACTGGGATGCTCATTCCCCAGTGCCATTTATCTCCCTTGTCCTCTTGTTCCCTGTTCCCCTGTCCCTTGGGGTCACGTGGACGCTCATTCCCCTGACCCCATTTATCTCCCTTGTCCCACGTCCCACTTGTCCCCCGATCCCCCATCCCACGGGACCACTGGGACGCCCATTCCCGACTTCCCAGCCGTACTCCCAAGCCCAGATGGAGCACCTCAGCCCGGTTCAACCCTCCCACCCCTCCGCTCTCCCCCTCCCGGCGGTCTCCTCACCGCATCAGCCACGAGAGGGCTCTCCCGGACCGTTCCTCGCACCGATGGACGGCACAGGAGATGCTCTGACGACGCAGGTTCCTTGCCCCCAGCCTGGGTCCGAGGGGCTGCAGCTCTGGGGTCCTCCACCCGCTCTGCTCCCCCCCACAGCGGAGGTGCAGCTCAGAGGGGCTATTTCGGGCTGGTGCCCACATGCCACAGTGCTGAGCGCATCAAAAATGACGCAGGAGCACCATCAGTGAACGCAGAGTGCTGCTGGGGCCTTTGGGGTCAGGAGTTCGGGGTCAGAAGGGCACGGAGATGGCACTGGGTGCCCAGCCCACCCACGAGGTCCCTCCCGGTGCGACGCATCCTCCTGGAACACAGCACAAAAATCAGTTATTTATTTACCATCTTCTTCCCCGAGGAGCGGCTGCTGCCCATCACCAAATCCATCAGGAAATAAAAAACCCAATCCTCATCAGCAGAGCCAACCGAACGGGGCTCCTGCAGCCTCTGTGCCATTACATAACGGGGAACCATCCCAACCTGCTGTCCCTCGGCTCCTCCGGCTGCGGGAGCTGACGGTGGACCATCTGGCTGTGATTTCTCAGCAATAATCTAATGAGGCAGACCTCGCTTTTAGGGTGCACACGAGGAAGAATGGCCCCATGGACTCCCCAGGAGCACAGGGTGCCACGTGAGCAGCAGCTTGCAGGAGCAGAGGGAGGCGATGGCTTTTCAGCTCTCATATCTGTAAGAGAGCAGAGAAGTTTGGGTCAGAGGGAGACATCAGATGGTCAGGAACCACCGCCGCCATGTGGAGCAGAACAGGAGGATGCTGTCCTGCAGGGAGCTGTCTCTGGGGGATGAGGGTAAAGCAGAGAGAGAGCAGGAGCCCCCAGACCCTCACCTTGTGGTGAGAGACAGCTCTGTATTGAGGACAGCACGGGCTCTGCCTCGGCCCCGAAGAACACAGGGGCTCGGGGCCTGGTCCATCACACACATCCCATACTGCTCCCTCTCTGAGTTGAGGAATGGGACCTGGTGTTTGGCACCTGGACATTTCAGGCAAAAACTCAGCGTGACCTCAGCCTGAAAACATCTGGGAACAGAGAAAAAGGAGCAGGCAGGATTTGAGCAAAAGCAGCTCCCAGCTCTGCTGCCAAGGTTCTGCGATCGAGGCTCCATCTGGAAGCACAGAACACGGACAGGAGCAGCTCAGGGGGAGCAGTGAGCGTCTCCAAGCAGCCATGCCATGCTCACAGCCGTGGGAAGGAGCAGCTCCGCCAGCAGGCAGCGGCCGGGCCCTGACCCACTGCTGGCCTTGCTGGGAAATGGGACACGCACCCGCTGCAGGCGATGGGGCATCGCGTGTCGGAGCGCTGCTGCAGCAGCAACCGCTCAGACAAGGAGAAAGGAAGGGACACTGCCAGCCCGGGAGGGCTGGAAATGGGACCGAAGGCTCCAGCACTCCTCCCAGCTGCACTGGGGGTGCAAACGCCCTGGGGGCAATGGGGGAAACCCAACTCCCCGAGTCTGCGAGGCAAGGAATTTCCCACTGCCCTTTAAGAAGCATTCCTTGACGGACGCGGCCTTGTAGGTGTTTTCCAGCTCAGAGATCCTGTCACCCCACGGGCCAGCCTTGCTGCTGCTCCTTCCACGCAGTCCTCAGAACGCTGGAGTTCACACAGCTGCTGGTGAGCTTTAATCCACGCAGAGCCGAGGCGGTGCACGTGGGGAGAAGTGCGGCCACTTCACAGCTCAGCATTCGGATCCAGGTTGGCACGAGATGAAGGCCAACACCCGCTGGCCCCTGTCACCGTGTCAGCACCGTCAGAGGGACGCATGGCAGCTCCCAGCCCAGCCCATCACCCACACACAGGACCGGCGTGACTCCAAGCCGGGTGTTACACCCCCATCAGCTCCCACTGAACCACGGGAGCTGCGGATCAGAGACCGCCGGGTTAAAGTGGCGTCCGGCGAAGGAAGGGCTCCGCTCCCTGAGCACGTCTTCCAAATTTCTCTGAAGAATTTCAATGCGATGACAAAAGGGCAATTTGTTAAATCGGCTTTGAAGGCTCTCGAGCTCCTGAAGATCTCCTGGAATGTCTGCAGCGCCGTGGCACTCCGGGTCAGAGCTGTTTATGTAACTCTCACCCCCTCGTGCTGCCACCGGCACTTCGCCGGGATCTCCTTTCAGTGCAAAGCTTTTCTCTTTCCGCATCGGGTATGAGGACGATGCGTACGGATAGGAAACGCAAAGAAGTCCCAACGTTACCGAGGATCACAACTTCTCTTATTAAAAAAAAGGTAAAAAGAAATGAAACCCATCTGTTACATAACGCCGCTGCAGCTCAGCAGCAAGAGAAGAGGGGAGGTGATGGGGAAGCAGTGAACCACACACGGCCCCGCGCTGCTCGCCATGACGGCCCAACGGCGCACGCTCTCCTTCCCCTGGGTGTGTTCCCCCAGGGGAAACACTCATGCAGGCGCAGTGTGTTAGAACGGATGAAGGAAACTCGATGGCATTTTGCAGCTTCTCACAAACATCACGTTCTGGGTGAGCGCTGTGCAAAGCTGTCCCGCTCACCCCCTGCTCCGAACCCCCACCGTTTATGGGCAGGGGGCTGTCTGGATGCGTTCCCCCACGGCACCGAGGTGCGACCGGCAGCGAGGACCTCCCCGAGTGGAGCACATCAGCTGAGCTGCAGCGGGGTGAATGGCGTTCATGCTCTGTGCACAACATCCCTCCGAACCTCGCTCCCCGCGTTTCCTTGAATAAACTCCTTTTCTGTTTGATACGATCACATGTCTGCTCCTATTTTAGACATTTCTTACCTCCTGGACACGCATCTCCAGACGCGTGCCCCCGGCACAACAGCTCTGCAGCTGCTCTGGTGGGTTCGGAGCTGCTTCTCCTCTCTGCAGCTGCACTGCAAAGTCCTCACAAATGGATTTCTCTCTGGTTTTCAGCAGAAGACATTTTTGGTCACCGCTGCTTGATGATACTGGGAATGTGCTGAGCTTCCCTTCCACTGGCTCCAAGGCAAGAGGGCTGAAAAGAGACACTGAACGCAGAGCTCTCATTTCCACAGTGAGCAGCAGGTTTGCTCTGAGAGGCTGAATGCTGTGCATCCAGCAGATAGCGTAAGTTCCCCTCTCCCAAACCTCTGTCTGGACAACACCCCCCATGCACCCACCCCACATGCTGACCCTGCCCCAGCTCTGAGCCCACCGAAGTTCAGAGCACAGCTGATGTCATCCAACTGACTTTTCAGCAGCTCCTCTGAAGAGCTGCGGAGACGTGAACAAGTTTGCTACCAAATATGGACCATGGCCTCTGATTCATGCTCTGCACACGAGACAAAGGGCTCAGTGCTGGGGGGTGACTCGGAGCTCAGCGCAGAGGGATGGATGTCACAACTGAGGCTCTTTGTGTGGCCGGTAGGGCACCCTACATACCTGGCAGCAGCTCACTGACCACAGGGCCCTCAATTAGCACTGGAGCTGATTAACGACACGCTGCCTTGCTGAGCGGGCTGAAGGTCTGGCATTGTCCCTCTGCCGGTCCCTGCTGGTTTCCCTCACCCTCCAGGCTGGCACTTTGCTCTGAGCTGTGGCCACGGGGCTTTGTGGCCCTGCCCTGGATAAAAGAAATGCTCAGACAAAACGGAACTCACTTCAGACACCACACAGCTCCAAATGAGGGTGAGATGAGAGCGTGGAAGTCGGCACGCTGCACGACCTGTGTGTATGCAAAGCTGAAGTACATCACTGCCCATTGCTGACATGAGAGCTCATTTCTTGCAGGAGACGTGGGCCATGGTTCCTCCCTACAGACCTGGAGCAGCACAGCACAGCAGGAGCTCCAACCAACGCCGACAGCATCACCCCACAGAAAGCCAAGCGCTGCTCTCCAAGCAGAGAGCAGCCCATACGTTAGGGCTCCTCTGACAGAGCAAATGAATGGCGAGCCCTGGGGATCCACATCCCCGCAGCAAAACAGCACCGCAGCACTCAGCCCCTGCTCACAAAGCGATCCTTTGTGACAGCAAAACAGACGGGCATTCAGCTGCGACGTGCAAAGGGAGCGGGCAGCAGCTCCGTCTGCTCCTCGGCCGCGCTGAGGGCAGCTGAACCGCACGCTTGGCCGCACAGTGCCAGCGCTCATTCACATGCATCGATGCAGATCCCGGGCGGTCAGGAGCAGCCTTTTCAAGGGCTGACTCTCCAAGTTCCCTTCTGACACCGTCAGACAGCGGCTCTTCATTACACAGAGTGAAATCCCAACCTCTGCAACACCCCTCTGTCCTCAGCGCCGTACCCATGGCTGTCCCACCGCCGAAGAACTCTGCCTCAGCCTGGTTTTCTGAAACCCACTGCATTTAATAGACACCTTGTTCCAAAACCAGAGGTTAACACAAACTCAAGCTACGTTCTAAAAAATTGCTTTGCTATTTTTTGTTTTGTTTTTTGGTCCATTGTGAGCGTTTATTTCAGGACGGCCTGCATCAAGCCACAGCAAGAGAGCATTTTCAAGTAATGCATTATCGCTCCTTCAGAAGGAAAAAGAAAACCCAAACCCAAAGCCTTGAAACCGACCACAGCTACAGACATCAACATCAAGGGCTTTGACGGACGTCCCCTGCGAGGAACGCTCCGTCTCAGAGAAAAGCTGCACTTATACACTACTGAAACTGCCACGGAAACGGAGGAAACAAAGTCCCGAACGCATTACACAGAGTAACAAAAAAAAACCAAACAGACATTGCTCAGATGGGAATGCTCATTCTTGCCAAAAAGACACTGCCAGGGGCAGTAAATACCGCATTCCCCTTTTTTTTTTTTTCTCTTTTTTCTAATTATAAATTCAAGTTGAATGCCAAAGCCGCAGAATGGCACAGATCTGAGCGGCCTCCCGAGCAGAAATCACATCGCACATACACCGCTCCGTCTGAACTCGGCTCCTCGGACGTGACAGCAGGGACAGGGGTCGGGGGTAAGGCATCAGTGTTTATGTTCAGAAGGGTTCAGTAAAAACCTGTACAGACAGTGCATGTGCGCAGGGCCGGGGGGAGCGGGGCGGCTGCCGGGACGCGATGCACAGAGAGCACAGTGACCACGACTCCATCCGACCGCATTACTGCGCAAACACAGAGATCTGCCCCCAAAGGTACTGCAACAACTCAGCGCCCCGGGGAGCGGGGCGTTACGCAACGGGAGAGCTCAGAAACATCTTCAATATGTAAATATGTGGAATTAGGAGTCGTTCTTCATCGGATGAAAAAACGCAGTGAGGAGCCAGGGGACAACAGGGGCATGGGGAACGAGCATCCCCGTCACACCACAGGACAAGGGGACACGGGGACGAATGGGACCAGAGAATGAGCAGCCCAAACACCCCATGGGACAAGGGACCAGGGGACAAATGGGTGCAGGGGAATGAGAATCCCCGTGGCCTCATGGGACAGGAATCAGGGGGCAAGGGGCCATAGAGACAAGGAAGACAAATGGGATCAGGGGAATGAGTATCCCAATGGCCCCATGGGACAAGGAATCAGAGGACACGGAGGACAACTGGGATAAGGGGAATGAGTAACCCCATGACCTCATGGGACAGCAAATCAGGGAGAAAAGGGGAACATGTATCCCCAAGACTTCATGGAACAGGGGACAAGGGGGACATAAGGCAACCAAGACTAAATGAAACACAGGAATGAGCAACCCAGTAACACCAGGGGACGAACAGCACCAGGGGCAGGGGAACATGGAGACAAGGGGGACAAATGGGACCAGGAGAATGATCTCATCGGACATGGACCAGGAGACAAGGGAACACGGGGTAAGGAGGACAAACAGGACCAGGGGAACAAGGATCCCAATGACCCCAAGGGGCACCAGATGAGAGGACATGGGGGACAAATGGGACAAGGGGGATGAGCATCCCAGTGATCCCAGGGGACAAGGGACACGGGGACCTCTGTGTGCGACAGGCTGGTGGTGGCCCCCATACAGGCAGCTATGGGACATTTGGAGCAGGGTGTTACACAACGAGAGACCTCAGAAACCTCTTAAATATGTAAATATGTGGAATTATGAATCATTTCCCATAGGATGAAGAAATGTAGCACATAATAGCTATAGTGTGACACTCCCATCTGTAAGTAGCACATCATTTTTATGGAAGGTACAGTCGAGAGCACCATCAGCAGACGTTTTCCAAACCTTTCCCTGCTCTAAGGGAGCGGATAACCGGGCTCCTCGGTGCTGTGTGTTCAAGGCACTTCTCAAATGCAGCATACAAAGTTCTGACATTGAAAACAAACAGAAAACGGTGACGAACCACAGTAATAAAACCAGCAAAATGCTAACAGCTACCTATGGTTTTCTCCTCGTTCATATAAAAAGAAGGGTTACTTCGGAGATCCAGTGTACAAATACAAAAAATTGTGCATAATAAATGTACGATAATACTGTACATACAGCGTAAACCGTTCAATGAGAATGATTTAAATATACCTATTTGTCTCCTGGCTTGGAAGGCAGAAGAATTAAGTCCTACAGTCCTACAGTATGCGTATAAACACTTTTTCAGAGCTGCAATCACTAGCCAACGGTATCCCTGAAAATAAGCAGAACCAAATATTTACTTAATGGAAGCCATTACTCAACGGGTTGCTGGTTATGAGAAAAAGACAACATATCAACTCAGCCAGCATTAAATCCAGACAGAGTTCTTCCCGTCCCCTGATTTGCTGCTGGCGCTGCTTTTGTTGGAGCCTGCTTTGGCCTTCTTCTCTCTGGAGCTGCTGCTGGGGTTGTTTTGGTTGTTGTACGCCTGGATCGCCATGTCCAGGCGTTCCTGAGCCACTTTGATTTCCCTCTGCAGGTTTTCCAGGTCGGCGGGGATGTTCTCCTCGTTGCTGCCGTACTGCTGTTCCTGAGCGATGTTGGCTTTGTTCTGCTTGTAGGCCATCTTGGCATTGGACAGTTCAGTGTATTGCATCTGCTCGGGTTTGACTGCGATGTTATAGCCAGGAGGAGCAGAGGGTGTGTTCCAAGTGAAGGGGTAGTTGTAGGTACCAGAGTCCTCCAGCTCTTTCTTCTTGTTGTTTAACGTGTCCCGGATTGTGCCAAACCCTAAATGGAGCATCTCCCACACATTCAAAAGCAAACACATACAGCTCACCCCGTACATGATCAGCAGGAAAATGGTCTTTTCGGTCGGCCTTGAAATGAAGCAATCTATCTTATGGGGGCAGGGCTTCCTGCTGCACACAAACACGGGGCTGACCTCGAAACCATACAGAAGGTACTGACCGATCAGAAAGCCGACCTCGAACGTCGCCCTCACCAGCAGCTGCAGCACGTAGATCCTCATCAGCCCGTCCTCACGGATCCGCCGCCGCCCGTCGTGCTTGGCTTTGGCAGGGGGCTGCTGCTCCTTGTTCTCCCGTTCACTTTCCAGCTCTATTTCTGGGTACATCATCGGGTCTTCCTCGTGGTCATCCTCAGCCTCCTCTAGGCCGCGGTGCTGTTTCCAGCGCGTCGAAAAGCTTTTGCTTCTGAACCTTCTGTCAACATCACTGTGCTCCACCATCCGGGCAATCTTATGGATTGCGTAGCCCAAATACATCACGGACGGAGTGGCGACGAGAATGATCTGGAACACCCAAAACCTCACGTGAGAAAGAGGAGCAAATGCGTCGTAACAAACGTTCTCACAGCCGGGCTGCTCCGTGTTGCACACAAACTTGCTTTGCTCATCGTAATAAATGGATTCGCCTCCCACAGCAGTCAGGACAATCCGAAACACGATCAGCACCGACAGCCAGATTTTGCCAACGAAGGTGGAGTGGTTGTGGATCTCCTCTAAGAGACGGGTCAGAAAGCTCCAACTCATGGTGCTCCAATTACTTTATCTAGAAAACAGACAAAACCCCCACAGAGTTGAGTTGACCGGCTCAAGCCTGCATGTCGCAAACCCTCGCTCAGGAGAGAAAGGCTCAAATTTTACAGCCAACACAAAACTCTTCCATGGCATCACCTGCTATCGGGAAGCTCCAGCTGCCAGGACTTGCTTGAAGATCTACGTCTCCCTCGCAGGCTTTTGGGAAGTCCCCTATCAAAAAAGAAAGTAGCAGCTCTCTGCCACCGCACAAACACATCTTGCTTCCCAAGATATTTCCATGCAGGAAAGAAAGAAAGGCATGGCTGCTCCGTATTGCTAATGTTTACACTGTGGACTGAAATCTCCTTAATACAGTGGATCAGAAGCTCAGCTCCTCTGAAATTTTATGGGCACTGCTGGCTACGCTGACACTAGGACTTGCTTTCAGTGCTGAAATCTGAGCTAGCAATCACCACCACCCACAGCCAACAGAGAGAAGCACTTCTAGTTTAATGCATACCTCAGTGCCCTGAAAAACAGAAGGACCCCACGGAGCAATGCCTGCTGTCTTACAACAGCAATGAGCCACCCAGGCAAAACCCGAGAGCAGGCAACTGCTGCTGACTTTGCTTTAGGACAGGATAACCCAACACAGACCATGAGCTGAGCAGTGCTGCCCTGCAGGTCTACAATTCACAGCTATCCAAGTTGTTCCATGCGATGAAGGGGTGCTCCCAGGCAGCATACTGAGATTTGAGGTGATGCAATTAATGCATCAACGCATCACCAGCACAACATCAGTGCATCACCCATGCAGCCAACACATCGTCCATGCATCATCCATGCAGCCAATGCATCATCACTGCAACCATCAACACCATCAATGTATCATCAGTGAATTAAACGATACAAATTCACCTTTCTGGTGAAATTAAATGTTTCATTGAAAAGACATCAGCACAGCACAACATGGCTGGGCTGGGTGGGTCATTTGATTCATCACTTGATGACATGATGAGAAAAAAAAAAAGCATGATATAGCATTAAAAGCAGCACATATTATGGGGATTAAAGACCTTGAAAAACGATTCCCACATCAGAACAAAGATCAGTTGCTCCTAATTAAAGTGAGTTCCACAAAGACCAGAAACAGGTCTGCACACAGTCTGCCTCTCCACAACAATCCAGGCCTGACAAAAGCCACATGTGGCACAGAAGCTTGCAGACTGACAAATAGAAACAGATTACAATTGATGCAGAAAAATACACTGCTTTGGAGGCTAAGCCCATTGAAACAAAATGCTTAGGCCAAGCTCAGTGCAAGGATGTATTTCAGAAAGAGAATGAGTCATTGGGTAAGAGCAGTTACTGTGGTTTGCAGCTCACAGGAAAAGGAGACAGAATCCCAACGGTGAGCTACAATACAGCAAAAGCAATTAATGCGTAAGGGATCTCACCTCCTTGTTAGCAAGAGAGCATGCAGTGCCGGTGTGTGCATCCTTCACAAGTTGCAGGAACGTCAGAGCACGAACGTATCAGCCTCGAATTCATCTGAAGAAAGCAGAAGACGCCTGAAAGAGATCAGAGAGTTCCATTTGTTTCGCTGGGAGAAACAAACTGGGGACACGCGCGGAGCTGTGAGCCCCTCCTTGAACTCACTTCAGGACAACGTTCGTTTCCCATCCCGACTTCCAGCGATTATACAAATGAGCAGCATCGCAGCTCACCTACAGACACTGACAGGGCAGACTTGACATTCAGATTAACCACAGCCTTCTCATGTGCAAGGCTTATCAGCTGCGCCTTAACGGCATGCGTTGATTAGGGAGCTCTCACTGCTCAGACTTGAAGCTGCTGAGCAGCTCTGCTTCTCTCTGACAAGAAAACGTCATTTATTCTATATTTAGCCCCAGTCCAGAGGAAAGCTGTGGATACAAATATGGGAAAACACACCAGCAGCACCTTCTGTCTGCAAGGAAACCTATAGGCTCAGTGAAACAACCTCTCATTAACCCATTGTCCCACTGGAAACGTTCATCTCAATCTAATTAGAAGGAAAGCAGAAAGTCATAAGCAGAATTATGGCATTTCACGTGGTAGTACCCTTCAGTTTCACGAGCTAGAAAGCAGTTCTGCCTTCACACGTGTGCTGCAGGACCAGACACACAGCAGCAACCTTCACCCAGCATCCACTGAGTGCCTCCCAGATCTGTCGTTCTGGCAATATTTAACTCAATAATCTTCCATCGTTTGAAGGAGAAGTCTATGGACACTGACACACATCTGAAAAAGGCAAAATGTCAGCAATTTCAGCTCGTTTAAGTCATGGCAGAAAGCGCGTCTGGGAGAGACTCTCACTCTGCGTCTGTGTCATGAGCTCATTCCCACACTCGGAGCAGAAACAATTGGTACAGGGAATGCATTTACGACACTTTTCCCCTTAAAATACACCCTTCTGTGTCACCCTAATTAAATCTGATTAATTTATTAACGATATATTTGTTTTGCTTTGTTTTTAAGCAGTGTAAACAGATGTGCGTCGATCGCAAAAAAAAAAAAGTCCTGAATAAATGCATGGCAATCCCGGTGATAATCCAAAGTGGTTTCATGCTGCATGAAAGTCAAATCAGGCCCCCGGGCTAATTAAGATAGGATTTGAATTAGGATGAATGCATAACTGGCATTATTCATTCAAACCTCATTTACATGCACTCGATTTTTACTACTCAAGAAGGAAGAACGCATCACCAGCAAGGCGCCTCTGACGATGCAACCACAGATCCTATGCAGAACATAACAGCACGCTACAGGAGAGGTGGAGAAATAATAAGATTCTTGTGCTGTCAAAAAAATAAAGATGTCAAACACGCATCTTCTGGAAAACCAACACGCATGTACCCACCCAAGCATTCAGCTTAAAGATGAGCTGGAACTCGCGGAGAAGAGTCGAACCCCCGATAGCCTCCGAGTGCCCTCTAGGTAATGCCAGCATGGAAAGCCAAGTGACAGTTTTAGCATCGCTCCCCCGCAGTGACACGACTCAAAGAGAATTGGGAGATGTGCTGTGTTGGCCAAACCGGCGTTTACTTCACCTACAGCAACAGGGAGCTCCAGGAAGCGGTACTTCCAGGGCGGTGGAGGTGAGCTGTCGGGTCTGTGACATCTGATGGGGTGTGGGTGATCCTACAGACCTGAGATAACAAGGGCCTTCAGCAGCAAGCCCCAGGTGATGCCGGCACTCCGATGATGTGAAATGTAATAATGGAGAAAACAAGCTGGTCAGCAGATTTCACGAGAAGGCAGGGTGTTATCTGACAGCCTGAGCAATGAAGCAGCTGGTCCTCGGGGCAACGAGCCTCAGCATAACCCAAACCTGGGACCACAGCCTGCCACGTGAGCTGCCCCTCTGCCTCTGCATGACTTGAAAGCAAAGACTAACAGGCAAGGGTATGAGAAGGGCAATGCCTTTGTGCAAAAAGATTGAATCTGGACCTCAGGTCCTACAAACCTGGAGGTTCGAGGCTGAGTGTGCAACCAACACCCAAGTGCCAGCAAACAGCACAGCCTTATGGCACCCGAAGATCAGCGGCATGTCCTCAGAATGACCCTTCCTGCCAACACCAACAACAAACCCATCGGCTGAGTATGGTCTCAGTACAGACTCAAGGCTGCAAAATACTCCCAACCAAGCTCTTAGTTCCCTTTATTCTGCTCAACGTGGATTCCATGTGGTTTCTGCACGATGGTTATAGTTGGACGTGATGATCTGAGAGGTATTTTCCAACCTTAATGATTCTGTGACCAGAAACACTCAGCACTCATCTTCCAAATGCCAAGGAGTGCCCTCCAGCAGCTGCTCCCACCTGACACCTCATGATGGGGCTACACATGCTCCTCAGCCCAGGACACAAAGTGCTACCACTCTCCAAAACACTCCCAAGACAAGCGTGCCCAACAAGTCCCACCAAGCAACACCCATTCAATTAGTTTATTTGTAAAGATGCCTAACCCCCAGTTTTTCTTGTACCAATGTGTGTTCCCCCCAGAAATGCACAGTGTTTTGTCAGCTGGCAGTTGACACTACAAATTCCACCTCCCGATTTCAGCCTGCTCTGACAAAGCTGCAGGGCAGGCTCCCAAGCAAAAGCAGACATACCCCGCTGCTCCATTTTTGGGGTGCAGAGGAGCAGATGCAGTCAGCAAACCCACAGGGTTGGCAGGGACCAGGCAGACAGACACAGCCCACTGCCACCAACCCACACAGGTCAGCAGGACCCTGTCCACTTGGGTTCTGTCTGAGTACAGAGAACCCAAGAGCTCCCTTGGGCAAACTGTTCCAACATCTGAGCGGGATTTCGGTGTTTCAATCTGTGCCCACCAGGTAATGTCCTGTCACTGGCTGCCACACAGTTGGCTGGGACTCAAGCAGCACTTTTCCCATAAGAATGAATGCAACAATATGGGGGGATGTGTTACAGGGCCTTGAAAAGCACAGGAGAGTGCTACGGTGACCCCTTCCACCCCGCGCGGGATGAGAGCCCAGACAGGCACGCTCAAAAAGCAGACCTGAGGATGGATGGGGAATTCCACACTGAGACGTGGGGGGCAAAGCTAAGATCAGAAGAAGGCACTCAGGCAGCCATCGGAGAGATCTCCCCGAGTGGTGCAGGTAACCACAGTACCCCTTTAATGAGTCCTGATCCCACTGCTGCGCTCCCCCACCGCGCTCACAGCAATGAGTGTCAAAAGAAAGTGACACGCTGGAGGCAGCTGACCCAAATATCACACTCACGGCCATTTCAGGAAAGAAGAGAGAAGCCCAAAGAGAGCAGTGCTGTCTGCTCCTGTAAGTCAGATGGTTCTCACTGAGCTGAGCTGGAGACCATGGGTGGGTACACCTCATTCACCCAGCACCGGATTATCACAGATGGGAAAAGCACACTGACTTCTACTGATAGAACCACACAGTAATACGAAACTTCCCTCGCTCTCAGTTCCTTATTTCCAGGCTTTCAGGACTTGAGGAGGGCAGGCACGTCTGCACACAGCCTCGTTAAGTTGAACCAACTTTTTGCTGGCATTGTACCCCTCTCCCAACTGGAGCTCACAAGCAGCCCAACCATGTGCTAGTGCAGAGCAAGCCTGACTCTGCCTTCCAAAATACTCTTAGCACAGAGGATGCCAAGCGGTGCATGCTGGACCACAGCTCATCCACTCAACTAAATGGGGACTGACCACAAAACAAGGCAACTCCTAGTGTGCTTTTGGGGGATTCCCTTACCAAGGCATCCCTGTGCCTTCACTACCACCACTGCCTCAGACACACCGTAGGAGGCTCAAGAAATGCCCAGAAAGCCCCACCAGGAACAAGCTGACTGCTTGGTGCTGCTAGAAGTTGTGGGCAGTGACATATGTGAAAAACAAGGCACTGCCCTGTATCTGTACTCACCACGCAAGGCACAGGCGCAGCCCCACTCCTCGAGGGACTCTTCAAGACAGCGGTTCCAAAGCAAACCCTGGCACAGCCCAGGTGTTCAAACTCAATGCTCATACAAGACAAATGAGACCATATGAAAAGATGCAGCAGGCAATACTTCCTCCAGAAGGAGAAGTCAGCCAGGCTTCTGCACGGGGACTTCCAGCACACAACAGGCAATGCAGACTGCTTTCGTTTGCTGCTGTCTCTCAAAGGTTTCTTGCTGGAAAATCACAAGGCCATACTGGGACAGGGACTGTCCCACGGGGAGAAACAACTGGGCAAGTGATAATCAACAGAGAGTGGGAGTAAAGAGTCATTTCCTGCAGAGGAGAGAGGTCACAGCACAGCCTATGTCATAGAATTCCAGCTGCAGAGTACAACGGGAGCAAAGACTTCAAGAGAGCCGGGGACCAGAGATGACCACTGCCACATGGAAAACAAGCGTGTGCTTCTTCCCAAACACTTCAGAGTTCCTTAAAAATACCCCAGGAATGAGTTTCCTATGTGAAAATACCTCTCCTTTTGAAAATAGCTCAACTTGAAAGTCAGCTAAGGAATGTCTGCTTTCACTAAAACTGAGTCATTTGTTAACCATCTCAGAAACGTTTACTGTGAAAAGCAGACGACTTCTTTTTAGTAAAATCACGAGTAGATGCTGCATAGAAGGCAGCACACCAGCAAGGCGCACAGCTTTCAGATGTAAGAAACTCACTGTTTTATCTTTTAACCCCATTTGAAAGCACTCTAACACAGAGCCAGCCCAACGCATGCCACCTACCACCCAACTGCTAAGCCCAAGCTGTCAGACCGTGCATCACCACTGGCAGCTGGACACTGAGCGAGGTTACAGCAGCTCACCAGGAGTCAGAAACGCTCTTGAAGAAGGAGGAGAAACTCAAGGAATCACCATTCTGGGCTCTCTGTTGGAGCTCTGTGACCTCTGTTGGAGCTTCATGGTCTTCAGTGAAGCACAACCATCTCTGTAGGAGCTCAAAGATCTTCTCTGGAGATCAATGATTTCTGTTGGAGCTCAACCACCTTCAATGCAGCTCAACCACCTTCAGTGCAGCTCAACCACCTTCAACGGAGCTCAAACAATTTCCCTGGAGTTCAAACAATTTTCTTGGAGCTCAACCACCTTCACGGGAGCTCAGTGATCTCCTGAATGCCACAAGCAAAGCCCACACACCTTTATCCCACAAGCACCGCTCATCACCACACACACACGTCATTCAGAAGCACACTGCAGCCATCCCTGGACTTAAAACCAGAACAAAGATTGTTCTCACACTCCACCACTACTGCAGCGCAATCAGAAAAGCAAAGTGGAAGCAACACTGCATCTTTCAGAAGGGACTTTGGGACTTCAGATGAAGAAGCAGTGTGCACGGCCCCCTGCAAGGCAAACCCAACCATCTGGGGAAAGCAGATCAATGGCCGAGAGGAACACGGCAAAGGAAGATCACAAAGCATCACCATCATCCACCTCTGCTGCACCACCGAGCGCAACATTTGCACTTGGAAAGAGCAGCGGAAGCTGCAGATTACCCAGAACAGATGTCCTCTCTCCGTATCTCAGCAATATCTTAAACAAGGTCAAGCACATGCAATCGTAATTGTCTCCTAACGAATGCCTACCTAAAAAGGTGGAACTAATATCCGTAAGAGCTGGAAGCTGGTATCGTGCCCTTATTTAGGTGGAGAGCCGGCCGACCTCAGCAATTTTCATCTAAGGAAGCTGACCGCGAGAAATGCCCCACTCTTGTGTGAAGCCACCAATCCCAACTCCGCGAGCCGTTGGAGCATGTGCTCCTCACTGAAAGCCTGAAAGAAACCCCGCTCAGAACCGGGGTGACCCAGAATGCCCCCCAGAGCACGCAGCAGCAGGGACGTCTCGGGGAGTCCAGCACGGTGACGTGGTGGGGACGGCCGCTAGCAGGCTGGGGGCTGTGCAAACACGCGCATCTGTTCAACTTTAGGCACACAAAACATTTTTCAGCCCAATGACCCCACAGGGAAATGCCTCACACATCAGCTCATCTGACTCAAATTTTCCATCACATTTCCCCCCGTACGATTTTGCCCATAAAGACGCTATTCTTTTTTTTTTATTATTATTCCAAATATAGCTTTTTATTTATAGCCCAAGGAAGCAACACACTTCACGTTACAGAGCCCCGCGCTGCCCCGTGAAATGCCACCTTTAAGAGATGATGACCAATGTCTGGGACCATCAGTGCTGAACGGCCCCCAAGGAGTGCACTCATTGACCACCCACCAACTTTCACCTTAAACCACGGTCTTATTTAACCACAAGAGATGTGAGCCTTTGACAGTTCCCATACCTCCCAGGTAACCACGGTGTCGTGGCTGAGCGGAAGGGAAACACAGAGAACAGGGAACATCCACGTATTTTTCACTGGAGCCGTTCTTCACTGCTCTCATTTGTCTGAATGACAGCCCCAGGCACCGCCGAAGCGCTCTGGACCCCGACCTTGCTTGGGCTGGATGGGACAAAGTGGTCTTTTAGGAGAGTTTGGGTGTTTCTGGTCTTAGAGAAGCCGATGGCAGTCAGCACATCACCAAGCCAACAAGTGTGCGCGTTACAAATCCACCGCCAACTTCATCCGCCACATTCCAAGCTTCACAGCTAAAGATTTCTGCCCTTGAACCCCGTCCTTGCCAGACGTAAAGCTATGTAAAATCAGAAGAGACCTCTCCATACTTCACCTGAGCCACGCAATTCCCAAATTATCTCTTCAAACCGCAGGAAATTCCTTACAGACACAGCTTTCCTAAAACTAAAAGCAGCAGAGCGTGCGCTCAGAACCTTTACTGAATCCTTAAACTTGGGTTTAGCTCAGAGCTCTGAACCCTCCTCGCCTCTCTTCCTCATCCCAGGTGAGCCAGAGCTCCCCGCCCAGCACCCTCACCTCTCATCTATGTGCACCCCCTGCATTATCTGTGATGGTTTAGATATTTTATGCCAAGAAACAGACAAAGTCACCCCTTTACAAAGGGCTACAAGTGGGTGCAAACCAAACCCACCCAGAGAACAAACAGAAGATGACAATTCCTTCTCTACAAACACTCATTCGGTGCACAGTGACGCAAACAAACACACGCATTAACTGAAACCATGAAGCAACGCCAAAAAAAATCGCTCAGTTCTACTTTATAAACGCTGTCTGTTGCCAACAACTCAAAGGCTGCTGCACCAGCAACAGCAAAACTTACAATTTCAGCTCTAAAAAGTCCAAAGGCAGTCGCTTCGGAAGGGGTACGGATGTAATTTAAACTGAACTGAAACTTGACAGAGCCGGTTTGAAAAGCAAAAGCGACACTGAGGGAAGCCGGGCGACAAAGAGAGGCGGGGACCAGAGCAAATCCGCAACGCGGCTGCGAAAGAACTGAGAATAAAAGCCTGTAAATGATGTCAGAGTGTGGCAAAACGCTCCCCGTGTCCCGTCCGGCCCCATCCGTGCTATCTCAGCGGCGAAACGTCGCTCGAGGCGCTGCTTTCGGGGTGGGGGGGTGGGGGGGAGGGAGGCTCGGCAGAAGGGCGATGCCCCCTGAGGAAGCGCCGAGCCCGACAGCCCGCTTACCTCCAGCCCTGCGGAGCACCGGGCATGGTGAGCAGCTCCCAGCCGGCCTGCGCGTCGCTGCCGAGCGGCGAGAAGGGGACGGAGCAGCCGCGCATCCGTCAGATGCAGAAAATATGTCCGGGATCAGCCCACCCATCGGCACGGCGCGGCTCGGCACGGCTCGGCACGCCCCCAGCCCGGCTCACCGAGGGGACGGCAGCGCTGCCCGTCGCTCTCACTCGGAGCTGCAGGAGCGCTCACAGTGCAGCCGCAAACGCTCCTCCGTCCCGTTGAATAGGAAGGCACGCTCCAATAACGCTCGCGTGACGGTTTTTAAATAGAAAGCAGCTCACGTACCAAGCTTTCCGCTTCGTCCATCGCAGCAGCGCTTCGCTTCTTCCCTGGGAAAGCGAGAACGCGATCAGTGCGTTCTTAGAAAGAACCAGCCCGGGTTGAATTCACACTGCGGCCCCGCTCGGCACAGACGGAGCGCCCAACCCGATGGCTGCTCAAGAATCCATACCCACACCACATGCCCTAATTACATCCGTGCCCACTGTCTAGCCTTTGTAATCAATCGGATAGTGGAAAAAAAAAATTAGCGCTTCCCTGGGAAGCGAGGGCTGAGCGGGCAGCGAGAGCCGGGATTGATTGCTCCGCGGACAGAAAGGGATGAACAAAAAAAAGCCCTAAAAACGTGCCAACGTCGCTGCTGTGAAACCCTACGGCGACAGCGAAGGGCCCCGCAGAGAGCGGACCGCTCCTCACGGAGACACCGCTGCTGCGCCCGGGTCCGAACTCGGAGCGCCGCAAAGCCCGAACGCCGCGCAGCCGGAGAACCCCGAGCACAGACGGCCCAGAGCCGCGCTGCGCCCCGACCCACCGGCACCCCAAACCCACCGGCACCCCAAACCCACCGGCACCCCAAACCCAGCGGCACCCCAAACCCACCGGCACCCCAAACCCACCGGCACCCCAAACCCGCCGGCACCCCGACCCGCCCGCACCCCGACCCGCCCGCACCCCGCGCGGCCGGAGCCGAGCTGAGCGCCCCGGGACGTCCCCGTCCGTCCCACCGACGGGGACGCCCACCCGGTGGGGCCGTGTGGCTCTGAGCCCCCCGTGGGCGCCGCACCAGCGCCGAGCCCGCGGCCTTCGGCGCACGAAGGGCCCGCGGAGCCACGGGGTCCGCGCGTGGGCGGCCCCACGCGGACGGAGGGGTTCGGGCCGAGGGGATGGGCGGAACCGCACGGCTCGCGGGGCCCGGCGGGGCCTCGCCTCATCCCGCCAACCCCGCGCCGCCCGCGCAGACCCCTCCTCACCACTCATGGCCGCCGCCGCCCCTCAGCGCGGCCCGGGCCGGGGGCGCGGGACGGCGCATGCGCACAGCGCCCCCCAAACCCACCCCGGCGCTCCGAGGGGCGGCCGCGCTACGGCCCCGCGGGGACAGCGACGGCACCGGGACACCGGGAACGGAGATCTGCGGGCACGGACACCGGGAACGGGATGGGGGCAGCGACATGGGGACGGGGACAAGGTCACAGGAACGGGGAACAGAGATATTGGGGACGGGGACAAGGACGCGGGGATTGGGATGAGGGGACAAGGACACTGGGAACATGGGGACAGAGATACTGAGAATGGGATGGGAACGGGGACATGAGGACAGAGAGGTGGGGATGCGGGGTGGGATGGGGACAGAGTAGGGATGGGGACACTGGGAAGGAGATGGGGACAAGGACAGTGGCAACGAGATTCGGGGGTAGGCTGGTTACAGGGACACTGGGATTGAGATGGGAAGAGGGACATGGGGAAACATCCAGAGGGACAGGGACACTAGGAACAGAGATATGGGGACAGGATGTGGGCAGGGACACTGGGAATGGGATGGGGACAGGGACACAAACAGCATGACTGGGTACGGAATGGGAATGGGGACATGAGGACACAGCAAGGACAGGATGAGGACGGCAGCTGGGAACAAAGATATGGGGATAGGGACACTGGGAATAGGGTGGGGACAAGGAAACAAGGAGACTGGAAACAGATATGGGGACACAGCAGGGACACGATGGGGACAGAGACACTGGGAACTGGATCAAAATGGGGACAGGAATACTGGGAACAGACTGGGGGCAGGGACAGTGGGAATGAGATGGGAACAGGGGAACAAGGACACTGGGAATGGGATGTGGCTCACCCCATGCTTAAGCACATCAGGACCCCACTGGGGCCGTGAGTGGGGCAGGGATGGGGCACCAGTGGGGCCAACATGGGGGCTGGGACAGGGTGCCTCTCCCAGTTGATGTTCCAACTGCAGAGGGGCCCCACTGCTACTACGGTATGCCCCATGGTCCTACTGCCCCACAGCTGAGCCCTCATGAACTCACACCATGTACGGAGCCCCACTCCCAGCTCCCCATGCTGCTGTGCCTCAGTTTACCACTGCACCGCCCCATGGCCAGGCAGACAGGGAGGAATGGGGGCCACCCCCCCCCCATCCCACACACATTCCCCATTCCCATGGAACCAGAGGATCCATGGAAAATTCCCACCCCGCGCGCGGGGCTGCCTGCTGCAGGTCAGTGTTTTCCAGCTGTGGTCCCACTGGGAGCAGCCCTTGTGAGAACTGACTGCTTCCCACGCCGCCAGCCCCATCCCACACCCACTGGGGCAGGCAGAGAGATGGGGCGATGCTTGGGGGTGTGCCCAGAAGGAACAACACAGCCCCCCCAGAGCCAACACCCAGCCCTGCAGAGCACAGGGCTGGGGGCAGAGCCGTGCTGGAGGGATGAGGGATTTTCCTGGAGCCCCTGGAAACGCAGCAGCATGCCAAAGTCTAGTGAGGAAGAAAAGCTTAGTGTAGGAGAGAACAGCCCCGCATGACTTGTCCTTGTTGAGGTGGGGGACAGTGACAAAGACAGAAAGCAGGGCTGGGGTTGTAGCAACCAGGGCACTCTGCTGCTCTCCCTTCTGCAAAAGGGATCAGACTGAGTGCAAGTTTGTATTCAATATTTATCAGGGTTCCAAAAACACATACAAAAAGAAAGGGCAAAATCCCTCTTCCTGGAGAGGTTGGTAGGAATGGCCCCACCCCCAGCACTCCTCCTGCCCCAAACAAAGGCAGAGCAACCTCAGGCAGCATTACCAGAAGCAGGGAGCCGACCCAGCAACCTTACACCCCAAGAGTCCAAACATTCTACTGAAGCTGATGTGCTGCAGTCAGGACCACACCTGCTGTGTGCATGGAAAGAGCATAGCTAAAGGGAAAACCTCCTTGCTGCACACTGAGATCTGATAACACAGAGCATCACTGCCCCAGGCTGTGCTGTGTACGGGGCAGGTGCTGGGGCAGGAGCTGAGCACATGGTACACAAGTGCCCCAAGGGGTTTCTCCAGCCATACAACAGAGCTAAGGGGTGGGGAAGGACTGGGCTCACTGGGCTCAGGGGGCTCAGCACAGATGTGTTCACATGGGATAGTTGAGAACGACGTCTTGCTTGGCCAGCTCCAGCAACATAGGGTCGTCGAAGAACTTGCTGATGCTCACATCCTCACTCAGGCCCTGCAGAGTAACCCAAATCTGTGTTATTCCTCTGCATGCCAGTGCCCATACAGCCATCCCGGCACAGATCCCACTGATCCCAGTGTCCTGCAGGCATACCTTCCTGCGCCGGGTCTTGATCATGAACTCCCTTGCCAGATGTGGGGCTGGCTGAGGCTCCAGGGGGCGGATGACGATGCTTTTGTCCAAGGGGTCACCAGGCACAATCTGCAACAAGGCCAGGGCTGAGAGCAATGCTGGGAGCCTCAGGAGGGGCTGAGCTGCAATGGGAAACACACCCAGGCCCCACAGACACCCCCAGGTGTCACAAAGCTCCAACGTGGCATCTGTTCTCCAGGCAGGGAGAAAACGCACATCGCCACCTCTGACCATTCCCATGGGAAGTGGCTAATAGAGTGTGGCTAAAAGCTTTCTCTGAGAGGCAAAGCCAAAGGGTGGCAATCACAGCAGACCAACCAGTCCAAGCCCTGTGCTCCTCGAGCAGCAGAGCTCAGTGCACCCAAACAGCGCCCGGCAGAGCACACCTTCTCCTCAGGCACTAAAGGATGCTCACACTCAGCAAGGAGCATTCAGTACTCCTGCTAGGGGCAGCGCTGGGCCACACAGAGCAAAACCTCCAGCTTCTGTCAGTCATCTTATAGTTGGTGCACAAAGCCTCCACCTGCCCCAAAAGCCCACACTGGAGATGTTCTGAGGATGTTTGGCACAGCCCGCTGCCTGATCTGCTGTCCTCTCCTTCCCAGCACAAGGACTCACCTGCCAGTGGTGGAAGACAGACAGTGAGAACGCCTGTCCCTGTGTGTGGGTCCTCAGGTCCGTCTCGAAGCCGAAGGAATCAATGGCAGGGATGAAGGCTTTGATGGTGTACAGAGGGGAGCCCGGGATCGGAGCATCTTGCGTCACGTGGCCTCTGCCAAAAAGTCAAAAGATTCATTTTTCTACACGTCTCCTTTTATTTCTCCTCTCTGACACTCCAGAAGAACCAGGCACAAAGCCAAGTGCTGCGTGTGGTGCCGGGCATCCCCTCCCCACGTAGCACAGGGGACAGATTTCATCCTCTTCTCTCACTTCAAGATCAGCACTTGGGATGTAAGGGTCTCTACCACCTGGACCCTTTGCACTGCTCAGGTGACAGCAGCCAGCCAGAGCAGCTCACCTGCGCCGTGCCAGCACTGTGTACACCGCAGACACGCAGTCAGCTGGGGCCTGCACCTCCACGAAGTAGTATGGCTCCATCAGGCGAGGGGTGGCCTGGGGGCAGAAAGGGACACAGCAGCTGAGCCTACAGCACAGCCAACATGCTGCAGCACACAGGAGCAGAAGCTGTCAGGCTCTGCTCGAACACAAACCCCCAACAAAGAGAAGCTCTGTGCTTTTCTCCTTCTGCCCACGTTCATGTGTTCCCTCTCTCACATTCCCACCTTCCCCAGCAAGTCTAACACTTGCACAACGGGAGACAGAGTGGATGCAGGCAGGTTTCCAGCCAGGCTGGAACGTGACCACTTGTAAAACCTGCATGCCAGCCTGAGAGGACACTGCAAACATCCACGAGGCAGTTTAAACCACCATCCTTGTGACAGATACTGCAGTACACGTACAACCCGCACTCAATGGAGCCTCTGAGCCATCCCAGGAGCCAGCGCTGCACAAGGCTCAGTTTTTTGCCATGCCCAGCGTGGTGCTCACCATCAGAAAAGCTGAGTACACCACTCTCCGTGCCGTCGGGATGATCTGTCCTCCGCCCCGGTGCAAGGGCTCCTGAGCAATCACTGCGTCTAGGATCTTAAACTTCACATTGCGGATCACTAAGAAAGGGAAGAAACAATGGCAAGTGACCGGTGATGTAGGCCCTATGATGCCATCAAGCACCAGCTATGGATCCCATAGACCCTGAGCACAATGGTCCCAGACAGAGAGCCACCAGAGAAAGCTCAGCCATCCACTTATAGATGGTAGAATTTACTCATTATCAGCATTTCTACTTACATTCATCACAGAGAGGCCCTTCCCTGGTCCCCCACTGAAATCCCTGCACAATGCTGTCCTTCACAGAGCCTAGCAGAGCCTTGTCCACCTACAGACAGACAGACAGACAGATGGGAGGAGACCAGTAGTTTCCATAAGGCAGGAACAGACAGGCCCCAGCACTGGTTACTGCACAAACAGCCATGTCTTCCAGCACCCCCCAATCACAGCTCAGAATCATCATCTTCAGAGTTTGACACATACAGTCATAAATGACAAATCCATATTTTCTTAATCCTTAAAGGCATAGCACTTAGTTACCAGTTCTGAGCATGTTGGCAGCTCACTACCTATGGTATGAGCACAGTGGAAGAAGCCCAATACATCTCAGATATGACAAACCAACAAGCACTCCAATAGCATTAGGACCTTGCTGCAAGTCCTGGAGGGAACTGCTACCTCTGGACAGCAGAGTACAAATGTTTCACTGAAATACGACCCCAGTGTCTGTTTCTCACCTCTGAGGGCAGCGTATCATCTACCAGGATGTTTGGGCCAGTGGCATCCGGCCCAAAGGCCCAGATGGAACGGGCAGCCAGCAAATCCCAGTCATACTTGGTCTGGAAGAATTCACCCAGCTTCTTTCTGATGGAAGAACAGAAGAAAGTTTAGGAAATCAGCGTCTGATCTGCACTCAGAACATATTTATAAACACATTCCACATAAAAATGGTCTCAGCTTTTTACATGGAGCGAACTGTTTGCTGGGGCAGGACACCCATGGACTCACTGACAGCAGCAGTGCACCTGGGATCCCTGCCTGGGAGCTGCTGATACACACAGATCCCAGCACTCCCTGCTTTCCCAATTATTTCCCTCTAGAAGGATTCTTGCTCTCCCCAAATTGGTCATACCTGTTCCATGTTATTTGGACCACTTCATTTTCAATGTCCTCTGCAAGTCCCTTCTCCAGAGGCTCAGCAATCATGGTGATCTTGTTCCTGAGAAGCGAGACAGTTGCAATTAGTCCTCAGAATTATGGAAATGGGAGTAATTGGAAGGACCTCAGGGACTGAACAACACAGCCAGAGAGACGAAGCCATCCATGTCTTTCAACATTTCTGTTGTGCTCATAAGGACAGCCCACAACTGCTAACTGCTAACAACTGCTCTCCTCTCCAAAGTCTGCTCATCTCTAGCAGCAGATTGTTAAGGGACAGGAGTGCCCCATCCCTCCCTGCCAGATGTCCAGAGCTCACACAGGCTGCAGAAGGAAGTGTCAGACACAAGGGATGTTGCCTTGGAGAACCCCACTCACGTGGGAATGCTGGCCCTACAGCACATTGCTCCACCTGCCCTGCACCTCAAAGATGGTCTGAAGAGCAGAACCTGTCTGTTCCCAAAAACAAGACTTCCAGCCATAGTATATCAATAAAAAAAGAAGGCAAGAAGAACCAGAAACCGCAGTGGAATACAGGAAAACTATCTTCATTGTATGACAGATTTCCATGAAAATTCAGGTGTTAGAATATCCTGCGCTTTCATTCTGGTTATTCAGCCTATGTTCTGTGCCAGGTTTCCCTCTCTCAAACATGTACATCTCACTATACCTGCTGGAGCACAAAGACAAGACCAGGCAGTAAGGCATCAGAAAGGAGTATATTAATTTCAAGTTTAAGAACGGATAAGGAAAGACAGAACTTTTCTAGAGTTACTTAAAGGCTCTTTGGCACCTGCTCTATGATCCCAATATAACTCCCAGTCTCAGAAACATCAGAAAAACTGCTGAGAGGGTGTGAAATTCAGTTAAAGGGAAAAGAAGATGTGGGTCTCTCTTTATTCCCTCCATTCTGAGAGCTCACACAGAACATGGAAACATCCATGGGACTCAGTATGTTCAGCAGATGGAAGGCTGCCACTTGTCTGGGAACAGCCCTCTCAGAGAGCCCCTCCACCTGCCTCTCCCCACGGGTGCCATGGGCTCTTACTTCTTATTGGGAGTTTCAGCAAAGCACTTCAGGGAGGACGTTTCCACCACTGTCTCACAGAACGTCACGACTGGATCGGCGACCTGGAAAAACAGCAACAGGTTTGTAGAGGATTTGTATTATTTTGGCTGCCACAGAAGCCTCTCTGCAACTTGCAAGCTGCCACTGGGGCACTTATTGCTACAGCCTCACCACACTGGGTAGGAACCCTGCCCACTGTGCAAGGTTTATTCTCCCATCCTTCTGAGTCTGGGGGATCCTACCCCAGCTGGGAAAATCCCCACTCATTTTCTCACCTTGATATCAATCTCGGAATACATCTTCCGCAGATCGTGCATCACACAATCCAGGTAGAGCTCCCCTGTCCCAAGGATAACATGTTCTCCAGACTCTTCCACCTAAAAAACAAGAGAAGGGTTCAGCTCACAGCACTATTACTCAGAGGCCCTTGTCTTGCAGGGCCCTACATAAACATTAGGATTTATCAGCATTGAAAGAAAAAACAAAACAAAACATCCCACATTTAAACTGACTTGTTTTTAAGGTCAGCCTATGAGGTATCCCACAGCTAAGAACAGTAAACACAAATACCAGAAATACCTTTGTAGTGAGCGATGGGTAGCTCTTGTTGACTTTGCGGAGACCATCCAGCATTTTGGGGAGCTCGGAGGGGTTGACTGGCTCTACAGCTATTTTGATGACAGAAGTAGTGTTGAACTTCAAAGGACGGAAGATCTGAGCCTGAAATCAGGTAAGAACAAAAAGCTTTGAATCATTACATGGACACTGGGGTCTGACAGAGTGTTTGAGCTGCTCTCCTTCCATTGGTGTCTCCTGTGCCCTGGCCTTTGGCAGGCAAAGTTTATTTAACCTCACCACCCAAGCTTTTAAGATACATTCCAACACTTTGAGTCCCTTCAAGGCTGAGTGACAGCAGCCACACGCAGTACCTCCTCATTGCCTCGTGGCTCCGTGACAGTTGCAGTCTTCACAATGGGTTGGTCCACTCCTTCTATCAGCACCCAGTTGCCAGCAGGAACACGGTTAACCTCAATGTGATACCTAAAAGGTGGGGGAGGGAGACAGATCCATAGAATGGTTTGAGTTAAAAGGGGTTTTTAAGGACCATTTGTTCATTCAAAGGCCAACATCTCCCACCAGATCAGGCTGGACAAGCAACCTGACTTTGAACGCTTCCAGGGGTGGGGCACCCACAACCTCTCTAGGCAGCCTGTTCCAGCATTTAGCTACCCTCACAGTCAAGAAGTTCTTCCTTATATCTAAAATAAACCTACTCTCATCACTGCAGCCTCAGGGCCCTTACAGCACCATCCTCCTCCCTGTCCCTGGCAGCAATGATTCCAAGTGACCTCTCTCAAAAACAAACACTTTATCAGAGCTTTCCTTACCTCGCAACTGAGATCCAGAGGCGTCCAACAGTACAGATCTGAGAATCCTCCTCATCTTCCAAGGTGTAGTTCTCTCCCAGGACCTTCACAGGCTGTCCAGCATGGATGGTACCGCTCAGCACTCTGCCAAAGGCGTGGAACTGAACGCCATCGTCTGTGCTGTACATTTTTGTTGTGTGACACATCAACGGACCCTTCCCATGGAAAAGAAAGAAACCCATTTTTAACAGACAGCCAAAAAACTGACGCAGACCCAGTAGAACCAATAGATACAAATGGATTAAAGAGATGGAACTTAGAAATACTTCTTCTGACTTGCTAATACAGTTATTTTTATCGGTATCATACAGGCCAGTTTTCTCTGAGCTTGGAGAGTGAATAAAACTTCATGGAAAAGGAACAAAAGGCAGCAAAAGGACACAGAATCACCCTGCAGCGCCCACGTGCTCTGAAGTCCTGACCCAGACTCTTGTTCTGAGCACAGCCAAGCAGTTCTCTCTCCCAAGGGCTGCCCTGACAGGCACTAAAGTTTCTCAGAATGAAGAGATTTGTTTCCGTGTCGGATGAGAGGTTTCAGAGTGCTGGAAGTCAAATCTGCGCAGATGGCTGTCTAGGAGGCAGCTGCTCTGTCAAAGCAGCGAAAGGAGGGTGTATTTGCCACATTTTGGATGCACAGAACAAAACAAGAAAACTTCCTTACATCGGGGTCACATTCACTCATGGCCTCCCCAAGATCGGAGTCAACGCCACCGGTGTAGGTGTGTTCGATTTTCGTCTTGGCTCCCACCTTCGGGGAGGGAATGTGCTGCACACACATGTCCACAAAGCCTGGAAAAGTAATATATCAGGAGCACATGATTAAGCAGGACAGAAGAAAGAAATGTTCTTCAATAAACACAACATATATCCAAATGAATTGCACACACAGCAGAGGGGAAGATGCAAGCAGCGTCTCAAGCTGTTCTTTGAGGAAACAGTTTTTATTTTATACTTGGAAAAACAAAGCTGTGAGAGGAATCTGTGCAAGCTAACACTCTGTGTCTGCATTACAGTCCTTAAACTCTGTCCACATGAGGGTATTGGAATTGCTGTGGCAGGGAAGGGATTTACCTGTGAACTCCCCAAAGAACTTCTTGCAAACAAGTCGTAGGAGCGGACGAATGTTCAATTTCAATTCCTCTTTGGTCAGGTGGATGCCAAGTTCATCCAGAGTCCGAGGCAGTGTTGTGTCCACATCGCCCACCACCTGCAAGATGACAGGCACCACTGTAAGCTCTGCTGCAGGTGCCCAAGGCCCAGGCTCCCAGGTGCAGCTGAAGGGCACAAATTCACTGTCAGGGATCACTCTCAGCTCCTGCCTGGCTCACACAAAGCTCACACGGAACAGGCTGGGTGGCTCATTTCATCTCTTGGCTGATATCATAGCACATTACAAAGAGCTAAAGCAGTTCTAACTGTACAGACACGGGGCTATAACTGCAAGGAGCAGCTGTAAGGAGATGCCCATCACTTCTATGCATACTCAAACCCAGAAATGTGTGAAGAGTCCCGCAGGCACCGGGCACACCACCACCTAGTGCTCAGTCCTTGCATGCTCAGTCTGGAGCTGCAGGAATGAAAACAAACCACCACAGACCTGAGCCAAGATCTTGTACAGGGGCTCAAGAATGAACTCCACAAAGCTGCGCTGGGAGCTGCTGGTTGGGGCCTTCTTAGTGAACTTCCGCCTGTTGGGAGACAAAAAGAGAGCAGTGAGGAGCAAGCACCCCACGAACACCTAGCATCAACCTACACACAGCCACTGCTCTTCTCAACTTATCTTCTCCTCCCAACCTCTCTGGGAAGCACTATGGATAAAGGAGCCACTCTTACTCCAAACAAAAGTTAGAAGAGTTCTCAGCTCCCATTTGGGATTCAGGAGAACGTGGAATGACACCAAGTAGGAGGCCTCACACAATCTATCCCCCATCACAGGATCCTAAGACACCTCAGGCTGGAAGGGTCATCTAGTCCATCCAGGCTGGAAGGATGGTCATCTAGTCCACAGTTTACAGGGGAGGAAGAGGAAAATAAACAGCAATAAAGTAACAGATCTCTAAACAGGCTTCTTACGTTTTTGGGTTGAAGTAGATATCGCCCCAAAGCCGCTTTGCAAACTCCTGATAATTGATATCTCCTAAAAGGAAGAAGCAAATGACAAAAGACACTCAGTATTTCTCTAATTCTTGAGATCTGCTTTTTGCCCTTTAAATCAACCCTGAGGTTTTGATGCAATGCTGGTGAGTGAACACTTGGTGCCTGTTTGAAATAACTGATTAAATCCTGACCTGGGGAGGTTGGGCAGAGAAGTGGCCAGAAAACAGCCCTGTGAGGACCACATCAGCAGCGCTGTGGGTTTGCACATTTCCCTCTCAGGAACATTTCAGCTATCCTGATCACACACGAGGTTAGAGCTGAGAGGAGTCAGACTCTGCTCTGCAGGAACCCAGTTACATCTGCTTCGTTTTCCAACCGGTAACACGGCGACCTGAGCGCGCGGTGCCGAGGTGCTGGGATGGCTGACACCCCACAGGCTTACTGCAGCATTTTCTGCACTGCTGAACACCTCCAGGTTCTTGTTTCAGCTGATGCATTAAGTGCATATCCAAGTACCCGAGTGCTGAAGGAATAGTACTTGGCTGTCATGGTGGATTTACAAATAATACGACAGCAGTGGTAATTTACAGCGGTTTCCAAACAAGGTTTTGCTGTGGGCAGATGTGCAAGCATAAGAAATTTCAGGGTGGCTGCAGTTCTGACAGTTAAACCTCTATAACTCATGTTACTGGAAGTGTGGTGGCTGTACACAAAATCCCAAGTGACCACCGCTGAATGTTACTGACTCAAGCACCATTCAGCTCGTGGACGACATCTGCCACCAACCGTGCTGCATGTTTTAGCAGCCTCCAAAAGATGGGGTGCCATCCTTCATTCTGTGATGCCCGGGGAGCCCGTTTATTTCTCCAAATTGATGAAGGCACTCAACAGCCCTGAAACATCGGTCTTTGACCTCCACAGCTTTGTCCTCCCTCAGGCCAACTTCTTTGCAAGAGCTGATCTACAACATTTCCTTTGCTACAGATCACCCCGAATTCCCCAACGTGAAAATTCAAAACGTGGCTGGATCGCTGACTAATGCGAGCACAAGGCCTGCTTTTAGGAGGGGCAGACTGCCTGGAGTAGGCACCTGGGGAACAGGAAATTAAATCAAAGGCAGAAAAAGACGGTTTCTTAAAAAAGATCGAAGGGCAAAAGAGCAAAACCTCGTGGGCCGAGCTCATGCCTGACTGCAGCTGAACCTCAGACTCTGAATTCTTCTGGGAGAAGGGAGGCAGAGCTTAACAGCTTCACTGCTGAGCTGTCCAGATACACAGAGCACAAGGCACACATCTTCAACTGCCAAGGAACGAGCTGTTTTTTTCTGATTAAGGGTATGTATAAAACATGACGTTGTGTTGAGGGACGTGGTTTAGTGAGAGCTATTGGTGATGGGTGAATGGTTGGACTGGATGATCTTACAGGTCTTTTCCAACCTTGGTGATTCTGTGATTCACTTCTGACTCCAGAAATATTTATCAGGAGAAACTATTTACCTAAAAACAAGTCTGAACTGTATTTTTGCCTTTTACCAGCATGGAAAGACAATAATAAATAGTCTGCAGTTTACGAGACTATAATAAAGCCACTCGGGGCTCAGATCTGCAGTAGCTCTCTACTTTCTGAAGTTCACGAGTGCATAAACTGACTGCATAGGTACACAGTGAAAGCTGAAGCAGAACAGCTTAGGAAGCCTCAACAAAAAGGTGAGGGAATGAGATGTTAAGGCATGCATGGTTTCTGGATAATCCTCACCATATGTGTCCGCATAAATCTTTGCAAAAGATCCCAGCGTGAAGCAGATGCTGTACTGTGAGCTGGAGAAACACACGTTCCCCAGAAGAGGAGACAGAACGAGGTTCTCATCGGTGGAGTACATGCTGAGAGGAGACAGGTTTTGGAGACAAGGGGAAAAAAACAACATAAATCAATGTTATGAACCAAGACACTCACATCTATTTCCTATGCCAAACAGCAGTAGCTGTCAGGCAAGCAGTTCACATTGCCTGGATGTGTGGGGTACAATCCATGCTTGTGGGGTGCTGGCCATGGCACTGCTGCTGGCCTGGAACATGGCAGGGACGATTTGGGGAAGGGAGAGCACACAGTGGTGGGGCTCGGGGACAGGGATGGAACTGCTCTGTGCCTCAGTTTCCCCTCCACATGTGTGGAGGTGCACTCCTGTGTGGGAATGTATGTGCACACGTGGGTGTGTGTGGGTGCACGGGGCTGAGCTGACACGTGCACACAGGTGTGCAATGCCCATGCACTCACCAAGGTGGGCGTGCAACCAATGGGCTGCAAATCTCCTGCATGGGGCTTCCTCTGCTGCTGCCCACTGCCTGGGGGCATCTGTCCACCCACAAACCACATCCACCCCCATCCGTACCTGATCAGACCATTCACTTCATCCACAATATGTCGGAGTTTGTAGTAAGCATCTGTAGGGGGCAACTTCAGCTCCAGGATCAGGCGGTCTATTTTGTTGATGCACACAGTCACCGCCAGCCGCTCCTGCACCGCGTGCTTGATCAGCCTCTCTGTGTTCAGCATCACCTGCAGGGAAATGAGCACCCCTAGCAAAAGCCCTCCACAAAATGCTATGTAGGGCATGCCAGGCAGTGACCCTCACACACATGGCTGTAGCCTGTAGGAAAGCCTCAGCATCAGTGATCTTCCTGAAACGTAAAGTAGGTGCTAACCCAAGCGAACTGTTTGAGTCCTACCCCTTGGACATCTCTGATATAAATAACCTGCTCAGTTTTACATATAGTGGAGATGCAAACAAGTCAGAGCAGCAGCTGACAGGTCGCACACACCACGTCAGACCTGGGAACAGGAGCAGAAGGGCTGAGTCCCCGCTTTGGCTGTTTCTCAAAATGCCCTCCAAAAACCCTTCAGCGCTGCAAACTAAGCCCATCCCCTTCATGATAAAGCAGGATCAAGGCTCTGGTGTAAGCACAACGCTAACCCCCAGGAGAAGCAGACACTCACCCCCTCGGCTGCATCAATGAAAAGCACAACACCATCCGAAATACGAAGACCAGCTGTCACCTCGTCAGAAAAATTGACGTGACCTTCAGAGACAACCAAAAACAAAGGAGGAAGTGAGAATGAGAGAAATCTTAAACCTGAGGACAGAGGGTCCGAAGCTGCCCCTTGGCTGCGCACACTGGCACCCAGCATGGCAGGACACAGATGCCTTCCCCCCAAAATTTGGCCTAAGTTTCCCACAACACATTGATTTGCTCCAATCAACAGCACTGCCCAGAGCACCAAAGAGAAAGAACACGTGGTCACATGTCTGCTTTACACATCGAGCTGCCTTCAGCTCAGTGCACCAGGAAACAGGATTTGCAGGATTATACCTGGAGTGTCAATGATGTTGAAGAGAAAAGACTTTCCTTTGGTGTCTGGCAGAACAATGGTCACTGGTGTGCTCTTGATCCCCACTCCCCTCTGGAACACAGGAACACAGGATTACCAGTTAAAACAAGGAAAAGAAAAATTCCCAGATAAAAGATGAAGGAGGAAGAATTCATCAGAAGGACTGAAGGAAGTAAACATCCCTCCAGTCCAACCTCCTGCACTCAGGGAGGGTGGAACAGCCTCAGATCACTGCACTGTGCAGCCCAGTTCCTCCTTCCACACTGGTGCAGACTGGCAGCATGCCACTCTGGGGCCACAAAACCCATGTCTGATTACAACTAAGGGAATACAAATGCCAGAGATAGATCTGCATTTTTCTGTGTTTTCTCTTCTCCTGTCAAGTTATGCCTCAGCACATAAGATGCAATGATACGAAGTGTAAAGCACAGCAGTAAGACAAGGAGAAAGAAAAGCTTCCCAGGACTGCTCTGGTCATGGCAACATTCAGTGCATCGGACTGGATAAAATCCCCATCCACGTCCAACCACGTGGAATCACAGCACCCAGCTACAGTCTTCCACCACAGAAACCTTACCAGAAAGACATGCGTTTGAAACTACAGTTTTTCTCCTCGTCCACCACTGCTGTGAACCCCTTCCAGCTCTTTCCCCTCAAAAAAAATGCCCCAAAAAAGCTTGGTGCATATGTCATGCTGCTACAGATTAATGGGCTGCCCATGTTGCAATAATAACGGTACAGATTTTCAACATCACATGGATAGATAAAGTCACACATGGAGATGAGAGTTGCAGTAAATGGAAGACAGCTGGACAAGAGATCTGGCAGAACAAGAGGAGCAGATCATTTTCTTGATAAAGAAAACAATCAGAACGTGGAAGACACACAAAGATGATGAGATGAAAGAGGAAGAAGAAAGCGTCCATAAGTAATTCTGAGAAAAGCATGAGGCAGCTGGGTGAGATCACTGTCCTACAAGGCTCACTTACCTCCTGCTCTGTGAACAATATATCAGTATAGCAAAGCTGCAAAGACAAAATAGGAGTCAGAATACCACGGTTTTATATTGAACACCATGTTTGAAGCACGACACAACAGCTCTTTGCACACTGTTAGCACAGCGAATAACAGAAATTAGGACTGCACTCTGGTTTTCCAGTCCTCCATTCTAATCACAGAACCACATTTTCCCACACATTCCAAGGCAGGAATACACCCCAAGCTCACTTACATCCTGGTCATAGCGCTTCCTGATTTCTGGGTGCGTCTGCTCTATCAGGCAGTCAACAAAACAAGTCTGAAAAATACCAGACCAGGGGGAAAAAAGATGCGACTGTGTTCAAAGAGATAAACACCAGCACAATCCCATCCCTCCCGCGCAGTGCAGAGAAAAGGGGGTACAAAAATACTTCCATATGACTGAAAGAAAAGCTACAAATAACCACAGAGCAACAGGAGCAGGAGAGAACGCTGCTGCAGAGCTCAGGGGGTCAAAAGAGCAGCAGTCAAAGTAAGGAAGAGAGAGATCACTGCTGCTACCCAACGCACGTGGGATATTCGCACTACCTTGCCGTGGTGAAGGTGCCCACACAGAGTCACATTCCGAATCAGCTCGGAGTTGTCCATCAGATCTGCCAGGAAACTGGAGGGATGAAGCACAAAAGACTGTTGGAGGCTTCTGCTGTGTCTAAGAAAAGTAGGCGCCGCTTTCCACCCGAGAGCCCCCTGAATCCTCTCCAAACTTTCATGCCCTGCGGAGGAAGAATCCCACTCTGCAGATGGGGAGGACAAGAGAACTGGAGTCCTGGACAGATGGCAGTGGGTGGGAGAAGACGGAGCTGGTAAAACTGCAAGAGATTAAATACTCCCAACGTCTTTCTTCTGTTCTAGACAGTATTAGAGCAGCTCAGATGAGGACATGCCTCCACTCCAATGGTGGCAGGTAGTCAACTAAACCACAGAGGTGGATAACACCACCACACACGCTTTTAAAAGGTAGCCACAGGGTTCCACAGACTATTAATTCTGACTTTCAGGTCTTCATTGTGATTTTCAGGTCTTAAAACACTGATGTTCTTTTTTGAATCAGCAATGAGCTGAGGAGAGATGGGATGGCCACTTCTGCAGAGATCCCAGCCAAAACAGAATTGAGATCCTAAATTAGCAGCTACTCTTCAAAATAACGGGAAGCTATCAAACATGAATCAATTATTATGGATTTGCAGATATTAAGTCCTGTCAAATAATCTCCTTCTTAAAAATACTTTAATTTTCACTTACAAAGCAGGCTTCTTAGCATACAGCATTTTGATTAAGAGCTTAAAAAGCACAACAAAATCAATAAGAATACAAATTAAAAGCTTGCCTATTGGTCTTAAACCAAGGCTAAATGTGAAATCAATAGCAAGCTCGCAGGTTTCTGGTTAAGTCCCACTGGGACTTCTGCGCGGACCCATCTCAACCATTTACATCAAGGAAGGACACGAGTAAGAATTAATTACTGATGGAGCGAGCAGAGGACAAAGGGATCAAAAAAATGGTAGGAAACGCACTGTGCTGCATACAAGGAAGGCAAAATAGCTGTAAAATGTTTGGCCTTGTGCTTTCTTCCTCTTCGTTTTGGTTCAAGCTCTGGGAATCAGCTGCACTCACTTACAGTGCTGCTGTTAGAAGCAAACCCAGTGTCCCCTGTAAGCTCCCGCCTCCATACAGCACAGCCCTCTGCCTCCCCACCCCGCCTGTAAGCAAGGAAAAGCAAGGAAATTGCAGCACAGATGGCCTGATCCAAAGCACACGCTTCAAACTCTGCATACTACTTACTCCATCTCATAGACGGTGACCGGTAACGTCTGCTCCATCAAAGAGAACTTTTTGGTTTTCACAGGTTTAATGATCGGCTCTGAAAACAAAAGAAAGAACAATAAAACACTGTCATCAGTGACCTGAACCCACCACCTCCAAATACCAAACGGGGTCAGCTTTAAACTGACAGACTCCTTTATCTTTTCATGGAACGATCAAATGAGACGACTTAAGCACCACTAACCAGTGAGAGGCTGCGTGTCCTCCTCCTGCACTATGGTCTCCACTTCAGGCCCATAGACCTCCTCGGCAGTGGGGTAGTACTTCTTGTCCTCGTGCAGCACCACTTCCATCCCAGGATGGTCCTCGTCATGGTCCCCCATATCGTCATCATCATCATCGTCCTCGAGCTGCAACCAACACTCACACTGAGCTGCTGCCAGCACCAAAGTGCTTCATAAACCTTAACTGTGGCTGGAGGTAAAGTCTTTGTGTCATACATCAGGAGAGACGAGAAACTCTGACAGCAGAAAGGGCACCCTCCACCCTTCTGAGCTTTCCCTGCAATGGGAAAGCAGCCAGGCACGGGGCAGGACGCACTTAACACCTCCCATGTGTGGCTGCCGTGCCGCAGCCACACACCCACCTCATCCAGCTCCTTGGACTCCCGGCCCAGCTCATCGTCCTCATCATCAGAGTCCAGCTCCGGCCCGATGTAGTTCCCAAACTCGTCGTACAGATCAGTGTCCATGCTGGGGATGAAGGGATGGGGTCAGAGCTGGGGGTAGGACCCCTGGAACCGGAACCCAGCCCCAGAACCTGACCAAGATCCAGAACCAGCCCCAGAGCCCAACCCGGCCCTACGTCCAGAACGTACCTCAGAGTCGCGCCAGGTCCCACAGACAGAACCTGCCCCGGGCCCGGGCCCCAGACCGTAAGCCCTAAGCGCTAAGCCCCCGGCTCCAGCCCCGGCCCTCACTCCGTGCCCCTTACTCCCTGTCCCGGTGCCCCCGTCCCGGTGCCCCCGTCCCGGTGCCCCTGTCGCGGTGCCCCTGTCGCGGTGTCCCCGCCCGTCCCGGCGCTGCTCTCACTCTGCCTGCGCTCCGTTCCCTCACGCTCTCCTCCGTTGGCGCCGCCGACAGCGCAGCGGAAGGACCCGGGCCGCCCTCGGCGCCTGTCCCGTGCGGCGCGGCGGCGCTGCTGCCGGCGCGGTTCCGTCAGGCGCGGCGCGGGGCAGCCCCGCTGGGTCCTTGAGGCTCGGCGCGGCGCCGTCGCTGTGGCAACGGGAGGGGCGGGCGCGGCGGAGCGGCTCGGGGTGCTGTCGCGATAGGAGCGGGGGTGCTGCGTTAGCGGTGCGTGCGGGCAGGGCCGATCGCGATAGGAATGAGGGTGCGCAGCTCAGTGAGGGACTTAGAGGAGGCTGTCGCGACACGGGGGGTGGCGTGCGCCGGCCTGGTGGGATGTCGCGACATGAGGGGTCCGTGGGAGCAGCTGTGACAGCAGCAGCGGTCCTTGTTGCCATTGTGGTGCTTCAGCGGGTATCATTGTCACCACAGGAGCCGTTATCCCCTCGGCCGGTCGTGCGCCGACGCTCCCTGTCGTGGCTGTCGTGACAGCAGGCAGACCAATGGAGGCGGACGGAGCCCTGGACATGGGCGCGCTGCGGGAAGAACTGCGGGCGGCTCTGGAGGCCGACGAGAGGCACGAGAGGGAGAACAGCGCCAAGCTCCGCGCCGTGCGGCAGCGCCTGGGCTCCTACCAGGAGTTCAGGTGCGCGAGGGGTGCCCGGCACAGCCCCACACACAGAGCACAGGGCATAGGGCACAGGGCACTGAGCACAGGGCATAGGGCACTGAGCACAGGGCATAGGGCACAGGGCACTGAGCACAGGGCGTAGGGCACAGAGCACAGGGCGTAGGGCACAGAGATAGAGAGCTGAGCACAGAACACAGGGCACAGAGCACAGCCCCAAGCATAGGGCACAGAGCATAGAGCACAGCCCCACGCACAGGGCATAGGGCACAGAGCATAGAGAGCTGAGCACAGGGCACAGAGCACAGAACACTGGGCATAGGGCACTGAGCACAGGGCGTAGGGCACAGAGCACAGGGCATAGGGCACAGAGCATAGAGAGCTGAGCACAGGGCACAGAGCATAGAGAGCTGAGCACAGAACACAGGGCACAGAGCACAGCCCCAAGCATAGGGCACAGAGCATAGAGCACAGCCCCACACACAGAGCACAGGGCATAGGGCACAGGGCACTGAGCACAGGGCATAGGGCACAGAGCACAGGGCATAGGGCACAGAACACAGGGCATAGGGCACAGAGCATAGAGAGCTGAGCACAGAGCACAGGGCACAGAGCACAGCCCCAAGCACTGAACACAGGACACACAGCTGAACATCAGTCAACTGTTGGTCCTCAGCAGAGCTCCTCCTGCACTGCCGTTGCAGATATCCCTCCTCAGGTGTAGAATCCCTTGTGTGTCCTTCTTGGATGTCCCAGTGCTCCTCTCCGCCTGCCCACGTGTCACAGGATGGCAGCACGGCTTTGCAGTGCCAGCACTCCTCCTCCATCCGTCAGCAGATTTGTGGTCCGGGATGTCAGGGCTGCTCCTCAGGAGTGGGCAGTGTGGGACATCCCCAACCCCTGATACCTGCAGAAAGATCTGTAGGTGGATCCAGGTCTTGGCCACCCCCCATAGACTTCTCCCATGGCGCTGGTGGCCTCATTCTGCCTGAATCTGGTCATGCTATCAGATCTGCATAATAGCAGAAAATGGCATTTATGGCATTGCTTTCTCCTCTGTCCCTGTAAGAGTACTCCCTGCCGCAGTTCCGTCGTTTGAGAACTAGCAAAAATCGCATTCCTGCTCAGTACACAATGTCTGCAATGCAGAGTGGTTTCAGCAGCTCGAAGTCATCTGTGGGAGAGCAGAACAGATTCTCTCTGTCAGAGCAGTTTTTCTGCTCGCGAGGGCCAGCAGAGCCCTGACCCCCTTCAAAACCTCATTCCTGGGAGGACTAACGAACAACAGGCACAGGCACTCATCCCACGGGGTGAGAAGAACGACATGAGCTGCTGAGTCTGGGCTGCTGCAATTAGTCACAGATGTCTGTAATGGGATGCTGAGATTGCCTATAAGAGTGGAGGACTTCTCCTATGGATGTCCCAGAGCTACAAAATCTTCATTGACCACAGGAAAAATGCAGGAGGAACAGGTGTCCTGCCAGTCCCTGGGCCCCAGCTGCAGTGGGAGCTGTAGGGTAGAAACATCATCTCCATCACCCATGTGTTTCACCTTGTGTCCTCTTCCTGTTCCCTGCAGGGACATCGTGCTGGCGTCACACCTGAGGCCTCTGGAGAAGAAGGACAAGATGGGGAACAAGAGAAACGTGCTGTGGAACCCCTGTGTGGGCAACACGAGGGGCCAGCAAGAAAGCAAGGTGGAGATAGCCCAGGTGAGGGAGATGCCCCAGGTAAGGCAGATGCCCCAGGTGAGGGAGATGCTTTTCTGGGTCTTTCCCTGTCCCCAAATATTACTGCAGAATTGTTTGGGTATTCAGAAATATTTCAACATGTGAACAAGCCCTCGGAAATCCCAGTTCTGAACAGCAGGCTTCAATCTCAGCCCCTACTTTGTGTCTGCATCAAGAATCGAAGACCGAATGACCGAGGTCTCGGTTCCCTGCGTTTGACAGCGGCCAGAAACAGATTCTTGTGTAAGAGTGCTCTCCGTTGACAGCGCTCCTCCTGCTGGCTGCAGTCCGGGGACTGAGAGCCAGGCTGTGCATCTGTATTGCCATGTTTAATGGCCACAGATAACACATCTTCTGTGAACGGAGCCAGTTCTCCTTCACCCCACAGTTTAATTATGCATGATATGGAAAAGCGCTGTTTTGCTTTCAGCCTGCTGCCCGATGAGTTCGTTGGATCACCCTTAGTTCTGCAGTTGGGAAACAGTGAAAAAGCATTTTCTAACCCAGACTACTTGTGGTGGGACTGTCATCTGTCCTGCTCCCATCAGTGGACTTCTTTCAAGCCCTGGTGAGCTGAAGGTCTCCTGGATAGGAAGGCGCTCTGTGCCTCCAGCTGCCCTTCTGTCCCTTCCCTCTCTGGTGCTGGGTTATCTGGATGCAGGCAACATTTGAGGCACCCACCATATTTGCAGAGATAAAAACCTATCACTTTACTCTCAGTTGCTTTCCTGTTAGCCCCCAGTGCTGGCTTTGCCATTTTGGTGTTTGTTTTCAGCAGAGCACCCGTGGTGACTCCCAGTGGCACGGTGACATCAGGGCTCTGCTGCCTGCTGGGAGCAGCGGTGGGGTCCGTTGCTGGACTGTTCCCAGCTGGAGATGCTCTGCGTGGAATTGTTGACAGTGAATTTCATTTGCCTGTTTATGATGAGATCCTTTTTGCAGCTTTGTCTTCTCTCGGACCGAGCAGTGATCTCCCCAGAGAAAATGCTGTTCCTAATCCCATTAGTGCTCAGGCTCTGATCTCCAGGGCTTCTCCATTTCATGTTTAGACACTGCCTGATGCTGCTGCTCCTCGTTCTCAGGATCTGTATAAAAGCCCAAACATTTTAATCCTCCAGTCAGCAGTATGAGTTCCGCAGTTCAATTACATATCGTATAAGCAGGATTTCTTTTTATCTGGAGATGCCACATTGAGCTGGGTATCTCTTTTAGTCCAAGTGCTCTACTGCAGGTGTGTATGTTACAACACACTACAAGACAGTATGCTAGGGTGTTTATATAGGGTTAGGGCATATAGATAGGATATAGAAATCAATGTATTTTCTGGATTTTTTAAGCCCTTTATCTCTTTTCTCCTCATCTGTTTGGTTGGTTTGAGAGGGTCCGCAGATTTCTGTGGAATTTTTGCAGTCTCCAGAAGATCTCTTTCAGCCGATGGTGGGTCCGGAGTGGGCAGTGTGTTTGGTTCTGGTTAAGGACTGAGTTCCTGCATTCATGTGCATTGCATTTCGTCTCTCACCCACTCCTTTATTTTCCTCTGAAGTCCTTTGGTTTCTCTTGGGCTCGATGAACCTGATATCACCTCATCTCTTTGCATGTGTTGCTGTCTCACAAGCCTTATGCAGCTCTTTGTACAAGAAGCATCAGTCAGACATCCACAGACTGATAAGGGAGGAATAAAAACCTTTGTGTGGGAACAAAACAAAAGGAATTTGAGATTTATTTTCTCTTTCAGGAGCTGGTTCAGCTGCCCAGAACCTCTGCCGAATTTTACAGAGATTGGCGCAGATGCTTAAAAAGTGGAAAAGAAAAATATCAGCTTTTGCTTCAACTGGAGGGGAAGGCCTTGGGCAGAATCTTTCAGGCTGAGTTGGGTTTTGGCCTCCTGGGTGAGTTCCTTACCGTGCTGGCAGAGAATGTCTGCCATGAAGACAGAGATGCCGTCCTTCAGATCTTACAGAGCCTTTCTGGCACCAAACGCTTTGGGATAAACCTGGATCTTCTGAGCATGTCGGAGAAGGAGAGCACCAGGGATCTGTTTAGGAAGCTGCAGAGCATGAGCAGGGACTGTTGGACCCCCGGCCATCCCAGTGGCAAAGCAGAGGGGGAAGCCCACCTCACAGACACCGCACTGCAGAAGGAAGCTGAGGAAAGGAGAGTGGTGGAGCTGATGAGATGTTACCAGGCCAGCTGAAGGAGCAGCAGCGGTTCTGACAAATAAAGGTTATCAACAGACTCTGTGTTCCTTGTGATCTCTGGGTCAGTGTCCTCACAGGACAGTTCTGTGAAAATCTCTTAGGTGAGGAGAATAAATGAGAAAAAGAACATTTAAGCTGGCATGTATGGAGGAGAGACCAAAAGACAAGCAGTCCCTCCCCTTTTTCATCTCTGTCCATTGTCACTCTGGATTTAAGAAATGTAATCCAGGACATTTCACGCTTAACCACACAGCCAGGGCCGGTGGGGGTGGGAATGCTGAGCAAGGTGGTAATTCTGGGACCGACCCAACCAACTGTTTTAAGCGGGGCTTGGCGTAAACCTCTGAGCTTCTGTCACCTCATGGTCTCAGACCATGGTTTGCCTCAATTCTACATAAATTAAAATTTAGAAAGAACTGTCAGGCAGCAGTGTAACAGAGGGACTCTCCAATGCTGTGTCTTGTCATGTCTCGATTAATTAGCCATTCTGTTTAGGCTGCAGACTTCAGAAAGGCACTCATATGGTACAGCTCAGCACCTGCCCACCACACTCTCCTGGAGGTCTGGTGTGGGAAGATCTCCCAAGTGTGCTGAAGAGCACAGTGTGTACTGCGCTGCTCAGATTCCCTCAAATTCAGCTCAGAATCATCTACCAAGTCCACTTTGTTCAAAAACACAGCTAAAGGTACAAAAGGCAGAGCCAGCCCTGCCTGGATATAACTCACTTTCTCCGACCTTCTCTGTACAAACTCTAGGCCCCTAATTTCAGGCTTCTCTTGGCACTTGAGTGTAGGGTTTTGTGGCCTGTATCTTGGGGACACACATGTCCCTGCAGTCTGCTGTGGGTTCATACCAGTACCAAAAAATCATAAAACCATGACATGCTGTTCTTGTTGACTCTGTGTAACACTTGCCAGCCTGAAGGCTAACAGAAAGCCAAGAGGTAATGTCTTAAACAAACAGGAAGACCCTGGAGGCTCCCAAAATCAGAATAGGGGTATACTGACCCAACAGGGAGGTACAGAACTCTAAAGACCCGTGTGAAAGCTTGGGTTCTGGGCTACAGATGAAGCTGTCAACAGGGAGGTTCTCCATGATAATTGTCTACAGAAAAGTTGGTGCAATCCTGAATGTTTACTTCTGAGAAAACAGTTGATTCCCTTGTTCCCCCCTCTATTTTGCCTCCATGGACGCACTACACAATGTTCTAGAACACCTGGAAAGGTTCTAGACCCTGTGTCTCAGACACCTAGGATGGAGACGGGGCTGCTGGGAGCTGCCCTTCTCCTCTGCATGGCAGATGTTCTCCACTCTTTTGCAATTGAGGAGAAAGAAGACATATTCAAGCGCATGGTGTGTCCTGCTTTCCTGATGTTTGACAATGCCGCCTACTTGGCCGACATGACCTTCGAGCTGCCCTGTAACTGCAAACCCGAGGAGGTCTCCAACGTCGTCTGGTATTTCCAGAAGAACATGGGAGGCCGTGAAACCACTGTCCTGACAGACTTTTCTGGCAACATGGTGGTCGACTCGGGCCACATCCACGTGGGCAGCGATGTGCTGAAGCGTTTCACCATCCGGATGTTCAGCCTCATTGTTTTCCGTGCCCAGGTGTCGGACTCGGGCCACTACCTGTGTGGCACAAAGAAAGGGGACTTCTTCTATGGCTACGACGTGGACGTGCAGCCCAGCAAGGGCATCACGGTGGCATTCTTGGACATAGGACAGCACGTCCAGGATGATTACACAGGGAAGGCCTTCAGCCTCTTCACCACTTTCTGGGACTGGACCAAATGCGACCGCTGCGGCGTGCGAGGCGAACAGCGTCGCATCGGGCTCTGCTACATGCAGAGCACCCGGCTGCACCCGCGCTACCGCACCGTGCTGCCCAACGTCACCTCCTGCGGCTCCAGGGCCGTTCCCTTGCGGCTCCAGCGCTCCGGACGCCGCTGGAAGCCTGAGGTGGCAATTCGGAGTTGCATGGCCCCATGCCCGCAGGAGGACAACCCACAGGAAGGCGTGCAGGCCATCTCCAACGTCATCTACAAGCTGGGCCAGAAGCCCTGGCTGCCTCGCGTCCCCATGCAGTTCTACAAGCATCCCCTTGGGAAGGATCTGGTCATCGCTTGTCCCAGGGCCCGACCCGAGCACGCCGTGGCATGGGACAAGGACTCTGTGCGGCTCTACCGCTCCCGCTACCTCGTGGGTGTCAACAAGACTATGCGCATCTTCATTGACCATGGAAACCACCTGCACATCCGCAGGGTCCGCTTCAGCGACAAAGGCACCTACTTCTGCTGGAGGGAGGGCAAGCTGGTGGCTGGCCTGCGGCTCAGGGTGAGCTACCCGGCCCAACGCCGCCGCTCGCTCGATGACCCCGAGACCATCTACGTCTTCAAGGCCATCGGTGTGAGCTACGTCCTCACTGCGGCCATCTTCATTGGCGTCCACGTGTACCGCTGCTGCTGGCGGGTGCTGCGGTGCCCTGCGAGGAGTTAGTGTCAGCTCTCACACCTTGCACCATTCCCTCGTGGGAAATTTGTGAAGTTTTGACCACTACAAACTCTGCCAATGCCTTCTTATCCTCCACTTGGTGTTGTGCAGGGGAAATTGGAAAGCCCCATGGCGGTGTGGCAGGGATGTCCCACCCCGTTGTCACTTCCTGGCCGACCTGAAGGCTCCTGGAGGGGTTTTAAGCTCAGTGTAATCCTTTCTGAATGAATAGTTGGAGTTGTCGCAGCTTTTTCTGGCTAAGCACTATGGAGTTCCTATGCCACGTCGTGATTTATTAGGGCTGTTTTTCTGAGAGCCCACTGTAATCCTCCGGACTGTTCTACTCCAATTAATTCTGGCTTTCCGTACCTTTTAAAAAGTGCCAATCATACCCCCAGTGCCAACCTTGCTCCCCAAGGCCAACCGCATCCCAAAGCTACCCACCAGGGCAGTGCCACCACTGCCAACCTCGCTGACAATGACCCTCCTGTGCCCCCAGGAGCACCAGCATTTCAAAACACAGTGTTTGTCTGAGATCCTCAGGTGGAGCAATCTCATTTTTAAGAAGTTGAGTTTAAATGTTTATATTTTGTTTCCACGCCAGAGGGTGGTGGGTTGGAGCTCAAGGAGCATTGGGACACCACTCTTAGACATTGGGTTTGGGTTATGGGTTTGGGTGGTGCTGTGCAGGGCCGGGAGTCGGGCTCTGATTCACATCCCTTGTACCTGGGGACAGTCTGTGATTTGTGATGACAGAATGCGTTGGCCGTGCCCTAGGGCTCAGGGCTGAGCCTTGGTCCCACATTGAGGACCCTTTAGGCACCCAAAGGGCCCCTCTGCCCTGACTGACCCCAAAAACACACTGCTCTTTAGCTTGTCCCACAGGTTGCAGTCACAACCACAACACAGTGTTTGTGTTAGATTTTATTTCACATCTCATGCTGCCTTGGCATTAGGGCGTTAATCCAGTAGCAATGAGGGCTGCAAAGCTCCATCCAGCTCATGGGGGACAAACTGACCCCCCACACTACCACCCCATAATACTTCCTGCCTTGGGAGTGGCCTCTGTGGAATTAGGAGCAGCAAAGCATGCTCAGCACTGAGCTGGGGAACATGGGGATAAGTGGGGCGAGGAGGCAGCACCCAAGTGGCACCCTAAGGGCTCACCCTATGGGGTAAGGGGAGTGCTACTGGGTGGGTGCTGCTGTGTTAGGTGGCAGCAGGGCAGGTTTAGCTCATGGTCAGTGGCTAAAGTAAAGAACGGGTGGGTGATATGCTTTGGGAGAGCACATGGTAGACAGGGCCACAGGGTGCTGAGGCACAACAGATTTCTTTCAACCCCTCTGGATTCACCCATGCAGAGCTGGACTCGGGCCATTAGCCGCCCCGGTCCATTTCTTTGCCTCTGGTGATGGGGGCACCTTGGTGAAGAGCACCCAGTTGGGGTCAGGACAGTCCCACAGCTCTGTACCCTGAAAAACAAGGACTTCCAACCTGCTGTGCCTATAGCTGCTCCAGCCCCACAGCCACCCCATATCCCCAGGCACCCTACACAGACCCTACTTCATCATCCCTTCTCCCCATCCCAACATCCATCTTCCTTCCTGTGTGCTCCATTCTCCTCTTCCTCCTGCGGCACCTCTTGGCTAAGCCCAACTGCTGCTAGCGACAGGAAAATGTCCCTGACCACACAGGGCCATGTCCCCTCCAGCCCTCCCAGGGATGCCCAGGACATGGTGGGGACATTCAGGGTGGCCTCCTGGACCAGCAGGATGCAGGGAGCAATGCCCCCATATCTGAGCCCTGGCTGGACCAACACAGGGGTCCCTGGAGCACAGGGTGGTGGGAGAGGTGAGGGTGGGCTTCTCCCGTGGCTCTGGCCTGGCCGCAGGGCTCTCACGCAGCATCAGATGGGATCTACGGAGCTATGTCTACAAGCGTGGCTGTGGCTCACCCACCCTATGCCACCTCCTTGTGCTCCTGTTTGGACTCCTTGATCACCTGGAGGCAGAGGAAGGGGGACCATCACCATCACCCCACTCAGGTCCATCTGAACATGCCTGGGGACACGGCCCATGCGCATGTCGAGTGTTCCCCCTTGGGGACACCTTGGGGATGGAGGAGAAGGGGTGTGGGAGGCATAGATGAAGACTTCCCACCTCTCCATCTCTTGTCTCCACCGTTTTGACCACGATGCTCCTCTTCAGATGAGCTTCTGACACAGATTTGGTGTCCAGGCTGGTCTCTAGGGGACACAGATGGGACACAGGGGTGACCCAGTACCCTCAGTATGGCCCCTCTACCTACATACCTTAAAGAAGTCCAAAAGGAACAAGTTGGGCTACAAAATCGGATCGGTGGGAGAGAATATGATTGGTACTGGGAACAAAGAGTTGGCAATGAGTTGTGGTTGGGGACTTGGTTGTGACCTCGGGGATGGTGGCAGTGAGGACACTGTTGGCACTGAGGATGTATCTGGCTTCGGTTCACAGCTGGCCTAGGGCTCAGTTGGCACTGGGGACATGATTGGCTTCATCAGTGGGGTTGGCCTTGGTGACATAGGTAGCTTTGAGATGTAGTTGACCTTGGGGACAGGGTCATCCTTGGGGGAAAGCTGGGCGCTGTGTTGTGGTTGACACTGGGGATGAGGGTGGCACTGGGGTTGGTGTTGAGTACGCAATTGGCATTGAGAATATGATTGGCCTTGTCAGTGGGGTTGTCCTTGACAACAGGGTTGGCCTTGGGGGGAATGGTTGGCACTGGGGACGTGGCCTTGGGAATGTGATTGGCTGTAGGGATGTGACCATGGCATGCTCATCCCCAACATCCTGAGACACTCTAGAGAACCCTTTAGGCACAGAGATCTGGCAGCTGATCGATGCCTCGACCTCGTAGTCCCCATCCGCACCCATCCTCCCCCTGTCCCAGCTGCCGTGGCCTCACCTCGGATCTGCAGGTTGGAGAAGCTCTGAACAGGGACGGTGATCCTATAGGAGCAATAGGAATGTCAGGGAGAGCATGGGGTCCCCACTGCCCCACGGGTGAGGCAGGAGGGCTGCAGGGTTCTCCTCAAACCTAGTGGGACCAAAAGGACCCGGGGATGGTTTGGGGCAGGGAGGGGCCATCACCTGCTCTCCTCGCCCTCCAGCAGCTTGCGGTACGTGGCAATCTCAACGTCGAGGGCCAGCTTGATGTTGAGCAGGTCCTGGTATTCCTGCAGGTGCCGTGCCATCTCCTCCTTGAGGCTGCGGATGTCCTCCTCCAGCCGCCCCACCGTGTCCTGGTAGGCGGACGTCTCCAGAGCATAGCGCTCCTCCAGCTCCCGCAGCTGCCTCTCCAGGGACTCGTTCTGGTGACCACCGTGGGACATGATGTCCTCGGTACCACCTCCTTCCACGAGCACCCGTGGTGCCACGACCCAAGGACGCATCCCACCTTACACCCCATGGTTGGCACCTACCGAGCCCCGCAGAGCCTCCAGGTCGCAGGTGAGGGCCTGGAGCTGCCGCCGGTACTCGTTGGCCTCATGCTTGGCTGCACGTAGGGCCTCCGCGTGCCGGGCAGCCGCATCCGTCAGGTCTGCGAACTAGAAGGGACGCACCATGGGGTCAACGCTCCTGTCCCACTACCCCATAGAGCCACCCAGCCACAAGAGAAGCCAAGCCAACCCACGGAGGTGGTATATGGGGACAGGGTGCCACCTGCACCTTGGACTTGTACCACTCCTCGGTCTCCTGCATGTTGCTGGCGGCCATGGCCTCGTACTGCATGCGGATATCACGCAGCGCAGCTGTCAGGTCTGGCTTGCTGGCGTCCACCTCCACGTGCACCCGGTGCTGGGCCAGCTGCTCCTGCAGCTCCCGCAGCTCCTGTGGGGAACTGGGGTCAGTGGCACCATAGGATCCACCCCTGGAGCCCCCGCACCGCAGCAATGTTACCTCCTCATGCACCTTCTGGAGGAAAGCCACCTCGTCCTGCAGGGACCCCACACGACGCTCCAGGTCGAGGCGAGCCAGGGCAGCAGCATCAACATCCTGCCACCGTGTGACACAGAGAGAGCGTCCCCAGGGTGGGCACGAGGGTCTGTGCCCCCATCCCTGCCCCATCTCAGGAGCCCCAGAGAGGGGGCTGATTCCGTCTCATCCCCTGCCCTCACCTGTCTGTATGCAGCCAGGGTGCTCTCGGCCTCCAGCCGCAAGGTGACCTCCTGCTGCAGCCTTCCATGGAGCAGGGACACGCTGTTACTTGTTAGCTGCCATTACTCATTAGGTACAGTCACTCATTACTCGTGGTGGCCACGTAAAGCTCAGCCCCATGGATGGACCCCCTTAGAGCAGTCCTACTGCACTTGTGCCATCCCAGTAGTTGTTTCTTAAGTCCTGGTGGCCGCCTTGGTGCCCATCACTGCCCTGGTCCTCACCCTGGTTCTCGTAGCCACCTTAGTGCTGCTGGACACCGATACCTATTCCAGCGGCACCTTTGTCCCCAGGACCACTATGATCATGGTCGCCGCACTGGTCCCCATCACCATCCTGGTCCCCATCCCAGTTGTGGTGGCTGCTCTAGTCCCCAGTACCACCTGAATCCCCATTATCATCCTGGTCCCCATCATCAACCACGGTCCCGGTGGCCACCTCTGTTCCCGACCTCACCTTTCTCCCCATTACCACTCTGATCCCAGCAACGACCTCATTGCCCATCACCGCCCTGTTCCCCGTTATCACCCTGGTCACCTCAATCCCCACCACCACCTCAACCCTTACACCGCTGCGGCCCCCACCCCTATGCCGGTCCCCAATTCCAGTCCTTGTGGCCACCTCAGTCCCCCCCACCCCCTCAATCCCCCCCACCCCCACACCCCCCTCGCAGGACCCCCCATACTTCTCCCGCAGACTCCCCAGCTCCTCGGCCAGGCCGTCCCTCTGCACCTCGGCGCGCGCCTTGGCGGTGCCCAGCAGCTCCACGCGGCGCCGCAGCTCCCGCAGCTCCTCCTGGTAAACGTCGGCCACGCGGGACGGCTCCTGCTCCCGCGTGCGGTTCAGCTCCAGCACCAGCGCCTTATTGCGCTGCTCCAGCAGCCGCACCTTCTCGATGTAACTGGCGAAGCGGTCGTTCAGCTCCATCATCTCCACCCTCTCGTTGGTGCGCGTCTCCCGGAACTCCGAGTTGAGCACTTTGGCCGATGAGAAATCCATCGTGCCCGAGGTGCGGGGAATGGGGTGAGTGCTGCGGGAGCGGGGCCGCTCTGTGGGGCTCCATGTTGGGCTCCACGTGGGGCTGAAGCGGCGGCCGTAGGATAACCGGCGGCTCTCCATGGTGGAGGTGGGTGTGATGTGCACCGTGCCGGGGTTTTATGGCCACAGCGTTGGCTGGCGGCCACAGAGCACAAAGCCGGGCTTTGTGGCATCCAGGAGCACCTCGGAGTGCTGGCAGCCGGCCTCGTGTGCTGGCAGTGCCTGGAGAGCACGGGGTAAAACCTGGGGCAGAGCGGGGACACGGTGCCCATGTGTGAGTGCAGCAGTGTGGGGCACTGTGGGTCCTGGGACACTATGAGTGCGATGCTGTGGGGGCACCACGAGGTGCTCCCCAGGAGATTTGGCAGCACAGGAAGGCTGCTAATTAAGGCCAGTTTTAATTAGGCAGCCAAAGCATCCCGAGCCCGTTCCAGCCCACTGGTGCCAGGGCTGCCTGAAAGGGCTCAGTGTACCCAGCACAGCAATGAGACCGCTTTGTGCGGCGCCGGGAAATGGGCAAAGAGTGAGGGTGGTGGCAATGGGCACGGGGCCACGGCCAGCCCTGATGGGGGGCAGGCATGGGGACAGCCTGGGGATGCTTCAGCATCAGGGCAGTGGGGCCGTGGATGGGGAACAACATGGGGATGGGACAGAGCCCATAGGTGGCAGCTAGGTGGCAGCCAACGGCTGGGAAAACTGGGATGGGGACAACACTGGGTCCCAGCGGGCACCAGCCCAGAGCAATGAGGGGGGGAGGGGGGGGGGAACAACACTGGGGAACCCTAACACCCCCTACTCCCAACCCCACATCAGGCATCTGCCACAGCCCCCTCAGCCCCAGGTTTGGTTTTAGAGCCACAAAACCACAGCCCATGTGTGCAGGGACAGCTCCGCTGCTGTGCGGCCCTTTGGGATCCCCCTCCCTATCCCAAATCCACGTGGACAGGGAGGGATGGGGCAGGGGGTGCCCCCACTGCGGTCGTCCAGGATTTATTTTCTCCTCGCTCCCACGCAGTGGGATCAAAGCAGAGAGCTGTCACTGCGGGGACATGGAGCCTTCCCCCCCCTTAATGAGGCAAAGGAACGCAGAAGCTTTAATTAGAAGCTTCCAGCCTGAGAGAAGAGAAAGGAGAGCAAAGTAGGGCAGAGAGCAGTGACCCCAGTCCCTATGGGGAGTGGTGCATGGGACAATGGGGCTGGAACATAGCGGGGGCTGTGGGGTGGGGGCAACGATGCAGCTTGGTGCAAAGACATCATCACCTCTGCTGGTAGCCCCAAGGACCCCTCAGCAGAGAGAGAAAAGGTTCTGGAGCCCCAAAGGGACAATGGGAACCCACCCCTGGGAGCCCAGCACTGCTCCCAGGCTGAGGGGGACGAGAAGCAGCCCCACATCTCCCCTCACTCCTTTGGGTTTAAGCTGTAAGCTTTATTAAAAGCTCGTGGTATTGCTTAGCATCGCCCATCTGTCAGCATTCCACACCCTGAGAGGGGCTGAGAGGGAACAGCAACGATCCATCTGCTGCAGAATATGTGGGGCTGCACAGAGGGAGGGGGGACACCAGGGCCACGGTTGGAGTGGTGGTCCTTCTACCTTCCTGGGTGTGAGAAAAAGGTGGGGCAGCTTCAGATGAGGCAGTGCTGAGGGGTCATGGCTGTGAGACATCAGCACAGCAGCTTCATGGCCTGTGGGGTGGGGGCTGTAGGGGCCCCATCACGCGCTGCCAGCTCTCTGGGGCCACTCCGACTCTTCCAGGTGAGCCCAGGGGGAGGATGCTCTGAGACAGAAACAGAAGAGAAAGGGGTGAAGGGGATGAACAGGCAAAACCTACAAACCCACTGCCAGCCCCATCTTTACAGCCACCTCCAGAGCCCCACTGCCCCTTCCCAAGGATGTGGATGAAGGAAGGACACCCAAAAGCATGCTCCACAAGCCCCAGATGTACCACCACCAGCTGTGCTGCCCCAGGGATGGGGCAGCCCACAGTGCTGTGCCTGTAGGACTCACCTGGGATGCTTCGGGGCTGTGCAGACTGCCGGCTGCTGCTCGACGCAACTCGGCTCTGCATCCCACCCAGTGAACGGGAAGCAGTGCTGTGAAGAAAAGGGGGACACGTGGGGATGGCCATAGTAAACCCCAGACTGTCAGTTGGCAAAAATGGGGTCCCAGCCACACAGGGGAGCACCCACAGCAGCCCATGGTTGTCTCACCTCACTGCTCTCCTCCGCTTCTGCACAGATCCTTTGGATGGCTTTGGGATAGAGGAACCCTTCATGGGGAACATGGGGACGGAGGCTCTGCAGGGAGGGAGAAAGGTCAGAGAGCACAGCCCCTGGGTCCAAAGGGAAAAGGAGGAGCAAGTTCTTTGGGATGCTTTTTGTACCTGAGTGGTACAGCACTGACCTGGGCACAAAGGGGCCCTCCTGCTTCTTTTGGGCACAGGGAGTACTCTCCCAGACAGGGAACTCTGTCAGGCTGAGGGCTCCTGGCTTGGCGACGTCCTCAGGGAGGCTGTAAGTCACATTGAGGTCGCACACGGTTGGGGTGCAGCAGTTCTGGGCTGCTGACGTCATCAAGGGCACACGTCTTTTGGTGACAGTCAGAGGGCAGATTCTGGGGGTGCAGCACAGCAGCAGTGGGGGGGATTTGGGTTCTTTGAGGCATGGAGTGTGTGGGCTCCGCAGTGCCTCTGCTTCTCCCCCAGAGTTTGGTGGGGAGGATTTCCGCTGGCGCTTCGCCCGCGCGTTGAGGCTGTGTGGTGTTTCCAGTCTGGAAGTGTTGCTCAGCTCTGATCTCCTCCTCTTCTTCGCTGCCAGTTTAGGGCTGGAGAGCACAGCAAGCTGCTGCTGGCGGCGTAGGGCAGCCCTGGTGGTGGGGACGCTGGGCTCAGTGCTGAGAGCTGGGGCTGATGATAAAGGAAAAGCAACACACACAGTCAGCACTGTCTGCAGTGTTCCCGTATATCCCCTCAGCATCGCCCCAGAAAGCTGTCAGTTCCCAGCAGGTATCACCAAACCACCTTCACATCAAACCCAGAGGAACAGAGCCACTGCAAATCCCCAAATCCCAAAAGGCACAGCACATTTCCCTTGGAACTGCTCTACAGCAGGGCTCAGCCTGTCCCTGGAAAATAGGGTTCCCTGGAAAACAGGGTCTGCAGTGCCCACAGCCTCACTGCTGGGCTCATGTCGTGGCACTGGGGGTGCAGAGGGAGAGCTACAGACTGGGCAAACATAACCATTAAATGAGACCAGAAAAGACTGGGATCAGAGCTGCTGGTTGCTCACCATCACAGCCCCACTGCGTCCTCAGGGCTGGAGGGGCCCTGCTGCTGTCTGTGGGTTGCGGGCTCACAGCTGCCTCCTGCTGCACCAGGAGCTGCAGCTCCTCGAATTCGGAGACCATGTCAGGAGTGAGGAGGTCGGCAGCTTTCAGGAGGGAGTACTGCTTCTGGGCAATGCGCAGGATGGCAGCTACAAGCCTGGGACAGAGGGGGACAGTGTCACAAATAAGTCTGGGCCAGGGCAGCCCCTCTACTTCTCTGCTGGCTCACAGGTCAGCTGAAGCAGGAGGGGGCAAACAAAGGAAGACTCACGTGTCTTTGCAGCTGCAGGACAGACACTGCGGAAGGCAGTTCGGTTTCTCCATTCCTGGATGGAGATCTGCCTGCTGGTTCGGGCTGGGGCTGCTGGGGGGCATTTCCTCAGGAACCTGGAACAACATCCCAAAGCATCACTTATTTAACCCAAACAGGAGCCAAGACTCATCCTCCAAACTCCTATACCTGAAAAAATTAAGATGTTTTGCCAGCAGTTAGGAGCTCACGCTAAGCTAGCGCCCCAGGACTGAGCCCCAGCCCTCTGTGCCATGTGGGCATTTAGACCCCCAGCCCTCCCACTCCTTCTCTTACCTCCTCCTCTCCTCCCAGCTGAGCATCCTGCCCAGCTCCCAGCTCCTGCTGCCCCCCACCACTCTCCCCATGAGTACTCAAGGCTGAGCAGCTCTTTGGGATGGCTTCTTCCAGCCTACAGAAATGAGAGGAGAGAGAAAGAAACCCATTGAGAAATAAATAATGTTTGAGTTCTGAGATGGATCAATAAAGACATTTGGGATTTGCAGCTCAGCTTCCCTCAGGGCTCACCCCAGCTCTGCGTCTGCTCCCCACTGGCACCCTACAGCCTCACCTGGGGGAAGGCAGCAGTGTGTGTCCCTGCTTTCCTGCATTCTGGGCAGCATCCTCATAGGCACGGAGCTTTGCCCGCAGATCTGCCACCTGCAGAGAAGGATCACCTGAACCCCAACTGGTTTGGTCCCCCACAGAGCCCTCCCAAGCAGGCAGCACCATCACACGGCTCACAGAGGAGCTCAGAGGTGCACGCACCAGGTAAAGCACAGCCAAAAGACAGACCACCTCACCTCCGTTTTCAGCTGCTCACAGATCACAGCGTATTTACTGATATGGCAGTCGAGGCTGAGCACATTGCTCTTCAGCTGCAGACACAGGGATGGGAAAGAGGTCAATGGAGCACCGGGGCTGAGCACAGATCCCTCCCAGCGCTGGAGCAGAGCCTGCAGATGGCACAACCCACACACAGGGACCTGCTGCCCCTGCCACCAGCCCTGATGGGATGAGGGGCTTTGGTATAAGGCTGAGCACCCAGTATCCTCAGCTTCATTTGGCCAGAGGGGATGGATAACAGACAGCCCGACCTGAACACAAAGGCACCTGCTGACCCACCCCATACACCAGGGTGGGCTGTGAAACCCAGCTCCTTCCCACCCACCCGCTGCAGCTCCCAAACCCACAGAAGATGAGCTCCTCACCGACAGCTTGATCTCCTTGGCCCTGTTGGCATACTTGAGCGTGTTGTAGGTGTCCTCGTAGGCCAGCGAGGAGGGGCTGACGGCAGCGATCATGACGGTGCGGCAGTTGCCTCCGATGGAGTCCTTCAGCAGGCGTGTCAGCTTGCTGTCCCGATATGGGATGTGGGTTTTCTTGCTCTGCACCAAGAGATCAAGGGGCTGCTCAGCTTTCAGGACCCAGGTACTCAGCAGGGCACGACGGGACAGTATTACCTTGGCATCAGCCAACGCGTTGATGACGTTGATGAGGGCCAGCAGGGAGCGGTTGATGTTTGCACCCTCCCGCAGACGTTCTCCTCTGGTGTTGGTGACAGAAGCTCGCTCAGAGCCCGCCAGGTCTATCATGCTCATCTTGGCAACCTGCAGGTCCTGACAGAGGCCAACAACACGGTCCTGCTGCTTCACATAGATCTGCAGGGACAAAGATCGGTGAGGACACAGGCTGAGGATGGTGGAGTCCCCGCAGACATCACCTTCCAGTGCCCGGGGAGCACCCATGCCCAGTGCGAAGCACAGTTCCCATGTCATCTCCCAGTCCTGTACCCTCACCAGCCCGTGCTTGGCACACCAGCAGGCAGAGCTAGCAGCAGGAAGGGCACGTTTCCAGCACTGCTAGCGGATGTGCAGCAGGCAGGAGTCCAGCCCCAGCGACGCGCCCGGCTGGGAAGGCATCCAGACACCTGGACTTCCCCTGCACGCAGCCACCAGGTTCACACAGAAATTGCAGGCAGAGCCCTCAGTCTCCCCACGCAGCCGTGACGGCCCTGCTAATCAGGGAAGGGCCTGGCCGGAATTGAAATCAAGTGGAAGGTTTGTGGGGGAGAGCACTGACAAAGTGAGGACAAATAGAGCAGGGAATGTAAATCCTGGCTCTGTGCTGAGGGGGATGATGGGAAAGATGAGCCCTGGAGGTCCCAAAGGCCAAGGGTGGGGCCCTGGGCAGCCCAAGCTGTTAGGGGGCACTCAGACCATGCAGAGGTGGGGCTGGGGGGCTCTGGGGTCCCTTCCAACCCAACTTGTTGCAATTCCACAGTTCTAAGATCTTTAGGGCTCTTCCCAAGCCAACCGTGCTGTGATTTTATGATTCAGCCCTCACCTGAAAGACTGCATGAGAGCGGGAGGAGGAGGCGTTGGCGTCTGTGGGATGCTGCGTCCGGTTTTTGTTGCCATTGGCCAACATCTCCAGGAGCTGCTCTGCAGATTTGGGCTGGAATTGAGCAGAGGGGCGAGTATCAGCAGGCTGGGTGTCCCACGTAGCCCCCACAACAACCCAACATTAAACAACAACTGGGATGTAGAGCATCCCACTGTTCTGCAGCGCTCCCTTCAGCTCAGTCATGCTCGCTGCTAGGACAGCCCAGAGCCTGTGCCCACCTCTTACACCCACCTGGTGGAAGGAGAGCCCCTGGACCACGACTCCTTTCTCCGGATCCTCCCGGATGGCCAAAGGGCCCTTGGGTTCCAGCAGGTCGTGGATCTGCTCGTTGTACACCTGGAGCAGGGAACACACGGCCTGTGACCCCAGCATAGAGGAGCTTTGAGTGTGAGGGTCACACAACTGGATCAGATGAGTCCCTCCCACCCCAGTACCCTGCAGGGCACTGCCCAGGCGTGACACAGAGCAGCCAACAGCGCTCTAAATGCGGAGAACAGCTCTCGAGGGCTTTACTTGCAAGTCACTGTGCCACTGCCCCTCCTGCACAGTCCTTTCAGATTGCTATGCAGACTGCAGGCACCGCAGCAGCTCGGCAAGGTAGAGAAAATTCCCATTGTCCAGATCAGAGGATCGAGCAGCACCAGTTCCCCACCAGTTTGGTGAACCTGCATCCAGCGGGGTGCCCCAAGCACTGGGGACACACAGTGCAGCGCTACGGGGTCAGCACCAGCCCCAAAAGACACTGGGGACACGCATACCTCCTGGTAGGAGACGAGCACCTCGCAGCTCTTCTCATCCCTTCTGGCCTCAATCCTCCTGTACAGCTCCACCATGGTGAGGTACATGATGCCCGGGCTCTGCTCTGAGCCCAGCATGGTATAGGTTTTCCCCGCTCCCGTCGCACCGTAGGCAAACACTGTGAGGAGGGAGAGGGGTGTTTGAAACTGTCAGCGGCGTGACGTTCCTGCAGCAGACGCTGCAGCAGAGCGGTTCAATAGTTAATTACCCTCAGCACTGTCTGCACTATCCCCCAGTGCAATTTCTCTCTCATTTCAGCTGTCAGCATCTCTAATTTAGCGGATAAAGACAGAACGAGTCCCCATGCCATCACCCATTTAGTCACTTGGAGGCCACGCTCAAGCCACCCTGAAGCTGAGCACCCCCAGGTCTCCATCTCTCAGGGAAGGAGTTTCTTTCTCCAAAGCTTGCAAATTCACCCGCAGTCCCCAACCCTTCAACACCCTCTTGGAACCATTAACATCAGAACAGGACACTAATCTGAAGAACCTTAGCCTTCCTCCCCATTAGCAAGGCTTTGGGAATATCTCATTCGTGGATCCAGGAGTTATTTTATACAGATAAAGACAGGAGATGCTGCCAGGTGGGCACAGTGACAGAGCCAGGAATAGCAGCGTGCGGTCCCAGCGCCCAGCTCAGCACCGTGCAGCTCGTTACGCCGTGCTGCTGACAGCCTGCAAGCAGCACGAGGATCCACAGCACCAGGCGAGGAGCACTCAGACCTGGTCTGCGTGCACTGCAGGGCTGGGAGATGTGCCAGGAGCACAGCAGCGCCCAGAGCGTCCCAGCATACACCTGTCTTAACCCGACCTCCTGCTCAAGGACTGTGCTTTCCCATTGTGTTTCCGCTGTGCCAGGGACACCCCACCCCTGACCACACCTGCAACCCCCCCCAGCTCAATGCCAATGGCAGTGCAGTGCTGCCTGCTCCTGCTCTGCTGTTCTGTGACCCATTCACTCTCTCATTTTCACCAGGTTTTCCACTGGTCTTTTTTTTTCCCTGAAATCAAGGTGTGAGAAAACAGCAGGGAATACTTCCCACCCTTCCAATACACCCCTTGCAGCACAGAGACCACATCCCAACTCTGCTGAGCCCCCCCAGCCAGCAGGGACAGCCCCCCCAGGCCTCACCAGAGCAGTTGTAGCCATTGAGGACTCCATCCAACACCTCCCGCGTTGTGTACTGGAACACCTCCTCCTGCGTGGCCCCCTCCCCAAAGACTCGATCGAAGACAAACTTGAGATCCTTGCCGCGGTGCTTGGGGCCGCGGGAGGGTACAGCGGCGCCGGGGGGAGCGCCGGGTTCCTCGGGGTCGAAGACGAGGATGTGCTGATCCACGACGTGCAGCACGGGCTGCGCGGCCCCGTCCCGCTCGCTGGGGGTGGGCGGCCGCACGCGCACCACCACGGCCACCGTGCCATCCTCGGGCGGAGGGCCCATCGCCATGGGGCCGGGCAGGACACAGCCTGGGATCCACGCGCACCGGGGTGGGGGGGGCAAGTCAGCCCCGGGACGCAGCCCACGCGGGGGTCCAAGCCACGACCCCCACCCGGGGCCTCCCCTTCAGCTCCCCCGGGTCCCCCCGGCAATGCCGACCCACTTCTGCCCCTACAGCCCCCTTATAGGGCCCTGCCCGCCCCCTACAGCCCCCTTATAGGGCCCTGCCCTCCCCCTACAGCCCCCTTATAGGGCCCTGCCCTCCCCCTACAGCCCCCTTATAGGGCCCTGCCCTCCCCCTACAGCCCCCTTATAGGGCCCTGCCCTCCCCCTACAGCCCCCTTATAGGGCCCTGCCCTCCCCCTACAGCCCCCTTATAGGGCCCTGCCCTCCCCCTACAGCCCCCTTATAGGGCCCTGCCCTCCCCCTACAGCCCCCTTATAGGGCCCTGCCCGCCCCCTACAGCCCCCAATTCAGATCCCATAGGGCCCTACGCCGACCCCCGGGGCTCCACACCCCCTACGGGCGCTGTGAGCTCCCCTTGCTGCCTATGCCGACCCCCCGAGGCCCCACAGCCCCTTCAGACCCCACAGTGCCGCTCAGGGCCCCGCGCCGACCCCCGAGGCCTTACAGCCCCCGTTCGCAACGCCTACCGAGGCCTGAACCCCCCCCCCCCCCCCCGTGAGCCCCAAACCGACCCCCGGGGCCCGGCAGCCGCACCGCACCGCGCCCGCCGCTTCCGGCACTCCGCGTTCAAATCTCCCGGCAGCCCCCTCCCGCCCTTCCGATTGGCTGCTCTCTCCGCTGCCTCCCGTTGGCTCTTCCTCGTCACGTGATCCCACCCCCTCCGCGCGGGGCATCACGGGAGTTGTGGTCCCGTCCCGCTCCGTGGGGCTGGGGGGGGGGCGGGGCGGGGCGGGGCCCCCTCTGAGGCCCGGGTGAGGACCCCAGCCCCTCCCCAGGGCCATCTCAGGCCAGGAGGGGACATATTCTGCCGTGAGGTCGCAATCGGACATGGGGCCGTGTCTTGTCATGAGGGCTGTGTCCTGCCGTGGGGACACGTCCTGCCGTGGGGACACGTCCTGCCGTGGGGACACGTGCTGTCACTGGGCAGACGTTTTGCCACGGGGACGCATCCCAGCACGGGGACACGCCTGCCCATGTGCTGTCATGCAGATAGGATCTGTGGTGGGGACATATTCAGCTATAGGGACACAGCCCCCTACGGGGCCGTGTCCCACTGTGGGGCCGTGTCTCGTCACAGCATCCCCACACCACCCAGCCCTGTGCAGCCCAACCCCTCCGTGGGCACTGTGAGTCCTCAGGGGTCCCATCCCACCGTCACCCCCGTGGGGACACTGCTGGCAGCGCCCGCCTGGGCTGCAGCACCTGGGGACGGTGCCCCGTTTCCTGAGGGGGGGACATCGAGGCTGGAAAATGCTGTCCCCAACCCTGGGGACGCCCGACGCGGGGACAAAGACAGCACACGGGGAGAGGTCACAGCTCTGCTTTACCATGGAGTCACCCGGGGCCGGGCAGCTCCCGTGGCACAACCCCGGCGCGAGGCACCCCACACAGACCCACATCCCGTGGGCACTGAGTGGGTCACAGCCGGGAGACCGCCCCTGTGCTCCCCCTGCCCCGAATTAGCAGCAATGGGGTGAGCGGGTGATGGGGAAGAGGGCTCCAGGGCCCCACAGCCAGCCATAGGGCTGCACATGGGGTTGCCGTGGGGCTGGGTGGGCATGGAGCGATGCCGTGGGGCGATGCCATGGGGCGATGCCATGGATCCAAGCTCAGTCCGAGTAGATGATGAAGCCCGAGAAGGTGCTGTACTTGTTGTTGTTGCCGCCATGGGCTTTGCCCCCATCCAACTTGATGAAGACCTCATCGCCCGCGTCCAGGTGCAGGATGACGCTGTTGCTGGCATAGTCGTAGTTCTGGTCCGCGTCCTGCGCGATGGCGCTGGCCCGCACCTGCACAGGGGACACCGCATTAAAACATCCACACCTACAGCCCCACTTCTCTGACCTGACCCCAGAGCCACCCACCCCACGGGGCACCCATGGGCGCCGCTCCCCCCTCCCTTCCTTGGAGCCAGATTGTGGGTGATGGGACTTGGATGGAAGAGACAGTGCTGGTGTGGGGACAGTGGTGCCACCGTGGTGCTGCTGAGCATCACCTCGACCCACAGGCTTGAACACGGCTCAGGCGTGGGGCGGGAAGGGATGCTCATGCCTGTAAAAGCCCACACGTGCCCGATGGCCCCACGGCCGCCCAGGGAAGTGGCACTGCGGCTGCAGCTGATAGGGAATTATTGGGGTAATCAAATCTGAGCCGGAGCCTTGCAGCGAGATCTCAGCGCGCCGGGTGACAGTGACAAGGCGGCAGGTAAAAAATCCCATGTGAAATGCAAAGCAGCACAGGAGGGAGAAGCAGCTCTTAATTAGGACTGACAAGAACGGGCTCTCCACTGGCTCACAGGGGGCGGCCCCAAACCCACAGCTGAAGGACACAACCACAGCCCTGTGGCCATCCCTGGGGTGCTGCTACCCCAAAATCCGCTGGGGCTGAGGCAGCAGCAGCCCCAGACCCACAGGCAGCTCACGGCCGTGACAGATCCCACCCATCAGCCCCTGTTTACTCTGGAACCTACTGACGTCCCAGCACACCGCCCGTCCCCACTGCAGCGAGTGCCATCCGTCTTCCCTCGTTAAGGAGCCGCCTCGTCACCGCGCGCCCGCCAGCCCTTGGCTAACCAGGGAAGATAAATGGCTCTGTGTCGGCAGAGGAGGCGGCGGTGCCACCGCGTTGTCCCAGCAGCCGTGTCCCCGGGACCGGAGGGGACACAGAGATGGGGCATCTGTGTATCTGTGGCACTGCCCGTGGGAAAGGAGAAGAGCCCAAAATGGGAACACCAAACCAACTGATGCCATGACGGGGAGCTGTCCCCACATCCAAGGGATGCAGGCAGAAGTGCCCAAAATGGGGACGTGGCATCTGAAGGACTGCTGTCACCAACCCCACTGACCCTATGGCTGTGAGCTGTCCCCAGCAGTGCCCTGGCCAGTGTGACCACTGCAGCTCCATGGCCACCCACTGCAGAGGGACATCACACAGTGTCTGGCGGCACCCCATGTCTTTGGGGTCACACACATCACCTATGGGTGCACCCAGGCTCTCCAGGATGCGGCTCTGTGGACGTGTCCCTCTGTGGGGCCACACCTGGGGGACCATCCCCCACTGTCCCCCCGTCCCCGCAGTGGACAACACCGAGGTCATCCATCCACCTTTCTCCCAAACACAATTTTGTCTCCCGAAACAGCGACAAGCTAATACAAATAATCATAATTAATGCTAATTAATCACCAGGAGCAGCTCCCCTGGCTCTCATTAACTCGAGCAGTGCGGCCAGCGCTGCAGTGGACACTTCTCCATAGGGAAACACTGGGGCATCACCGCGGCGGTGCAACCCCACCACCCCGACTTCACTCAGGGGCCGCATTTCTGCGACACAAACTCCAATTAGAGCAGCGATATCGCGTCGGCAATTAGCACCCAGAGCGTGGGGACGGCTGCGAAGCCGGCGCCCGACGAGGACGGCCGCGACGATGATTAAGCTGTATTGCAGCCGCACGCCCGAATGGGTTTATTTACTCTTGACAGGAGCTTTGTAGCTTCGGGAAACGCAGCTGTTAGTGCCGGCACGAGCCCACGGCGTGGGGATGGCAGAGGGATGGGTGGTGACCCCGTTCGCAGATGGGTTTGGGGATCCTAAATCACTGCGTGGGGTTATTTGGGAAGGAATAAACCCCATCCAAGTGCTGGGGGGATGCTCAGCACAATGGGCACCGCAGGGGGTGCTCGGAGTTGTTGCCGTGGGGATAAGCACAGAGGATCCCAACCGCCCCAAATTTGGGGTTGTGAGCCAAGGGAGGGAGAACCCAACAGCTGAAAGCCAAACCCAACTGCTGGGGCAAAGCCGTGGCTCAGATCATGGGGAGATGCAGATGGCAAAGGGTTGGGGATCCCACTCCCAGCTGGATTCTGGGCTCCTACATCCCTCTGTGATTCTCTTGAGGAGGGAAAAACCCCATTCAGGTGCCGGGGCAATGCTCAGCACAATGGGTACTGCGCAGTGATGCTCGGAGGCAGCGCCGTGGGGATTAGCACTGAGCATCCCCTAATGCCTCGGATTTGGGGCTGTGAGTGAAGGGAGACAGAACCCAACAGCCAAAAGCCAAACACAACTGCTGGGGCAGAGCTGTGGCTCAGACCATGGGGAGATGTCACCCCGCTGAGCTCAGCGCAGTGTGACATTTGCAGTGTGACAGCCATAGCTCTGGCAAAGGGATGAGCCACAACCTGGAAGCCTCAGCCATGGGGATGGTGCTCAGGGACACTGGGACGGGGGGATCTGGGGATGGAGAGGGCTGCGGGTGGTGGGGACGGGGGCAGCCTCAGCACCGGGGCACCGATGGCACCATGTGTCACCCAGGGACTGTCACCAGGTGGATGGGATGTCCCATGGGCACACAGCAGGTGGGGATGGCAATGTCTCTCCCCCAATAGGATCGAGGAGCAGCAGACCCGGCTCCGCACTGGGCTGACGCTGCCCTAAGTGTGGGTTCAGCACTGCGTAGCCCCTACAGTGTTCCCGAGGCCAGCGCAGACGCTGTCCCTGCACAGATGTCCCCAGGGCAAGGCTGCCAGCACGCTCCTCGGGGACACTGCAGGGAGCACATGGACACACCACGGCAGGGCAGGGCACATCACTGGGGCAGGAAGGGGACTGAGAAAGGACCCATCATCACCTCTGGGAGAAGGATGGAGCGTCCCAGGGGTGCACATCCCATGGACAGGAGGAGATAGGGGACCTCGGGGGTGCATCTGGGACACATCGCTGACAGCAGGACAAGGATGGGACATCTCAGGGGTGCACATCCCCTGGGCTGGGGAGGGGCAGAGGAACGTGGGGGCTCATCCCACGTCTGGAAAAGGGGCAGAGCACCCTGGGGGTGTACATCCCATGGGTGGGAGGAGGAGAGGGGACCTCAGGGATGCACCTCGGGTACATCGTCGGTGCTGGGAGAACTGAGCATCCTGGGGGTGCACACTTCATGGGCAGGAGATGGACAGGGCACCTCAGGGAGGGACCTGGAGCTCATCACTGCCACTGAGGGAAGGACAGAGCATCGAGGGGGCACACATCCCACGGGCAAGAGAAGGACAGAGCATCCCGGGGCTGCACATAATGTGCATCCCATGGGCAGGAGAAGGACAGGACCCCCCGAGGACCCCCCCAGACCCCTCCGTCCCATACCTGCCCGTTCTTGCAGAGGTCAGCCCACATGCTGGTGCCATCTCCGCCGCGCATCAGGACGTGGTAGGTGAAGAAGTAGGTGCCGGGGATGACACAGGTGAACTTCCCCGAGGCGGCATCGTAGCTGTTGCCCAGGTTGGTGACCACATCGTCGAACTTGAGGATCTCATAGCCCTCGTGTGGGTTCTTCAGGCCGGCATAGAAGGCAACGCGCGGCACGGTGCTGTAGGTGGCCGTGCTCACCGCCCCCGTCCCCCCCAAACCCGGCAGCCCGGGGGGTCCCGGTTTGCCCGCTTCTCCCCTCACCCCCGGCGGACCCGCAGCTCCCGGCGGGCCCGGTTCGCCGGGGGGTCCCGGTGGTCCCGGTTTGCCCGGTTTACCCGCTTTGCCCTGCGGCCCCTGCACCAGTGTGGAGGGCGGCGGGAGCGGGCCGCCCCCCGGTGCGGTGCCCCCGTAGGGCTCGCAGAGCATGCGGCAGGTGCCCAGCATCTCGTAGCGGCCGTCGGTGCCCGCCGAGCTCACCAGCACCGGGATGAGCACCACCAGCACCAGCACCATCACCACGCCCGCAGCGGCCGCCAGCAAAGTTTTGCGGCCGAGGCTGAGCCGACGCCCCGCCGGGGCTGCTCGCTGCGCCGGAATGGTGCCGGTTTGTGGGGCGGGCAGGGCGGTGGGGTCCGGGGATCGGCGGTGCCGCTCCGCTCCGATCCGCTCCGCTGAGCTCCGGCGCGCTCCGCTCCGGGCCACGCCCCCACCCCGGGCCACGCCCACTGCCGCCGTAGACACGCCCCTACAACCCTTAACCACGCCCACTCACACCGTAGTCACGCCCACTTCTGGCAGGCCTCGCCCATTTCGCCGTAGACCACGCCCCCTTCGCGCGGTGCCGCCCCCAGCACCGCCCGTGGCCACGCCCCCATCCGCGCAGACCCCGCGGCCACGCGCGGGGCACGAGTGGCTGTGTGGAGACGGAGGCACTGCCGCCCCGCGTCACCCTCCCGGTGGCACCACGGGTGGCTCAGCCCGAGGCACTGCTCCCCGGGTTTGTCTCCTGCGCACCCACTGGGACCGGCGCAGGGAGCCCCGCGATGTGCGGGGACTCGCGGTCACACGCGTGGGGGACGCACTTGGCACGCGGTGGGCGTACAGTCACGCACCAGGGGGACACATGTTCATAGGGCCAACCCTATATCCCCCCGAGTGCCCCACAGCTCCCACCCCACGGGACGCCCACGCAGACACTGTCCCCATCCCCTCCGTCCCAGCTGGGACCGCGGGGCACAGGGAGCAGGGCCACACCCGCACTCAGCGCAGCCCATGGGGCGGCAGTGTCACACTGCCCCTCCACGGCCACCATCACCCCACCCCCCACGCACCGCGCTGTGACCCACATGGGATGTCACTGCCGGTGGCAGCGGGGCTGAGCGCACCGTCCCCGGCGATGCCACCCCCACGCACATGGCAGTGACGGTGACAGCGGGGACGAAGCCCCGTGGCACGCCCCGCAATGCGCCCGGGGCTTTGGTGGCCGCGCTCCGCCGCGTGTCACCCCGCGTTCCGCAGCCGAGGACCGGGGGCTGTGGGGCCGAGCGCCCGCTTGTCACAGCCGGCATCGCGACGCGATGGGAAGTGACAGCCGCCCGCGGCACAGCGGCCGAATCGCAACGGGGACGCGGGGACCGGTGACACCCATCAGAGTGACACCGCAGCCCCGGGACACGCAGCAGCGGCGCGGGCTTTGGGGGATGTAGGAATATTTGGGGGTCGGGGTGCCGCCTCTGCGCTGTCCCCATGTCCCCACGAGCAGTCACCACGTGAAGGAGAACCGCACTCCGCCGCTGCTTCCCCGCTTCTTTTCTCCCTCTCCCCTCCTTTTCCTTCTCTTTTCTTTTTTAATGAGCTCCTAAAAATACGCCTCGGCGAGGCCACGGGCTCCGTGAGTCACCCTCCGGCGCAGCGCTCCCACGGGTGGCACAGAGCTGTGCATGGGGACGGGGACAGCGGCGGTGTGGCCACGGAGGGGCCCCATTGGACACCCCCGCATTGAATCACAGCACTCACCTCGTGCTGAGAGATAATGGGTCAGTGCTGTGCCCAGGCAGTGTGTGCCAATGTCACCTTGTCCCCAGAGCAGGGCCACCGCTACAGACCACCTGACCACCCCTAGAGTGCAGCCACCGCCCCAAAACATCACATCCCCATGGCACAGCCACCACCCCAAGCCATGTCCCTACCGGCATGGCCACCACCTCCAGGCCACCACATCCCCATGGGATGGCCACCACCCCAAACCATCACGTCCCTGTTGGCACAGCCACAGCCCCAAACCATCCTGTTCCCATGGCACAGCCACCACATCCCCATGGCATGGCCACCACTCCAAACTACCTCGTCCCCATTGACACGGCCGTAAACCCAAATCACTGCATCTCCAAGACACAGCCACCACCTCAAACAACAACGTCCCACGGCACAGCCACCACCCCAAAGTGCCACATTCCCACGGTACCAGCACCAGGAGCATCACCCCACATGTGCAGCACCATGCGAGTGGGGACAACATCCCACGACAGAGACCCCACGGTCATCCCCGTCCCCATCCCCTGCTCGTGGGCCACCGCAGCCCCTCAGCCAAGCTAAAGCAAAGCCCCATTAGCAGCTGAAGGATGGGGAAGGACAAAGCTGAGAGGCAGCATCTCCTCGTGCCGCACGCCTGCCGCTCTCTGCAAAGGTTAAGCAAACAGCAGCTCTCACAGAATCGATGCGCAGCCGAGCCCGCGGCTGTTTGCTCTGCAGAGTGAGGCGGAGGTGGGCGGCCCGGGGGCGCGGAGGGGCCGCAGTGGTGTGGGGCACAATCAATGCTTGTAGGGCACGGGGATGGCGTGGGGGCACGGGGCTGGCCATGGCCCTGCTGCTGGCTGAGAGCTCGTTAGGGAGGATATGGGATTTGGGGAAGAGAGGGCACGCAGCGGTGGGGCTGTGGGATGGGGTCAGAGCTGCTCTGTGCCTCAGTTTCCCCTCCACATGTGTGGAGATGCACACCTGTGTGAGAATGTATGTGCACACGTGGGTGTGTGTGGGCGCACGTGGCTGAGCTGATACGTGCACACAGGTGTGCAATGCCGTGTGCTCACCGAGGTGGGCATGAGATCAATGGGCTGCAAAAGCTCCTGTGTGGGGCTTCCTCTGCTGCTGGGGGCACCTGCCCACCCACAAACCCACCCATTATCCATCCATACAGCCAACCTCCCTCTCCCTCCCTCTTCCCTCACTCCCTTCCTCCCATCCTCCCTCCATCCCTTCCACCCATCCATTCACACCCATTCAACCATTTATGCACACTTCCCTCCATCTCTACCTGCATCCACCCATGCACACGATTGTATCCATCTTCACAGCCATCTATCCATGCATCCACGCATCAGTTTAACCCCACATCATCTGCACATCCCTCCATCCATCCATCCACCCATCCACCCACCAACCTATCTTGCCCATCTATCCATCCATCCTCATGTCTTCCATGCATGCACACATCCATTTGTCCACACATCCACCCTTCCTCCATCCACCTCTCCATCCTTCTATCCCTCCATCCATCCCTCCCTCCCTCCTTCCCTCCCTCCATGCATCCTTCCATCCCCCACTCCTCCCCTCACCCCTGCAGACCTGCAGCACCTCCAGCACTGAGAAAGGGCACTGTGACTGCCTCGTTGGGCAGCAGAGCTGATTAAGCGAAGGTGTTAATGAGGAGTTTTCCAGACGAGTGATGATGTGGCACGGCGTCCAGGCACTGTGACAACAACACAGAGATGGGGAGAAAGAAACTGAAGGGGAAACTGAGGCACAGTTCTAGCACAGCGTTTCCTTGTCCCTGCTAAGTGCCTTGGCCATGGCCACCGTGCACCCACCACAGGCCTGACACCACACTGGCTCTTCGGGTGACTCAGGGGGCTATAGCTGGCCGGCTGATGGGCAAGCTGCCCAGCTGGGGTGGCCTGACCCTCATACCCAGTGCTGGGCACTGCTCGCCATCCGATGAGGTGACCCCAGCGCAGCTTTGGGGTGAGCTGGGGGCAGGACATCCCCATCGCCCGTCCCCATTGCACGGCCGCTCATTACAGAGGCTGTGGGTGCAGCAGGGCCACCACCCTCCCACCGCTTGGCAATTAAGGGCTGCCAACACCGATACTTAATTAGAGCCTGGCTGATCGAGACAGCCGGTGACTGATGGAAAATCACTGCTTGCCTGGCAGCAGGGGACGGGGACGAGGCGGGCGGATGGGACCAGCATGGGGACCGTGGGGACGCATCCCCCAGTGGGTTGGATGCAGGGACGGGGTGGCAGCCCACAGGACGTGCAGGGGAGTGGCCGTGGCACTGTGAAGTGACACTGCGTGACACCCCACGGGCCACGCAGTGACAGCAAGGCTGGGTGACACCCGCAGGCCACGCGCTGACGGCCATGCTGTGCGATACACTGCGGGGCGGCGGTGACGTGACGCGGGGTGACACCCGTGGGCCATGCAAAGACATGGCACTGTGTGACACCCCATGCGCCAGGCAGTGACAGTGACTCCGTGTGACAACCCATGGGAGCTGCAGTGACACTGTGTGGCACCCCGTGGCCAGGCAGCGACAGTGACACCCGTGCACCGCGCGGTGACAGTGACACCGTGTGACACCCACGGAACGGTGACGCCGTGGGGCTGTGCTGCAGCACTGTGCCACGCGTGCTGGACTGTGTGGTGATGGTGACACTGTGTGATGCCGCAGGGACCACATGGTGACAGTGACCGTGACACCGGTGCCACGCGGTGACACCACCCAGACCACTCCTCCTGCCCCCAAGGGGCTCCTCCCTCAATGTTGGGTCCCAGCCCATGCTTGGGGATAAAGGGACGCCACACTGTCCCCACAGCCTGGGTGCCCCCACGGACCCATGTTGTGCAGAACCTGGGTGGCAGCCACCAGTGTCACAAGCACAAAGATCTCAGCCAGGCCACATGTCCCCAGACAGATGCACATTGCCCTTCGGGTTCCCTCCAGAGCCATCGATTGAGCTGTCGATGGCACAGAGCTGAGCCATTTGTCACCAGTGGGGACAGTCCCCGAGTGCAAGTTACCCCCCGAGAGGGTCAGGGATGTGACCAAGGGGTGTGTCCCCTGCTTGTCCCCAAGGCTGAGGGACATGGCAGCTGGGAAAGGGCACCCACATTGGGGAACCACAGTTGGGTACCCATGGGGGATGCAGCGCCCAATTCCAAAGGCAAACACTGGGCTCAGCATCCTCCCCACGGGTGCCAGGAGCACAGCCAGGACACACAGTGTGACCCCACCTCAGCCCCACAGCCGGGCACCGCACGTCCCCATCCCCACGCTGGGCAGTGCTGCACCTCTCAGCCCCCATGAAATCAGCCCTCCCTCGGCCCTACTAAACTCATTAGTGCCTGGGAAACGTCAGCGGGGCGGGAGCGGAGCGCCAAATGTGATTACTGTGCCGGCCTCACTCCCCCTGGCCTCATCGCAGCCCCATTTATCGCAGAGGCAGGGAGCCGGGAGGGAGGAACGCAATCAGTGCTTATCTCTGGTTTAGCCTGTCCTGCTCCAGCCCTGATTTATGGCTTGCTGGGAGGGACTCCCAGCCCCGGCATCGCCACTGCAATTAAAGGCACATTAAAAAGGAGAGGGGCATGGCAGAGGGTTATTGCTTGTGCTGGGATGCTCAGATGAAGCGGCTCAGGGCTGGGACCCTCGCATCTCTGTGGTCACACAAAAACACAGGACCTGGAAACTCCACTGCGCTCAGTGCCCAGGAGCTGAGCTGAGAACAGAGCTCAGAGCCAGGGCTGAGCCACGGCCCTGCAGGAACCGAGGCTGCGGAGCTCCTGGGACCCAGGCTCTGCACCAGGAACATACAAGCGTGCTCATAAGCTTTGCTTGCACACGATGAACTTTACAGAGCGCAGCCGTGCCCCGGCATAGGAACAGCCTGGGAGAAGGCCAGGAAAAGAGCAGTGCTGCAGCCCGGAATTCTCAGAGCCACAGGGAACCGTCTGCTGGTTAGTGCTTTATTAAAACAAACGCTAAGAGCCAGCACCCGCCTCGCCCGCGCTCACGCTCTCCAGTAGCAGCAAGAGCCTTTCCACAGGGCAGCTCCCAGGTCTCAGCCCCTCGGGGGAAGCATCAGACCCTCAGCATCATCCCCCTTTGGAAGGTAATGCTCATGGGGTTGTTTAGGCTGCAGTAACACAGGGCAGAGGGGTGGTGAGCAGCTGCGCACTCGGCCTTTGGGAATGATGCACTGCTGGTCCCCACACACAGGTTTAATGTGAACGAAGGGGAAATCCCATATCTAACCCCACAGTGCAGGAGGAGGGGATCAATCTGGTGACACCCAGCTGCAGGAGCCAGTCCTGAGAGCCCACCTGTTCCCCCCATATAAAGAGACTGCATGGAAGAGGCTGAACTACCTGAATTCACCACGGGTCATAATGCCACTGTTGAGATCTCCATGGGGCTAAGAAGGGACTCGTCCCCTCCATGGGAGTTGTCCCACTCCACAGTTGGGCACCAGACCCTGAGCAGAAAGTTAAAGAACAGAGATGGGAGACGGTGCTGGAAGAAAACTCACATTCACCTTGGGAAGTCTGTAGAAGAAACCTCACCCCCCTGTCTGCATTCAGCTGGCAAAGCTCATTAAAACAGGTGGCCTTTCAGTGCCCTTTTCAAACCTGGAAATCCAGGCCTTTGGAAAACAACTGCAAAAAAAAAAAAAATACACCTTAAAAAGGTGAATTAAGAGCTGAAATGCTGGAGGAGGAGGTACAGCAGCCCCCCAAGCACGGCCACGGCTGTTCCCACCGCCAGCCGTGCCCACAGGAAGTCCAGGGAAGCCTGCAGCCTGGCGTGCAGCCTCAGCACCTGCTGGCGCGTGCTCTCACGGTCGCCGGAGTTGTCGATGATGTGAGTGGCCATCCTGCGCTTCTCATCCAGCGGCAGCTGCGAGGCCACGCGTGCTTCGGCCTCAGCCTGGGACAGCCCGTTCCTCTTCCTCAGGCGTGCCAGCTGGGTCTGCGGGTCACTGCAGGGCAGAGGGCAGCGCTGAGTGGGGCACGGAGGGGTGGGCCGGCGTGCCAGCGCTCGCAGCTCACGCGGCACTCACCAGTAAACCAGGACGGTGTGCTTCATGAACTTGGTCAATGTCTTGGTCTCAAAGAGCAGAGGGATGTCGAGGATCACATAGCGGTAGCCTGCAGAAACACCCCCAGAGGAACAGAGTTACGCGGATCCCCAGCAGCCTCACGCTCTGCACGTGTACTGCAGCTGCTCCAGCAAAACTCTGCAGCTCCACGACTGCAGCTGCTCCGAGGGAAGAGCAGCCCTCCTCCCTCTCAGAGAGAGGAAACGGTTTCATTCCAAGTTTCTGCAGGGGAAAAGAAAAAAAAAAAAAAAAAAAAAGCAACCCTAACCTGGATGATCTCAGACCAAAGGTGAAGCTGCAGAAATATAATGAGGAGATGAAACAAGAAGCTCAAATGGAAGCGGCTGTGCAGTGCTGGCAGAAGCAGCAGTCACACGTCGTCGCCGGCCTCTCCAGGGGAGCAGTGCCCACAGCAGAATTTGCTCTTCTCTCTTTCAGTTGTCCGAGGCTCTGCCAGGCTGCAGTCAGTTAAGCCGATGTTTCCCGGCTCATTTTCCAGCTCAGTTTTCCTCCCTTTTGGAAAGCTTTAGCTAAGCAGTTTTCCCAAAGAGAGCAAGGAGATCCTTGCAGACAGCTCTGCTCCGAAGCCAATGCCCCCAACCAACCAGGCCATGGCAACAAAGTCCTGGACAAACGCACAGCCCTCCAACAAACCACCATTTTAGCAGCATCTCTATCTAGAGACGCTTCTCGCTGCCCTATGGCTTGATCAATAGAGCTTTCCTTACAAAGCAATCCTCGGAGACAGCATCCAGCTATCCCGAATCATTAAAACCTGACTAATGAGGACAAAGCAGCCTGCTGAACACACACTGCACTCTCGCCAAGGGGCAGGACAGGGTCTTCCTTCTGACTCTGCAGCCTGGGCTCAGAACTCGTGGTGTTTCGGCTCCCAGCTCTCCTGCCTGTTGTTTCCTTCGCCTTCTGCTCCTTCCACCCCAAATCTCGGGGACCCTGCACAGTCCTATCAGCTGTCACGCCGCTCAGCTTTGATAAGCTCCACAAAACCAAACTGACTCTATTAAGACATCCTTCTGTCTACACGGAGACCTCCAAAACAGCTGGTGATCTTATCTGGCATTTGATTAGACCAAGTCTGACAGCTGTATTTGTTATATTTATCAGGGGGAAAAGCGGGACTTTGGAAAGCACAGCTGTCAGCCCATTTCTCACCTTATCGAGACTAAAAGTGCTTTGCAGCTTTCATTGAAGCCCAGAGAGGCTGGGAGCAGGGAATAATATTTGGCCACTTCAGAAGGTATGACATTATCCGGAGAGCAATCTCCAAAGAGGCCTCACAATGCCTTTCTCGGGCCCTGCAGATGTACTTTAAACTGAAGAAGAAGAATGTGAAGGGCAGCAGTGAAAGGCAGGAAGGGCAGCGATGAATACGCCAAACGCCGATGCTAAAGGCCACCAGTGGCGGAGCACAAAGACTGTCACTCAGCACTGGTTCTGTCCCCTTCCCTGTCCCTTTCTCCACATTGTCATGGAGAGTGGAGTGACCGTGGACAGCCAGCAGCCCCTTACCTAGCACAAAGTACTTCAGGACCTGCTTCAGCATCTCCTTCTGGATCTCGGGGTGGGTGATGGCGTTCAGCAGCCGCCGTTTCTCCGGCTGGGAGAAGATGATGTTTCCCAGCGCCTCACGATTGATCTCTCCGCTCTCCAGGAGGATCTCAGGGCCGAAGTAACGCACGATCTGCTGGTAGGCCTTCAGGCGGGGCTGCACCACTGACAATATGAAACAGCCGGAGGTCAGAGACAATTGCACAGCACAGGCAGCGTTTGCATCAGCGATCGGCCTCAAATGAGGTTTGCTCATTAAATAACAGAGCTTGAGAGCGCATCTGCCTGCCAGCACGCACCAGCAGACACCTGGCATCGGCGCTGCAGGCAGCACTCTGCAAACTCTCAGCCCAAGGTCCCTCCGAGGGCTGACACCTGGAGATCGAAGCGCCTTGGGGACATTAATTCAGCGCCACGACCGCCTGGGACGTGCTGCACCATCGGCTCTGGCTGTCACCAAGGTGTTTTGCTGCTTTTAGCCTCAGCCACCGAATTCTTTGTGAGAACGAATGCAGCAAACGTCTCAGAGATCAATTCCCAGCAGGTATGTGGGGGGACTCTGACGTTAAACGGGCATCAAAATGACCAACAGAAAGGATGAAATAATAAAAACGTAATTAAGATCAAGCTGAGGCTGGCCACGGAGAGTGACAGACCAGATGTAATTTCCTCTCCGAAATCCAGGAACGTTGCCACAGGTTGTAACCGTGGGCCAACCTAATAAAAGTCTTTAAGACCAATTTCTTTCTCCATTGGAATTTCACGTTGGGGCCGTTTCAGGGTGGGTGAGATCCATACAGTAAGCACACACACATAAAAAAGGAATTGGAGAAAAACGAAGCGATTGGTAGAAAACTGACATCAAGTATCCACAGTGTTTTCCTACAGCCTCCGAGGGCTCTGAGCACCTCTAGCAAATTTCCAACACCTCCAGGGGAATTACAGTGCAATAAAATGTAAGAGCATCGCAGCTTTGAGTGGCTACAAGGTAAGTTCTTCAACAAACAGAAAAGCACTTTGAAATGATCTAGCCTGCACTGCTGCTCAGCTGCAGACCCAAAGCCTGGATTTCTACACAGCAAGGTGCAGATGTGCAGGAGCACGGACTGAACTCCCTCTGAGCTGAGATCTTTGTAGCTTCCTTTTTTTTTCTGAGCACATTAAGGCACAAATGATTTTGTGGATGGATTTCTCCGTATTAACATCCAGCACTGGGGGAATTCTTTCAGCTCAGTGATACCACCCAGTGTAACTGAGTTACAGGGTGAGGCCCTGGGGCTCAGGAGGTCAGATCAGCCCACGGGACCCACTTTAAGGAGAAATGCATTTCTTTTGCCAAGAGCTTGCTTTCAAAGCCAGGAAGCACTGACTGCATTGCGCTCCCAGAAAGGGAAACTCAGGGCAAGATCTCCCATGGCATTTGTTATTAGGACATGATCTTATTATTTTTTTTTTTTATTAGAAATATATCTTAGTTCCAATCCCCTGAGACAGCTGCTCCACACATCCTCACGGACTGGAGAATGGGAGGGAAGCAGATCTAATGTACCCAGAGCACCCTCTGCCGTCTGCGCGTCACCGCGCATCAATCCCAGTTGTCAGGGGAACATCGGGGAGAAAGATCAGCTATGCAGAACGAACCCTCTCTGGCAATAACATCAGCATCAATCACGGCACAGCCCAGTTCCCGGAGTACGGCCACCACCGTGCTCTTCCCCGATGCGATTCCACCCGAGAGCCCGACCAGGAACATTGCGCTCTGAAATAGAAAGAGAGAGCTGAAAACGTGCCAGGCCATGGCTGTTCTGTTCATCAAATATTTATACCAAACAGGCAACTTCATTCAGAGCCCAGTCATACATTTTCAGGGAATCACCGAGACATTATTAGAGTCTTGGCACCCCTCAGAGCTGGGTGCCCATGCTGAAGAAGGAGAACAAAGCCGGGTTAAATGCGGCTTCCCCGGAGCATGGGAAGGAATTCTGGCTGTGCCTCACCTACAGTATCCCAAATCAGAGGACACCCAACATTTCTGGCAGGGTGACACAGGATCGGTGACAACAGGAAGAACTCACCCAGCCCTTCAGCCCACGAGAACAGACAGTGAGCCCTGCTTGATCTCAACAGATGGGGAGCGAGAGGAGACAAAGCTACCTCTGACATAATCGGGACGCAGACCACGGGAGCCGGCAAGTAAATCGCATCACTGCATTACCTGGAAGCTGGCACTGTCAGCAGCAGCACACACCGCATGGACAGTGCGATGGATGCAAGAAATCACGGCTCCAAGCAGCGTGCTCGCGGCTGTCAGCTCGCAAAGGGGAATGAAACGCACAGCCCCGTGCTTCCTGATAGCCCTGGGGCAGGTTCGGCCCCTTGCCAAACCGGCTCGGAGAGGCTCCATCCCCTTGGTAACCACCTTCCTGGAGTCGTGGGCTGCTCTTGGCCGCCCCTCAGCCTCCTCCGGGCCAGACCGAGGGAAACTCAGTTCACACTGCTGCTCCTGCCCTAAACCCTGACAATCTGCGTGATTTCTTTTTGCAAGATAAAGACACCTGTGTCACCACTCAGTCCTACAAACGGGACCCAGAGAGGGCTGGATGTGCTCAGCAGCAGCTGAAGGCAGTTCGTCAGAGCAAAGAGAGGAAAGCCAGCAGCACCTGCCAGCAGCTTCACTCCACGGCTGCTGGGAGCACACAGAGCCCACAGGAGCACCATGTGCACTCTTCCCTTCCTCTTGGCAAACAGACAGGGTTAATTCCAGCAACAAGGGGGAATTCAGAGAGGGCAGTCACAACAAACATCAGTGATCTCCAAGAGGCTGATGTAAATCCTGAGCTTTGTTGCCAAGTGAGCACCTGATTCCCCACGGGGCATTCCCCTCCGCTTCAGAGCGGGTTAGGATCCAACCCTGGATGTTCTACACCCTGTGATGTGGGCAGGGCTGGAGTGGGGGAGAGGAGAGGAAGGGGGAGAGGAGAGGAAGGGGCTCAGGCCATCAGTACGCAGCTTTGTGTGGAGAAACTCTTCTGTGTTTAGAAGCATAAAACTCTCCTGCCCATGTAAAGATAAGTACAGCATTTTTAAGCACAGGAATCCCAAGCTGCGGCCTCAGCTGGGACCTGGTCCCAACAGACCTATTTCTGTCCTGTGTTACGTGATCCCAATGAATCTATTTCTGTTGCTGTTATGTTGTCCCAACAAACCTCGTTCTGTCTGTTACAGACCTCTGTGTGCGGACAGCTGCAGAATCACTGAGGGGCGAAGGAGCGGGGCAAAGCACCGGGGCACAAAACGCAGCCAAACGGAGTCTGTAAGCACTCGTGGTGCCACAGAGAGCGTTACCAGAGCCAGGGTGTGCGGCAGCGGTGTGCTGTGGGTGTAAGTGTTTAACGGCACAGGGTTTGGTTTGCGTCCCTTCCTGCGGACATCACGGGCAGGAGCCAGACGCTGCTTTTCCCCCAGAACAGAGCAGTTCGGGCTGCGCCACCTCAATCAAGCAAACAAGAGGAAAGACAAAAACAGGGAAAAAAAAATGGAAAAATCAAATTTTACCACACAGAACAGAGCGGCCTAACGGCACACGCCCCAAGGAGCCGGGTTCGAAGGCCAAAGTGCACCAACCTCACTCCGAGCCCAGCTCCAGGGGCTCGGCAGCGACAGAAAAACGAAATTAAAACGGGAAACAAAAGAAATTAATCGTGATTTCAGCGGGGACATCCGCCGCCACACCCCGAACCGCGGCCCCTCAGCCGGGCTGAGCCCGGCCCGCTCCCTCACGCACTCACCCGCCGCCGGCTTCACGCACCGCCAAGTGTAGCGCACGCCGATTGGCTGAGAGGAACACAGAGTGCCGCTCCCAGCCAATCAGCGCCGTACGCACTGGGATCAGCCCGACCCCTCGGGCAGGAAGCGGGTGGGGGGCGGCAAAGGCTGACGGGAGCCGTAGTTCCCGCCCACACCCGGCCCGGCCCCCGCCTGCCCGCGCGGACTACCGCTCCCGGCATGCCCCGCGGCGTGCCACCCAATCACAGCGCGCTTTGTTGTGGGGGTGCGGCAGCCGCCGAGGCCCCGTTTCAAGATGGCGGACGACAGTGAGACAGCAGTGAGGCGGCCGCCGCCGAGGCCTCAGCGGCCGTCGGCGGAGGAGAACGACCACGAGCACTGCAGCGACTGCGAGAACGAAGCGGAGCGCGGCTCGAAGAGGGGGTGAGCGCGGCGCGGGGGCGGCCGCGGGGCCCGGTGAGGCGGGCAGCGGCCGGGAAGTGTGCGGCGCTCCGCCCCTCGCGCGCGCTGATTGGCTGGTAGATAACATCGCGCGCTGCGATTGGACGAGCCGCCTGTCGATCGGCGTGGGGGCGGGCCGTTTAGCTCCATTCACTCCTATGTGTGATAGCGTGTGCTGCAGCTGAGCGGGGTCGGGCCCGGTCGTGGCGTGGATGGGAGGCCGAGGGCGGAGACCTCGCGGATTCTTGCAGCTTTGTGCCGAATTCTGGGTGCTTTGTGTCTTTGGCGTGTACCATCCTGCTGCCTCCGTCCCCGTGCCATCCAGTGCCACCCAGTGCCACCTGCTTGTCACCCATCAGAACAGTGCTGGGAGCACGAGGAGTGAAGTGATGACACAGTGACACAAGCAGTGGTCTTACGCCATTCACACCGAGGTTTTGTGCCCCTGCATGGCACATCCAAGCCTTACCAGGCTCCCACCCACGCTGTACGAAGGGCTTTTCTTTCCCCATCACAGCATCTCTCAGCAGTGATCTTGCCTGTCTGGTAATAAAAGGTCATGCAAGACGTATTACAGAGGCTGTTTTATAGCAGCACAGATGTGCATTTCTATTTTATTTTCCTCCTGGGTGTGGCATCATGTCTCCTTTTAATAGGTTTAGCCATGCTTGGAAAGATTTTTCTTTTCCTCCTCTCTTACATGATTAGGTTTGCAGGAACCAGAGCCAAGCAGAGGGCAGACATGGCATTTAATCACTGTTGCTGTGCCTTCTTGGCATGATTTCCCAGTACGGCAGCTCAGAGGAATGGTGGCTGTTGAATGAGCTGTAAGCTAGGATGCTAGGGTGCTGTTAAGTTAATCACAGTCATTAAGGTTGGAGGAGACCTCTAAGATCATCCAATCTAGCCCCAACCCATCCCCACCATGCCTACTCATGGAATGTTTAGGCTTGAAAAGACCCCTGAAATGCCGCAGTGCAACCCCAACCCATCCCCACCTTATCCACTCATAGGACATTGAGGTTGGATAAGACCTCTGAGATCATCCAGTCACACCTCAACCCAACCCAGTGTCCACTAACCGTGTTCCCAGGTGCCACATCTGCAAGGCCATGAGGTGAGCACTGTCCCCAGCACAGAGCACAAAGGGGCGGTGTTTGGGAGCAGTGCCTGGGGCTGTCCCTCTGCCAGTGCCCAGTTGGAGCCATCAGCTCTTGGCTCGAGGCTGTAGGAACTCAGCGCTATTACTGAACTGTAGCAGGACTTCCTTTCCTTTTAAGGACAGGAAAGAGGAATTGAGATGGCCCGCCCTGGTTCTGTGTCAGCACTGGGAAGTGGCTCTCTGTGGTGAAGCAGAGTTTATTTTCCAGCAGAGAATCACACTTTCATGTTTATTCTCATTTCCTTTGTGTGAAAGCGGCCTTTCATTGCTGTTTCTGGTTTGATGCAGAACACATCACAGAGATAATGTGTCACTGCCCTGCACTGTGGTGTCCCTGCCATCTGCCCGTTCCCACAGCCTAATGAGATTACCTGCACCCAATTAGCCACACAGGTTTGTCAGGAGGATTTTCTAGCATCTAAATGTGGGACAGACGCAGCTCCTCATCCATCACCTCTCTGATTGCTAAGCATGGCTGTGCATTGAGGAGTTGGAATCATAGAAAGGTTTTGGTTTGACAGGACCCTAAAGCTTGTGCAGTTCCTGCTCCCCTCCATGGGCTGGTTGTCAACCACCAGGTCAGGCTGCCCAGGGCTCATGCAGGGACCTTGGGCACCTGTGGAGCCTGTCCAGGTCCCTCTGGATGGAGTCCCTTCGTTCTGTGGTGTCATCTGCACAGTGCTGCGGTGCACTCATTGCTGTCCTCTGTGTCACTGATAGCAGTGCTGAATGGTCCTAATCTGGACCCCTGGGGGACAGCACTCATCACTGCCTCCACCTGCACGTGGAGCCACTGAGCACAGCCCTGTGGCTGCGGCCATGCAGCCAGCCCTTCCTGCAGCTTCACCCCATCTCTGTCCAACTCAGAGATAAGGATGCGGTGCTGGACTGTGCCAGAGGCCTTGCACAAGTGTGGGCATCCAGCAGCAGCCACCCTCCTGTTGTGCAGAGTGCTGTCACTCCATCACATGCAGCCACAGGCAGCTCAGGCACACTGTGCCCGCAGTGACACTGTGCTGGCTGTCTCAGGTCACCTCCTCATCAGTGCCTTAACATCTCTTTCAGGAATCATTTAGGCTGGAGTAGACCTCCAGGATCTCCAACCCCATCCCCACTGTGCCACCAACCCATGTCCCCAAGTGCCAAGATAGTTCTGGTAGTGCAGCCGGTGTGCCTTTCTCCACCCGCGTTATCTATCAGAGCAGCTCTTGGGCTGACGAGATAGGAGAGGAAAAAGGCTGTGAGCACATCTGGAAGAGCCAGGGGCTCCAGGCAGAGCTGTCTGTTCACTGACAGATGGGATGGAGTACGGCACTGCGACTGGGGATGTTTGCAGTTCTGCAGGGCAGGGGGGTTAATTTGGGGAGTTTAAGGGGATTTGGTACGTTGTTTGTTTTGCTAAATGGACTTTAAAATAGAAAACACCTCTAACCATTGGTATTTGCTTTGCTAAGTGGGTTTAAAATTGAAAATCCCTCCAAGCATGGCTGTGTGTCCCTAGGACTCAGGCATAGCTCCCATTTGCTGCATTACATTTCCTCCTTGCTTGACGGGCTGCATTAATTCCCCAGCTGAAGTCTGACAAATGCAAAATGCTCAGCTCTGATTTCCTCCTGCTCATGACATCTTCACTCATAAATCAGGAGGTTTTTCTCCCTTCTTCTACCTGTTGATTAAATATGATCAGGAGTTTGGACTGGAGCGATGCCGTGTGGGTCCCTGGACTGAGGATCCGTGCACAGAAATCTCTTGGCTTTGACTGTGAGGTTGCTCCTGGTGCAGAAGCTGCTGGAGCCTCTAACTGTGGGGATAGGGAGCCCTTGGTCCTGGCCACCACCTCAGGTGGCCCCAGTGCATCCAGAGGTACCTCCAAACTCAACGAGTGCATGGTTCTCATCTGGGAGACAAGGGTAGGAAGGAGACTGTGAGGCCAGGGCTTGGAACAGGGAGCTTTTATTTTCCTTAGAGTGTTTCAGAGACTGTGTAAGTGTCCTCAAAACAAAAACAAAAACAAAAACAAACCAACCCAAAAGCTGCAATGATGTTTCTTTTGTTCCCTAGTGGCTTGAGTCCAGCAAATGACAGTGGAGCCAAAAAGAAGAAAAAGAAACCAAAACGGAAGAAAGAAAAAGGAGGAGATCAGCCTGACCAGGCACAGGACCAGCCAATGAAGGTGAGCATCCCAAACCTTTCAGGGCAAGCATAGATTATCCCAGAGCTGACACTGCGTGTTGTTGTGTTCAGGCTCTTGGCTGCTCAGAAGCCTTCAGATTTAGAGCGGTTTCCTGGCTCGGTGCATGGGAATTCCCACTGCTGCAGGGGGTGTTGCTGCGGGGTGAATACAGCCCATTGCTGGGTATCAAAGCCAGCTCCACTGAAAGGCTCAGACTGGCGCCTCTCAGCTGCTCTTCCCGAAATCACAGTGGGGATGGCAGGGAACGGCCGCTCTGTGCCACTGTGCCCAGCTGCCAGCACAACAAACCCATTTTCCTACTCTTGGACAACATTCCTTGGTGTTGATTTTTGCTTAATTAACATAAGAACAGCAGCAGGGGCTGTCTGCCTCTCTTGGCTTTGCCCTGGACTAGCAGCCAGAGCCTTGGGAAGGAGCATGTGGCATGCAGGATTTGTCCCAACCCTATTGATACACTCTTCACAAGTTGCTGAAACACAGACCTACAAGCTTAGCACCCTCATTTTGTCCTTTTCTTTTGCCCTCAGGTCAATTCTTTGCCCGCTGAGAGGATCCAGGAGATTCAGAAAGCTATCGAGCTCTTCTCTGTAGGTCAGGGTCCTGCCAAAACCATGGAGGAGGCCAGCAAGCGCAGCTACCAGTTCTGGGACACGCAGCCTGTGCCCAAGCTCGGTACGTTCCCTGTAGCCCCCATGGTATCTCAAGAAGCCCTCACAGGAGCTGAGAGCTTTGTATGTAGGTTTATCTCAAGTTGTTGTAGCTGCAGATTGCCAGCACGACCTTCATGAGGCTGTTCCCAACCCCTCGTGCTGCAAACACCGCGTTTGATTCCCTTTTCACGCTGTCAGCACCCGTCTGAGGCTTTGTTTTGTCTCAAAGGGCTGTTTGCTGGAAGTGATACCCAGCTTTGGTCCCTCTTTGTGCTTGTGCTGGGAAATCATTGTGGGATGCCACAGGCACAGGGTTACCGAGGCAGCAAAGCCTGGTTTGTGTTTGCCCCTTTCACCAGAGGATCCTGACATGGCAAACATTGCTTCTGTGCCTGCAAACCCTGCTAGGTGGGAGGCATGGTGTGAAAGGGGTGGGGAAGGAGAGGCACCAAACAGCCACAGTGCTCCAAACTGCTGACAGTGCTCAGGCTGACAGTCCCACTGTCCATCTCAGTGTTTTAAGCAGGCAGTGTTACACGAAGCTGTTTAGGGTCTGCTAGCAAAAGGCTGTAGGATTTTGGGGCCAGATTTCAGGTCTCTGCTCAGAGCAGAGGGCACTGCTGTGGGTGAGCACTTCCAGGTGTGATGGGGGCAGTTCTTGTTCTGGGCTTTGTTTGCCTCCTTATTGCCTGGAAACTTTTTCAATGCCATTTGAAGGCAATTCTTCATCAGTGGGGTGTGCTTCTATTGGAAGCCACGCCGCTGTGGCTGCTTTGCCTGCCTGAAGGCTGAGGTGCAGAGAGCCCAGACAAGGTGCTACGAGGATGGTCAAACAAGGTGCCTTGGGGATGGAGACAATTTTCATAGCTCTCTGCTCTCTTTGGTAGGAGAAGTGGTGAACACCCACGGCCCCGTTGAACCAGACAAGGACAACATCCGCCAGGAGCCATACACTTTGCCCCAGGGCTTCACCTGGGATGCACTGGACCTTGGGGACAGAGGCGTGGTGAGTAGGGGCAGCTCTGTGTGCGAGTCCCCATTGCACGGTTCAGTGCTTGGATGGCTGAAAGTGATTTTGGGGTCCTTGAAGCCACACCAGAAGTGTTCTGGGTCCTGGTTCAGGGCTGCCGGCTTCAGCAGTTGAATGGTGGTGGTTGAATAACTCGCTTGACCTGCTCGATCTCTCCTTTAGCTGAAGGAGCTGTACACGCTGCTGAACGAGAACTATGTGGAAGATGATGACAACATGTTCCGCTTCGACTACTCTCCCGAGTTCCTGCTGTGGTGAGTGGCAGCACAGCCACAGAGCAGAGGGTGCGGGATGCTGCGGGCTTAACCCCGACCATAGCACTGCAGCTGCTTCCCAGTGACCCAGAACTGCAGGATGAAGGTGACTGCCAAGTAATGCTGCCAGCAGTAGCACTTAGAGACCTGTTAGAGCTGAGCTGCAGTTTCCTCGGGGCATTCATGAATTGAGGAACTCTGATTTCCTCCCATGTCACCGGTGGCCTTGGCCAGAAGGTGCAGGAATGCCTCTCAGCGTTCCTGCGCTGTCCTCCTGTCTGGGTCTCTTGGTGGCCCAGAGCAGGTTTTGGGGTGTCCCAGGGAGGCAGGAGGCAGCTGGAGGTGCATGTAGGACCTTGGGTGTGCTGTGACCACCAGTGTGTGTCTCCTCTCCAGGGCGCTGCGTCCCCCAGGCTGGCTGCCTCAGTGGCACTGCGGTGTCAGAGTGGTCTCCAGCAAGAAGCTGGTTGGGTTTATCAGTGCGATTCCTGCCACCATCCACATCTATGAAACGTAAGTGCTGCTTGGATGAGTTTCTCACCCTGTCCCTTGGTGGCGTTTCAGGTTGACACCCTTCAGCCATGGAGATGCTTGGCTGCTTTGAGGACGAGGTGGGGGATATTTAGGATGGTTCTGTGCAAGGATGCTATGTATCTAACAGCCCTGAAGGCTGTTTACACCACGAGTGAAGTCAGCATAGAACCCTCCCCTACAGAAATCCTCCAGGGCTGGTTGGAGACCGCATTTCCTGGGAAAACCTTGTGTAGCAGCTTTGAGGGAAGCCCTCCAAAGCCAGACATTGCCCCTTGGCCTTCTGTGGGACTTTGACTTCTCTGTGTCTCGGGGGAGCTGGAATGAAATTGCTCAGGGCGTTGGACCCCGGTCAGCACCGTTGGATCTCACGCTCCACATTGTTTCTTTCCCCAGAGAGAAGAAGATGGTGGAGATAAACTTCCTGTGTGTCCACAAAAAGCTGCGCTCGAAACGAGTGGCTCCGGTCCTGATCCGTGAGATCACGCGGCGGGTTCACCTGGAGGGGATCTTTCAGGCTGTTTACACTGCAGGAGTGGTGCTGCCAAAGCCTGTTGGGACATGCAGGTGAGCTCCATTTCTCTGAAAAGATTTAGGATCGGTGAAAAGCACTGCAGACCACCCCTTGTTGTGCTGCTGAGGATGAGGATGGCTGCGCTTATCGGTGTGTGACTCCCTGGGGCAGCGCACATCAACCCCAGCCCAGGTTCCTCCTCCCTGCAGTGTCCTTCAGGGATTATCCCAGCAGCTTTGCTTAAGCTGCTCCTTTATCACAAGGCAGGAGGCTCTGCAGCACACGCTCTTGTTTTTCTCTTCGGGAGCTCCTGGCCATCCCCTTTGCGATGTTCTCGCTTGCCCTCTCATGGCAGCTTTGAGAACCTTATGCTCCTTCCCGCTGTCCAGAAACAGTCTCCCCAGCAGATGTGTTTGTGCAGGTACTGGCACCGCTCCCTGAATCCTCGGAAACTCATCGAGGTCAAATTCTCCCACCTGAGCAGGAACATGACTATGCAACGCACCATGAAGCTTTACCGGTTGCCCGAGGTGGGTGAGCTGGGAGCTGGGCACACACAGACCTCAGCTGAGGCCAAATCCTCTGCGTGGAGAACTGGCATTGGTTTATGTAGTAGATGGCTTCATCAACCCGCTGGGTTTTATTTCATCATTGCTTGTTTTACCCGGGTACCTGCATTTTAAGGGCGAATCCTCACAACCCCTGTGATCTTTTCTTTCACGGTGACTCATATCCCGTCCTCCTGGTAGAACAGGAATGCAGATATGACAGACTTCATCTGTCCAAACACAGCCTCAGAGTGACCTTGAGTTGGGTCAGTCCTTCATTCCTCAGTCACACTGATGGGTTCTGTCACCGCCGTTGTCCTGCTGGGGAACTTCCCCATCTGGATAGAGGAGAAAAACAAAGCATTCAGATTGCCATCACCTGCCCTCTCCTTGTTTGTTTCTTTCTGGTGGAGGGAGCTGCTTGTTTCATTTGGAGAAGGCTGCTTTTCTATAGCTGTTGCTTCCTGAGCAGAAACTCAGGCTCACATGTCAGCTCAGAGGCACCTGGGGAGGGAAGGCAGTCCTCTGGGGACAGAGCTGCCCTATAAGTGGTGCAGATGATTTTTCTTGCTTTCTGCAGACCCCCAAGACCTCTGGCTTGCGGCCAATGGAGCACAAAGACATCCCTGCAGTGCACAAGCTCCTGACGGAGTACCTGAAGCATTTCCACCTGACGCCTGTCATGAGCCGAGAGGAGGTGGAGCACTGGTTCCTACCTCAGGAGAACATCATCGACACCTTTGTGGTGGAGGTGAGGGGAGGAACAAGACAGGGCTGTTTTTTGCTGCAGGGTGCTGCTTCCCATGTGAGGGCTGCCCCAGCTCTCGGGGAGCTCTTAGAATTATTAAGGTTGGAAAAGACATCCAAGATCACCAGCCCCCAACCCATCCCTACCATACCCACTCCTAGGGCCAGTAAGGTTGGAAAAAAATCACTGAGTCCCAGCCTATCCCCACCACACCCATAAACCACATCCCCTAGCACCACGTCTCCATGTTTTTATGGCAGGGAAACTAAAAGCACGTTTGTAGAGGAGGCAGGAATGGAGTGATGAATATGGGGTCCAGTCCAGGGCCATAACTTCAAACCCATCTATACGGCATGTACAATGGTCTGAAACTGAAAATCCCATGTGGAAATTTAGGGAGTTTTACCCCCCCAGGAAACAGCTGGCTGCTCTGAGAGCAGAGAAGAGCTCAGATCAGTGCTCCCATTCTGCAGTTCAAAGGCTCTGGGCAGGCTTTAAGCCGGCCCTGACACGCTGCGGTGTCACACTTCTGCCTTTCAGAGTGCCCCAGGGGAGGTGACAGACTTCCTGAGCTTCTACACGCTGCCCTCCACCATCATGAACCACCCGACCCACAAGAGTCTGAAAGCTGCTTACTCCTTCTACAACGTCCACACCAAAACGCCTCTCATCGACCTCATGAGCGACGCTCTCATCCTTGCCAAGTCGGTGAGCACAGCGGGGCCGGGTGGTTTGGACTCTCATCGTCCTCATTTTTTGGGGCGCAGAGGGCCAGAGAAGGGTGAGAAAGTGCATGTGCAGGAGAGCTGCTCTGCTCATAAGTGGATGGCTTTGTGTTTTGCTCATACAGAAAGGATTTGACGTCTTCAATGCACTGGATCTCATGGAAAACAAAACCTTCCTGGAGAAGCTGAAATTTGGGATCGGGGACGGGAACCTGCAGTATTACCTTTACAATTGGAAATGTCCCAGCATGGCACCAGAGAAGGTGAGTGGGGTCCTCCAGCACAGGGGGTGTGTGGGACGGGCTCCAGAGCTGGGGAGTTACGGCTGTGGGCTAGCAGATACACACCAGTGGGCACAGCAGTCACTTCTCTGTGTCTCAGATGCCACCGTGCAGCACTGTGGGCTGTGTGTCAGCCTGGTGTGGGACAGCTCGGTGAGACAGTACCAACCAGAGCCCCTCTGGAGAGAGCAGAACTGCTCCACCTCACAGCATTGTGGCTCAGCATCCATCCAGCTCACTGGGAGCCCTGAGTGGGATGAGAACCGTACTGGGAGCAGCCCTGGAGGGCCAGGAGCCGTCGCGCCGCTCAGCACGGTGCTCCTGCAGTCTGCCCGCGTGGCATTGCGACAGCTCATTAATACCTCTGGCAGTCATTAGGATCTCTGCCATCCCAAAAGCAGGAGAGCCTGCAGACAGCTCGTTAGAGGTGTGAGATCTGACAGGTGTGGAATTAGGGATTTCTGCCACCTCCTCCAGCTGTGATGTCCAGGTTGATCTGAGTCACACAGCACCCACAGGGTACAAGTCCACGCTCCTCAGCACAGCTTTGCTCCATCACTGAGCTCCCAGAGAGCTCTGCGGGGCTGCTTGAGCAGCTCCTCACCTGGAAAGATATGGGGTTTGGGGCTGGAGCCCTCCCAGCAGCGATGGGGAGGGAGTTCCACCCATCCAGGCTGGGTTTGAGGCAGCAGACATTCACTTGTTGCATGCGACCCACATCTCTTTGCTCCCCAGGTCGGACTGGTGTTGCAGTAAGTGACCCTGCGAGGACAGCACGGTGTCACCGAGGAGCCTGGCCCTGCTAAAAGTGGCCCCATGTGGAAGTGAGCCGGCCCCACCCGATGTCACCGACTGCGTCCCCAGGCACTGGCAGTGCTCTCCTTTGTTTTGATTTAATTGCATCCTCCTAAAGACATGATCAAGGGAATGTAACTGCTGAAACTAGCTCATGATTGGCATATAATGGAGTTAACGGGTGAATAATAAAAGTATATATTATATATATTTTAAATCTTTCCTGTTCCAAACTGGCACGAGTGCATTCAGCTGCTGAAGGCCACCGCCTGCTCCTCGGTGCCATCCCTCGCTGCTTGGGAGCACCTCGATGTTTGGTTTTAAGGGCTATTTGTGCAAGCAATGCCTTGTCCCTTCTCCCCAGCCTTGGAGACTCGAACCCTCAGTGCTCACCGGGGCGAAGACGTGGGGGACCCAGCTTGGAGCACGTCCTCATCTGCCACCCCATGCCACCTCAGCGCGCTGTGCTCGGACACTTTTCTCTCCACGCCATCCAAGTCCGGCCTGCGTGCCCTACAACGTGCCATCAGCCTTCCTGCGGGCTCAGCCTCTCCCATTGCCCCAGTGCCTCCTGCACAGGCTCAGGATCGGGATTGGATTCTTCCATGGAACCGTTTTTCCCAAGAAGACATTTGTTTCCATCGCTCCATCACGCTCAATCTCCACGCCAAAGGTTTCCAAAGCTGCACGCGCCTGTCTATGCACTCCCAGTGTCCCTGTCCCTACTATGCAAGCAGCTCCACGTCCCCTCCTGTGCCCCACAGAGCCAAGGGGGACGGGGACATCAGCCACGAGTACAAAGCCGGGAGCACATGGGACTTTCTGGGGCTGTGGGACAGTGGGGTGAACAAGGCTCCATCAAGCCCCCAGCGCTGGGGAGAGCGTCAGAAGAGGGGCTCAGCCATCTCCTCCCTTTGTCCCCAAAGCCAACCCCTGGAGGTGACAGCAGGTGACAGGACGTGGGGCAGGCTGTTCAATAAACCTTTATTCCACCCGATGGGCACTGGGTACAAATCTCTGACTGTCAGTGGTTCTCGAGCACCAAACCATGTGGAGGTCAGCACCACGGCTGTGGTGGCAGTGTCTCCTTGGGTACATTGTGGCAGGCACCATCCCTGCAGCCCAGAGGAGTCAGGATGGAGCTGGTGAAGCTGCTGTCACCATTGTGTTCCCAACAGATGCATTGGGAATGTGGTGGCTGGGCCACCCTGTCCTGGTTGTCACCATGTCCCCATCTCTTCCTGGTCTCAGCCAGAGGGGAAAAGTGGGGTAAGAGCATCAGCAACTGGGACCCAGACAGGATCCCCTGCCCCACTGGGGACCCTGGGCAGCCCTGCTGTCACCCTGGCTGGCGAGCAGTGTCCCCATCCTGACCCTTCAGGGTGTCCCCAACCCCATGGAGAAGCACGTTGGCCGTGGGGACATCATGGGCATTTGCATTTGATGTGCACAAAGAGCGTGGCAGGGGACAGGGACACGCCGTCCTTGGAGAGCAGGTGGATGTGGCGGTACCCTGGGGGGGGCAGAGCAGACACTGAGTTGGAGACACAGAGTTGTCCCCTCCCCCCGTAGCGAGGCACCCACCTTCCCGCATGCTGCCCAGCGGCAGCGTGAACTGCCCCACAAAGTCATTGCAGGAGATGCTGTCGTGGTCCTCCACCACGAAGCGCACCAACGCCAGCTCGGGCACCTGCAGCTGGAAGGTGAACGTCTCATCCCAGCGTGGGTTGAAGCCTAAGGGAGTGCGTCAGGGTGGTCAGTGCCCAGGGACTGGGGTATACTGGGAGCAGGCTGAGATGTACTGGGAGGGATGGGCACCATAATGGGACTGGGCTGAGAAGTACTGAGTGGGTTGGCAACCATAATGGAAGCAGGTTGAGATGTACTGGGAGGAATGGGGACCACAATGGGATGAGTTGAGATGTACTGGGAGGAATGGGGACCACAATGGGATGAGTTGAGATGTACTGGGAAGAATGGGGACCATAATGGGAGCAGGTTGAAGTGTAAATGGAGGATTGGGGACCATTATGGAAGCAGGTTGAGATGTACTGGGAGGAATGGGGACCACAATGGGATGAGTTGAGTTGTAAAGGGAGGACTGGGGACCACAATGGGACCAGGTTTAGATGTCCTGGGAGGATTGGGAACCACAATGGGGCACTGGGATATACTGGAGGAAAAAGTGGGACCAGGCTGGAGTATATTAGATGAAATGGGGACCATAATGGGACCAGGCTGAGATGTACAGGGTGGGATGGTGACAATAATGGGTCTGGATTGAGATGCATTGGGAGGAATGGGGACTGTAATGGGATCACCGTTGTTGCTCCTGTAGGCAGTTTGCTGCTTGCTGCAGTCCGCTGTCACCCCATGGATCTCCACCCTAACAAAGGGGTCCACGATGGAGCTGAGCTTCTCCCGGTTCAGCTTTGGCAGCTGCTGTGCTGTGATGACCTGGGGACAGCGAGGGACGGGGTGGCATCACGGGGTCACCACGGGAAGGGACACTGGGAGAGGATGGCAGGAGGCATGCAGCTGGGTACGGGGTTGGTGTCACCCATATGGGATGCAGGTGGCAGGAGTAGGGGACCCTCACCCTGATGTGCAGCACAAGGGGACGGGGGCTGCCACTGCCGTGGGGGCTGCGCAGGAATTGGGGTTTCAGTGCATAACCACAGCCCCCATTGCCCAGGAAGCGCCCGGTGTTCAGGTCCATCTCATAGCCCGGCGTCTGGAAGTTGAGGGCCACTGTAGGGACAGAGATGGGGTCATCAGGGTGGATGTAGGGTTTCGGGCGATGTATGGGGCTGGGGGCTCACCCAGCTGGCAGCCAGCGTTCCACATCTCCTGGGGGTTGTAGTTGGAGGAGGTCAACCTCAATCCCGTGGGGTAGACGCGGCTCAGCTGCCGGGCGGTGTAGTCCACAAATGCGGGGCCTGGGTGGGGCAGTTGGGTGAGGTGGGGTGGGATGAGGACCTGAACCCAATCTCAACCCCAGATCTGATCCCCACATACACACTGCACCCAAACACCAGATCCCAAATGTTGACCTTTCCACCAGACCCCCATTCCCACCAGCCCTGAGCATCCCATACCAATGCCCCCAACCCATGGGGCCACAGCAACCCAGAACCACAACTCATATCCTGGAAAGACCGGAGCAGCTCCATCCTCACCCCTGTCCCTGACCCCATCGCCATCCCACTGCCCTCACCCGCCTCCTTGATGAGCTTCCGGGCCTTCCTCTCATTGAAGGAGGATATCCCATAGGGCTGGGGGTGCTGTAGGGCCTGGGCCAGGCCGGGGAACGGGGTGGCCTGGCAGTACACCAGCATGGCCGACAACTCCGGGGCCACGTGCGATGCATCTTTAGCCTATAGAGCCAATCCAAAGTGACAGAGACCCCAACGCAATGGACAACCGAAGGTGTTAGAAACCCCAAAGCAACGGACAGCCCGAGATGTCAGAGACCCCAAAGCTGTGGACAGTCCAAGACGTTAGTCCAAAGCAGTGTACAGCCGAAGATGATAGAGACCCCCAGGTGATGGAGACCCCAAAGTGATGGACAACCCAAGAAATTAAAGACTCTAAAGTAATGTAGACCCCGAAAATTGACAACCTGCAGCCTGTCCTCTTCCTCTGCCTCCTCTTCCTCCTCTTCATCCAGGATGGAGGTGACACTGCAGGGCTCACACCGTGGGTCGGGCAGCTTCTTGCCCTTCACCAGGATCTTCCCCTTGAGCTGCTGCAGGAGGAAGGACTGAACTCAGGGCTGTTTGGGGACATGGGGACACCACAGCAGAAGGCCTTACCTCTGGGGATGGGAGGACATTGGGGTCCTGTCCTTCCAGGGGCTGTGTCAGCAGCATGTCCCCAAGGATGGCCTTCATGTGCCGTGCCATGGTGGCCTGCTGCTCCACCCCACAGTGGTTCTCCAGTGAGAGGATGACGGGATATGGCGATCGCTAGTGGACAAGGATGGGGGTGGGCAGCACTGAGCACCAGCACCCAATGCCCAACCCAGAGCTGAGGGCACCAGTCTCACCTTGAAGGCGTAATCACGGATGGCCTCGATGACATCACGGAAGAGGATGGTGGAGGTGAACTGGCCATGGCAGATGATGGGTTCCCCATTGGGACCATCCCAGCAGTCCAGCTCCACGCAGCGACATCCCATCATCAGTGCCCTACACCGTGGGATGAGTCCCCACATCACTCCATGCCACCCATGTCACCCAGTGAGTCCCCATGTCACCACCACCACCACCAGATGAGTCCCCATGTCATCCCATGTCACCCACTGAGTGCCCTTGTCACCCGGTCCACCCCCACTGGATGAGTCCATGTGTCACCCAGGACACCCTGCCATGACCACGGCCACCTCACGGCACCCACCTGACGTAGGCTTCAGTGCTGCTGGTGCCTCCGATCTGGATGCAGGTCAGGTAGGTGTTATGGGACGAGGAAATAAAGTAGTGGCACAGGGGCTGGCTCATGTCCTGGTGCACCTGGGTGTGCTCCTGGTTGAGGATGTCACCAGCCGATGACAGGAGGTACATTGTGAAGCCATCCAGTGTCATCAGGTCCTGCTGCTGGGCTGGGGGACATAGCAGAAGTGACACCCCATGAGTTGTCCCCACATGGATGACCCCTGGCAGTGCATGCTCACCCCAGGCACTGTGGCACCCAGAGGACAGGCAAGTCCCGTTGGGTGTCTTCCATCTCTTCACTGCCATGATCACCATGGATGTGTCATGGTAGCACCCACAAGACACGGAGGTCCTCTGTCCCCACCCCAGTGTCCTCCACTTGACAGTGCACCAAGGCACATGGAGGTCCCTTAGTGTACTTCCCACATCCTGCTTGTGACGGTGACTGCTCCCAGCCCCTGCCCCATGGCAGTGCCACATTCACCCCTGGGATGGCACTAGGGCACATGGAGGTCCCTTGGTGTCCATCCCAACCTTCACATCCATGACCAAATGGGGCAAGGCCGCTGCCATGGAAGGGTGAGAGGGACAAAGGGACACTCTTCCCAGCGCTGGAGAACCCCATGCCCACTTCATGGCCACCACCATGCCCCCATGGCACCCACAGGCAGCCACCCACCCTCCAGTGGGGACATCCCCATCCCTACCCTTCTCGTTGAGCTCATGGGCACGGATGATGGCACGGGCCTGGTGCAAGGTGCCCTCCTCGCCCTGGTCCTGCAGGAAATCCCTCAGCTTCTCAGCTGCCAGCACGCAGTCCTCACCCGAATAGAGCCCAAAGAGCTCCTCCAGCTCCGGGCGCCGCAGCAGCCGCCGGCAGAAGTCCTCCAGCTCCTGGTCCTCCAACCGTCCATCACCAGAGTGGTCACATTCCTACCAGGACCACAGCCATTGTAACCCCAAAGGACCCACCTGGGCTGGGATGTGTTTGGGGGGTCTCAGCTACCCAGGGGCTCCCAGGGAATGTGCAAGTCCCATTGGGTGTCTTCCATTCATCTCAGCCACCACGGATGTGGCAAGGTGGCACCCAAAGATGTGGAGATTCCCTGTCCCCATCCCCATGTCCCCTATCTTGGGGTCACATGGGCTACCTTGGGACTGCATGGGTCATGTCCTTCTGTCCTTGTCCCCATCACCCCATCCCTTGGGTTATGGGGCTGTATGGGTCACGTCACTTCTGCCACTGTTCCCAGCCTTTATTCCCTGTGTTATGGGGCTGTGTGGGTTGTATCCCCTCTGTCATTGTTCCCTGGATTAGGCCAGATGGTGACAGACAGGGACATCAGGTGACAGAGGGTACCTTGAAGAGCTGGTGGGCGTAGGTGCTGTCCATGTGGATGTTGGCCATGTGCAGCATGTTCTGCACCTCCTGGAAGCACATCCTGTTGTCCTTGTCCTTATCGGCACGCTGCAGCATGCCATGGATCCAGCTGTGCTGTGCTAAGGAAAGCACCGTAACTGTCCTTGAACTGTCCCTAAGTTGTCCTCAACATATCCCCAACATGTCCATAACATACCCCAAGGCTGCTCCAAGTTTTCCCCAGTATGTCTCCAACTGTCCCCAAGCTTTCCTCAAGGTAACCCCAAGCTGCCCCCACAATATCCACAGGCTGTCCCTCTTATGTCCCCATGGTGTCCCCCAGCTGTCCCCAGGCAGTGCCCAACACATCCATGAGATGTTCCCAAGCTGTCCCCACGATGTCCCCAGGACCCCTCACTGACCCCACAGGATACTGCTCGAGCCTCTCCCTCTGGCTCATGTCCCGCAGCCGCCACCGCAGCGTGTGGAGCCCCCGCACCCAGCGCAGTGCCACGTCCTCATCCCGTGCCCCCAGGTCCAGGTTCTTGCGCCCACCCTCAAAGGTGATGGTGAAGCAGTGCCGCTCAGGGATGGAGCGGCCGTACCGGCGCAGCCCCTCTGACTGGTGGCCCCGGTGCACGGCCGCGATGTCCACAACGGAGACTGCGGGGACACAAAAGGACGGTCCCCAGTGAGCGCCCCATGGGGACAACAGAGCCACCACAGCATCCATGGGCTGCGCTAAAGACACGAATCCCAGGCTATGGGAGGCAACGGGATGCCCTGGGAGGCTCTGGAAGCTACTGGGAGATGTTGGGATACAATGGGATACACTGGGAGGCAATGGGATGCACTGGGAGGCAATGGGATGCACTGGGAGGCAATGGGATGCACTGGGATGCAATGGGATACACTGGGAGGCAATGAGATGCCATGGGAGGCTCTGGAAGCTACTGGGATACAATGAGAGGAACTGGGATACAATTAGATATACAGGGAGGCATTGCGAAGCAATGGGATACACTGGGATACAACGGGATGCACTGGGATGCCATGGGAGGCTCTGGAAGCTACTGGGAGGTACTGGGATACAATGGGAGGAATTGGGATGCAATGAGATATACAGGGAGGCATTGCAATGCAATGGGATACACTGGGACATAGTGGGATACCCTGGGATGCATGGGAGGCATGAGATGCATGGGAGGCAATGAGATGCCATGGGAGGCTCTGGAAGCTACTGGGAGGTACTGGGATACAATGGGAGGAACTGGGATACAATTAGATATACAGGGAGGCATTGCGATGCAATGGGATAACCTGGGATGTAATGGGATACACTGGGATGCAATGGGATGCACTGGGATTCAATAGGATAGAATGGGATATTCTGGAATGCAGTGGGAGGCAAGGGATGTGATGGGATGTAATGGGATATGGCTGTGAGGTGCATGGGAGGCATTGGGATACACTGGGATGCACTGGGAGGCGATGGAATACACTGTGGAAGGCACTGAGATATGCCAGGATGTAGTGGGGTACATTGGGATGCACTGAGAGGCAACAACATACACTGGGTCCACTGGAAGGCCATGGAATAAAATCGTCTGCAATGGGATACACTGGGAGGCACTGGGATACACTGGGAGGCACTGGGACACACTGGTCCATGGCAGAGTCTGTTTTTGGATGGGGAGCACAAGGCATCACCACGTGGGTTCCCAGGTTGGGGGCCAGGTCCCATATAGGGTCTGGGTTAGGGTTAGGGTTAGCCCACCCAGCCATACTGGGAGCCATGCCAGACCCACAGCAGTGTTTCCATCCCCATGGCCCCGGCCCAGTGCCGGCACTCACAGCTGTGTTTGGAGGGCACGCTCCTGAAGCGCCGTGTGGACACCACGGTGAGCCCGTCCTCCTGCAGGCGGTACAGCCGCTCCCTCGCACGCCGCGACGTCACCTTGCGCAGCAGAGAGCCCTGCAGCATCAGCTGAAGGTCCTCATCCTCCGACAGCCCTGAGCGGGGACAGGACGGGACAGGATGATGGGGGTTGGGACGGATGGGATGGGTGGGGTGGGATGGGGATGGGATGAGACACATGATGGGATAGGATGGAACAGACACGATGTAATGTGATGGGCCATGTCAGACACGACAGGATGGGTCTGATGGGACAGGAGAGATACTTTGGGATAGGATAGACAGGACAGGGTGACACGGGATGGGACAGACAGGATGGGATGGGACAGGAGGGATGGGGTGGGGTGGCACTGGTGGGACGAGATAGGAGCAGACAGGATAACATGGGATGGGATGGGTTGGGATGGGATGGGACAAAACTGACAGGATAGGACAGTGGTTTGAGATGACGCTAATGACAGCACAGGTAGAACGTGATGGGACAAGTCCAAGTAAGATGAGAAGGAGCTGGGGAAGGAACAGACAGGATGAGATGGAGTGGGATAGGGCAAGATATATAGGATAGGACGGGACGGGACAATCCACTGCCATCAGCTCCTCTCGCACTATGCAGCTGGGAGGGATGGGACACGGCCAAGCAGCGGACTCAGAGCTGTGCTCACACTGCAGAGCTCGGCCAGGGCTGTGCAATGCCAGCAAAGCTGCTGCAATCCAGTGTGGGAGCAGCAGGAGCAGGGCTGCCACCCGCCCTCCCCAGCCCCAGCCCTGTCCCCAGGCTGGCGGTGACTGCACACCCGCTCTGCCGGGACATTTCCGTCCATTCTCCATGAAATTGTTTCCTCCTTTTTATTTATTTTTTGGAACCGCTCCTTGAGAACAGCCCCAGGGGCCACGCACCGCTCCTGGGATGGGAAATGGATGTTCCCAACCACGGGGACCCCCAACTGTGGGGAACTCCCAAACACTGGACCCTCCATCCGTGGGAACCCCTGGCCACAGGAACACCCCTGACCATGGGGACCCTCAATCATGGGGAAACTCCAGCCACGGGGACCCCCCAACCGTTAGACCCAAAACCATAGGGACAATGGGGAAATCCCTGACCATTGGACCCCCAACCATGGGGACCGCTGACCATAGGGACCCCCAACCATGAGGACCCTTACCACGATGACCTCCCAGCCATGGGTCCCAACCATGGAGACCCCTAACCATGGGAAATCCCATGGCGGACCCCCAATTATGGGCACCCCAACAATGGGTGCCCCCCCGCCAGGATCATGGAGACCCCCAAAATTACAGAAGACTCAAACAACAGAGACCACCAATCATTACACTCCCAACCATTGGGACTCCCGTGGCCGCGATGACCCCCAGCCACGGGGACCCCTGATCACAAGAAACCCCCCCAGCCACACGGACCCCCAACTACGGGAACCCCGACCGCGGAGGTCACTCCTGACCACGGAGACCCCTCCAACCGCGGGGTCTCTCCCGGCCTTTGGGACCCCCATCCACGGGGCCCACGGGGCCCGGACACTCACCCAACTTCTTCAAGGCAGCCCCGCTGCGCTCGGGGCGGGGCCGCCCCCTCCGCCCGCAGATCATCGTGCGCTGCTCCCGGAGCCGCGCGGGGCCACGCGAGGGCGGAGTGGGGCGGGACCGGGAGGAGCCGGCACGGGGCGCGGGGCGTGGGTTTGCAATTTGGAGGGGGGGCGGGAAGGGGTTGGTTGCTCCGGGAGCTTCATACCAGTGCGGGGGGGGGGTATGTGGAGGCACACGCGCATGTGTGTGCGCGTGCGTGGAGGCGCGTGCGTGGAGCCGCGTGCACGGGTGGGCTCGTGTGTGTGTGCGTGCATGTGCGCGCAGCCACACGCGTGTGCGTGAGACCCAGAACACCCCCCCTCCCCCCGCCACCCCCACGCGTTGTTCGCCGCGGGATGACGCGCGGGGAAGGAATGCGATGGCAGTGCTGAGCGGGGGGGGGGCATGCCGCGCTGTCACAGCCCACGGTCCGTGTCCCACCCACCCCCCCCCCCACTGCTGCTCTCCGCTGCCCCGCAGCGTTCTGCCCAGTGCCTCCAGCATCCCGGCTCAGTGTCCCCGTGCGTTGTCCCCGTGCCCCCCGCCCCGAGACGTGGGCCCCACGCTCCGTTCCTCGATGCCCCATCCGCTGCCCCAATGCCTCGTCCCTACACAGCCCCCATCCCCGTGCTGCCCCTTTACACCGTCCCCACTCCTTGTCCCCAAATGCCCTGTCCACACGCCCTGTCCCCTCACGCTGTCCTCACTCCCCGGCTCCCTGCCCTGTCCCCGCGCTGTGTCCCCACGTCCCGTCCCGTCACGCTGTCCCCACCCCTCATCCCCACTCCGTCCCCGCACTCCGCTCCCCCGCAGCGTCCCCTCCCGCGCTGTTCCTCCCCGCGGCCGGCAGGGGGCGCCACAGCGCGCGTTCCCCGCTCTCCCATTGGCTGCAGCGCGCCCCGCCTCCAGCAGGGGGCTCCCGCGCTGCGCCGCGATTGGCTCGGAGGAGGCGGGACAGCGCGGCCCGTTTCTCAAGCCTCGCTCTGATTGGCCGCAGCGCGGCGTTGCCGATGGAAGCCTCTCGCTGATTGGCCGAGCGCCGTTCCCCACACGGATCGCCGAGCAGCGGGGCCGGCGGAGCGGGGCCATGGCGGAGCCGGGCTGCGGGGCGCAGTTCCAGGCGGCCGTGCGCGTCATCCAGGGGCTGCCCCGGAGCGGTGAGTGCGGCCGGGAGCGGGGCCGGGAGCGGGGCCGGGAGCGGGGCCGGGGCCGCCCCGCGCTGTGCTGACGGCGGTGCGGTGCGCTAGGTTCGTACCGGCCTTCCTACGAGGAGATGCTGCGCTTCTACAGCTACTACAAGCAGGCGACGGCGGGCCGCTGCCAGGGACCCCGGCCCGGCTTCTGGGACCCCATCGGGCGGTACAAGTGGTGAGGAGCTCCCCCTCCCCTCCCCCACTCCACCCCGTCCCCCCCGGTTCGGGGCTGCGGGGTCGGCTCAGCCCCCGCTCAGCGCCGTCCGTCCCGCAGGGACGCGTGGCACAGCCTGGGCAGGATGAGCAAGGAGGAGGCCATGGCCGCGTACGTGGCCGAGATGAAGAAGGTGGCCCAGAAGGTACCGGGGCCGAGGGCTCGGGCTCGGGCTCCTCCTCGGTGCCGCCCCGCGCCGCAGCTCTGTCCGTCGTCCCCAGATCATCGACACGGTGTCCCCGGACGAGACGACGCAGGAGATGTTCCGCTACTTCGAGCCGCTCTACGAGGTGATCCGCGACATGCCCCGGCCCCCGGAGAGCTTCTTCCGAGGGACAGGGGGTGAGTGGGGGCCGCCCTCTGTGCCACACCCGCTGCCCCCGGGCTCCGCAGCTCCCAGTGCTGCTGCGTCTTCAGGCTGAGCTTTCCCTCCCCTAAACGTGGAGGAGAAAAGCTGAGCTTTGTCTTCTGAGCAGCCCGAGCCCATATGCAGCCCTACATGGCCGTGCTCCTCCCGGGCAGCCCCAGCGCGGGCGCAGGGCCAGGCAGGGCGGCTGTGTGCTGTCCGCATCACCTGATGTAAACACGTCTGTGTGTGGAGAAACGGGGGCTGAGAGGGGAATTACCGGGGTAGGGAGGTGCTGAGGTGGCCTTGTGCTGGATAAAAACCCTTCTGCGTGGCTGCGGCCTCGGTTGGCTGGGCAGCAGGTGGGCTTTGGCAGCAGGTATAAACCGGCAGTGCTATGCCAGTGTCAAAAGAGCTGAGACAAATGGGCTCTCTGTCTCCGCTGTCCCCCCCTGCATCCACAAAGATGCCCAGATCACATCAGCAGGGTGTGTTCCCGCATGGCTTGGCCTCACATCTGCTCCCTCACAGATGAGTAACAGCCAAATGGACTCTTTTTCTCTGGGACGTGGAAGCTGGGTCCGAACTCCCCATCCTTTCCCACCTGTGGGTGTCCTCCTGCACTGATGTCACTTAGAAATGACAATCTCATTGAAATCTAAACCTCAGGCTGCGTGCGAGGCAGATAAACACCGGGTGCCTGAAATGTGGTTTAAAACAACAAACTCCTTAAGCTGTTGAGTTATTTGTGCTAAAGGTTCTTAGACTCACCTTGGGCCTTTTGGTTTTGGTTTTTTTTTTTTCATCATTACAGCTTTTGTTAATGATAATCCAGGAGAGAGAGGTGATGTTGGAGGCTGTGGTGGTTGGGTGCTGGTGGTGCCCGGGAACCCAGGGGCAGCCCCAGCGAGGTGCAGGGCAGCATTGCCACATAACTGCCTGTCCAGGAGCGGGGAGCAAAGTCCCGGCTGCTGGAACCGCTGCGTGGCTGCGCTTAACCCCATGGGCTCCAACACCCTGGAGGGGGCATGGGGTGCAGGGCTTCATCCCCACGTCCATCCCGGTGCACGCAGAGGGCGGGCAGCACCGCTGGGAGATCTGCAGCACTTTAACTCTGCTCCCTTTCTGTCCCTGCAGATGAGCAGGAGCAGGAGGCCGAGAGCGGCCAGGAGGAGCGAGCGAGCAGCCCGGCCCTGGAGGACGCACTGCCCGGGGAGCAGCAGGACGGGCAGCAGGCGCCAGGTTGGTCTCCCCGGTGTGGCCAGCACCCGGCAGAGACCCCACGGAGGAGGCAGTGGCGATGGGGCCGGGCCGGGCCTCCATCGCAACACAGAGCTGTTGGCTTCAGGCACGTGTGGTCCAACCCCGCCTGCGTGTCACACAGAGCCGGGGCTTCTCATGGAGCGGCTGCTGACCCGCAGCGTATCCCTGCTGTCACTGTGCTGCGTGCAGAGCTCCCGTTCTGCTGTGCTGCAGCCGAGGCGCAGAGCAAGGCGGTGCTCCCACCCGCAGCACACACAGTCACAGTGCTGATTCTGCTCCGTGGCGGTGGTGTGAGCAGAGCGTGCAGCAAAGGGAGCTCAGCCCCAGCACTGCTGACACTGCGGGGTGGGCAGCGTCGCTCCTGAGGGCCACGGTTCCCCGGGTGCTGTGCTGGGGGGTTCCTGCTGGACGCAGAGCTGTGCCGGTGTCAGCCCGTGAGCGAGGCCTGGCAGCACACAGGGGAGGAGCCCTGGAATCCACAGCCACGATGAACCCGTCCCTGTGCCCCCTGTGCCCGTGTCCTTCCCATGGTGCGAGCGATGCTTTGCGGCCCTGAGCAGCAGGATCTGGTGCTTCTCCTTCCTCTGAGCCTCCCGCTGAGCAATCGAGGCCTCGCTTGGTGCACACAGACCTCTGCTTCCTGCTGCCCGCAGACTGCCGCCCGTGCTGAGCTTTCTCCCCACGAGCACAGCGGCTCCGCAGCCGCGTCCCGTCACGCCGGCGCTGCCTGTGCTTCCCTTGCAGGAGCGGGGCTGGCTCCTGCTGCCAACACGCGCCAGGGCAGCCAGGGCACCAGCGACTCCGAGGGGGAAGTGTTCTGCGATACCGCGGAGCAGATGGAGCCCGAGCAGGTAACGTGCCCGGCGCAGGATGCGGGCTGGGGTCCCGGCAGCCCCGCTCCGTGCAGGCACTGCTGCACTCTCCAGCTCTTCACCGCTTTCCCGGCAGCACATTGAGACACCCCCCCCCCCCACCCCGCGGGGGCTGCAGCGGTGTGGGACGTGCAGCTCGGCCTCGCAGGGTGGCAGCGGTGCCCGGGGCTCTCAGGGCCGTTCTTTACCGTTGCGCAGGCTGGGCTGCTGCTGGCCGAGCGGGGGCTGTCCCTCAGGAGCGTCCCGGGCCGGTGCGTGGCTGGGCGGGCAGAGCGGGGTGAAGGCAGAAGATGGGAGGGGAGCGGCGGTGCCGAGCTCGCAGCCCTGAGCTCTGACGGAGGTGGGTGCGGTGCTCGGCTCCCGCTGCTCCCCCTCTGCCTGGGACGTGTGGGGCTGAGCACTGTGACCGCTGATGGTCGGGAGCCGCGAGTCCCCGCATCCGCTCTCTTGGTGCCGTGGTTCCCAGGCCGCTCAGCGCTTCCCCCCCAGGGCAGATCCCCTTTGTTGTTCCGCGGTGCGGCTGAGGGCTGAGCTGAATGCTCAGCATCCTTGGGCTCCAGCACCACGCAGCCCTGCCGGCGGCGTCAGCTCCGTGCCCTCGGATACGGTTGTGCCGGCTGGGGCCCGGAGCTCTCCGTGGGCCCTCCTGGTGTCCCTGGAGGTGCTGGCACAGCCGCAGCCGCCATCCCGGCGGTCCCCAGCAGAGATGGGGTGAGGACCGGCCCGCGTGGCTGCCCCCATCCCACCAGACATCGGGGCTGTGCCGCTGTCACCGGCAGCACCGAGCTCCGCAGGGCGGCACGGCTCCATACTGACAGCTTTGCAAACGTCCGGGGCTGCTTGACCTTGGGAGTTCAGTTGTAACGAGGCCGATAAAGCCGGGCAGAGGGGCCCGAGGAGCAGCCCGTGCTGCAGCCAGCACCAGCCGGGCCTACCGGGACGTGGCAGGGCAAGTTTGGGGCCGAGAAGTGCAGATCCTCCATCCCACAGCGCTGGGGCGGGGAGCCCGGCTGCTCCCACCGCCGCACCGTCCGTGTACCGCGTACACCCCTCCGCCTCGTGTCTCAGCGTCGCTTCCCTTTGCTCCCCGCAGATGTGCAGCTCGGTGGGGCGGAGCACGGTGCGGGGAGCCCCGCTGAGCCCACCGCCGTGGAGCAGCGGCCGCTGCCGGAGCTGGACGCCCGCGTGGCCGGCACCGTGCGGGCCCTGCAGGACGACATGCAGCGCGTGCTGGAGCGGCTGAGCGAGCTGGAGCTGCTCACCTCCACGCAGGTGCGTGTGAGCGCTGCCGGGGGTGGGCAGCTCGGGGTGGGTGCACGCTGGGGACGGAGCACGGGTTGTGCCGTGTCCTGGCGGGGCCGGGGCCGCCCTCCAATGTGCCCCGGGGCTGAGCGGGCAGTGCAGCCCCCGTGCTGCCCCGGGTCCCGGTTGCATCGCGGGACGGGACGCGGTGGCTGGACGGGGTGCCCGGCCCTGGCTGCGTCCCAAAGCCCGTCCTGTGTTGCAGGACACCTCTGGGGCCGATCCCGGAGAGCTGCTCGCCGTGCAGGTGAGTGGGGGGGGAGGCAGCACCTCGCAGTCCCCACCGACCCCTCCTCGCCGCCCCTCTGACCCCTGCGCGGGGCTGCCGGGGGCGATGACGAGAGCGGGGAGGGGTCCGTCAGCAGGAGGCGGCCGTGGGGGCAGGCGTTGGGGGCAGGTGTGAGCAGCGCGTCCCCGATGCACCGCTCCTGCCGACGGCGGGGCCGATGCGGTGGCCGCGTGTGAGACCCCCGCGGGACCGCGGCCACAAAAGGGGCAGCAGCGCTGGGGGCGGTCGGAGCCGCCGTCCCCACAGCTCTGTGCCCCCTCCAGGCAGCGTCCCCGTGGGCCCTGCCCGCGTCCCCGCACACGCTGCTCTTCCTCGTGGCCTGGCCCTTCATCACGCAGTGGCTGCTGCGCCGCTGGCGGGGCAGGAAGAGGTGACGCGTCCCCGCCGCGGTCGCCCGGCGCCCCACGCAGCCGCCGCCGTTCCCGGTTCTGCTGCTCCCGCACCGCGAAGGCCGCGCCGCCGTCCGCCGCGGGGACCCGGCCGCTCGGGGCCGCTCGGGGCCGCCGAGGAGCGCAGCCGGGCCGCGGCCGCGGGGGGACCCGTGGGGGTGCGGATGGCAGCGGGGTCAGCGCTACCACGCGGGGGCTCAGCCCCGACCCCCCCGCATTAAAGTTGCCTTTTCAGTGCGGTTCTGGCTGTGCGTGTGTGCTGCCCGGGGGGGGGCGGGGGAGGGGTGGGGGGGTACCCCGCACCCCGTGGGGACACCCCGCCGTCCCTTTGTCACCCGGCGGTGCAGTCCCTACGGGCGCCAAACGAGGCCGGGGCGCTGCGGGCCGCGCAGGGCCGAGCGCACCCCCACCCCCACCCCCCCCCCCCCCCCCGGGTCGGGTCGGTTCGGTTCGGTTCGGTTCGGTTCCCCTGCACGTGACACCGCCATAGCGCGATGCCATCAATTGCAGTGGGACCCCCCCCAACCCGGTGCCACCTCTTGAAGGGGGGGGAGGTCGCGGCCCACGCAGCCCCTCCCGGCGGTTCTCCGCCCCCGCTGCCCGCACTCCAGGAGCTCCCGCTCCCGCCCCCCCCCACTCCCCCCCAAAAAAGGGACGCGGCGCCTTTAAGATGGGACTCGCTCCGCTCGGGTTTGTTTACATCTCCCTCCGCGCGGCCTGGGCCGCATCGCACAGCATCGCTTCCGCGATCCTTCCGCCCGGACCGCCCCGTTCTTTCTCCCTTCGCCCCTCGACTCTGTTTCCCCCCTCCCCCCGCTCCCGGTATGGGCTCCGTGGAACGGTCCCGGAGCGGGGACGGTCTCAGCACCGCTCCGCGTCCCTCCTCGCGGCGCGGACTCTTTCGGACCGTACCAGCGCGGGGCGGGGGGGGGCGGAGCTCCGCTCTCATCGCGGCTCTGAAGGTCGCGGAGCCGCGTGCCTGGAGCTCCCCCTCCGCGCGTGGTACGGACCCGGCCCACCCCCTCTCCGCTATTGGCTGAGTAGCTCGAGCGACGTTCCGCTTCGCCAATCAACGCTCGGCTGGCCGAACGGCGAGGGGGCGTGCCTAAGCTGTACGCCCCTCCCCTCGAGCACGCCGATTGGCTGTAGGGCGGGGCGCGCAGCGCGCCTGCGCCGGACGCGCGCGGCTATATAAGGCGGCGGAGCGGGAGGGGAGCGGCAGTCGGGAGGCGGCGGCGGCGGGCGGTGGTGGCGGCGGTGGTGGTGCGGGGGGGCGGGGCGGGTGCGGAGCGGAGGGAGGAGAAGAAGGAGGCGGCGGCGCGTGCCATGCGCGCGGGGGGGGCGGGCCCGGCGGCATTAACCCCTCTGCGGCCGTGACCCCGCGGCCCGGGGGGACGGGACCGATGTAGCGGCCGTCCGTGCGGGAGTTGGAGCGCGCAGCCATGGCCGACGCCGAGCGCGCCCCGGAGGCGGCGCCCGCGGACCCCGAAGCCGAGCGGGACGAAGTGCAGACGGACGGGGAGAGCGGGAGGCTGCCTCCCCCCGAGGAGGCGGCGGAGGCGGCGGCGGCGGCGGAGGGCGCGGGGGACCACGAGGCGCGGCCGTCGGAGGGCGGCGCGGCGCAGCCCGGGCTGAGGCCGCGGTACCGCGCGGCCGTGGGGCGCGCCCAGGAGTGGCCCGCGAAGAAGAAGCACCGCCGTCGGCCGTCGAAGAACAAGCGGCGCTGGAAGCCCTACTCGAAGCTGAGCTGGGAGGAGAAGCAGCAGTTCGACGAGCGGCAGAGCCTGCGCGCCTCGCGGCTCCGCGCAGAGATGTTCGCCAAGGGGCAGCCCGTGGCCCCCTACAACACCACGCAGTTCCTGATGGAGGACCACGACCAGGAGGAGCCCGACCTGAAAACCGGGCTGTACCCGCGGCGCTCCGCCGCCAAATCGGACGATACGAGCGAGGAGGACTTCCTGGAGGAGGCGGCCGAGGAGGACGGCGGCAGCGATGGGATGGGGGGGGACGGCAGCGAGTTCCTGCAGAGGGACTTCTCGGAGACGTACGAGCGGTACCACGTGGAGAGCCTCCAGAACATGAGCAAGCAGGAGCTGGTGAAGGAGTACCTGGAGCTGGAGAAGTGCCTCTCCCGCATGGAGGACGAGAACAACCGCCTGAGGATGGAGAGCAAGAAGCACGGCGAGGCGGCGGAGGCGGCGCGGCTGCTGGAGCTGGAGGTGGATCGGCTGCGGGCGGAGAATCTGCAGCTGCTGCGGGAGAGGGATCTGCGCGCGGCGGAGGCGGCTCCGGAGTGAGCGACCCCGCGGAGCTGCGGGACGCGGCGCTCGGCCCTCCCCCTTTGGGGGCGGGTGGGGAGGGGTCGCTGTCAGTGAACTCACGACGATGCTTTCTTTTTTTTTCTCCCCCTCCTCCTCCTCCTCGTGTGTGTGCGTGTGTGTGTTTAAACCAAAAAAGAAGAAAAAGAAAAAAAAAGTGTAAATTGGCCAAAACTGACTATAAAAAAAAAAAAAGATTATAGAGGTCTAATAAATTTAATTACTTGTAACTGTAACAGCTTCGGTGTGATTTCTGGGGGGACGTTCGCAGCGTCGCTGTCCCGCGAGGGAATGAACGCGCTTCGAACCGTTCTCAGCGCGGTGCAGCTCCGCTGTCCGCTCAAGGTTCGCTTCGTTCTGTTTTCTCCCCGTTCCGTGCAGAGCTCGGAGGCGATGTCATCGCAGCGGAGCTTCCCCAGAAATGCTCTCAGCGCTATGAGTGAGGCTTCAAAAGTTCTCTCCCAGCGGAGAAGTTGTGGTGTCAGCACCGCTGGGCGGGGGGGGGCGGGGGGAGGGTCCCCAGCGCTGTACCTGGGGGGGATGGGGACGCCGAGGGGCGAAGCAGTGCCGGGGCTGAGCCCGTGCTGTTGTGTAACCGAGGGCAGATGGGCGCTACGGCCGCATCTCGCAGGGAGGAGGCGGCCTGCCGTACCTGCCGCGCTACGGGGGCAGGTTCATTTCGTAACGAACGTAAGCTCCGGGGAAAGGGAAGATGGCGTGGGGCTGCTGTGGGGCTCCGGGCAGGTTTTAGCATAGGCCTGGCCAAAAAAACCGCTGCCACCATCTGTGGGATGGAGAGCGGAGCGCCGGAGGAGCGCTCGGCCGGGAGCCTCGCCGGCTCCTTTTCCCTTTCCTCTGCCATGACAGCACCGGGCAGCAGCAGCGCTGGGTGGCTGCGGGGGCTCTGCCGCCGCTCTCTGCCTTGGAGCAGGGAGGGTTAATTGGGATCTCACTTGTTAGGAGAGGGGAGGGTTAATTGGGATCTCACTCGTTAGGAGCCATTGCTTGGGGAGAGAACCAGCAGCCCGCTGAGGCCTCCTGCTTCACCCCGAGCACCGCGGTGCTGCACGGGGCGGATTCTGCTCCTCCCGGGACGGCTGTGAGCCCGGTGACACCGACTCCCACCGCAGTGACAGCGGGGGCAGCGCCCCGAGGTCAGAAGAGCCACAGCCCTCAGAGCCGGGAAGGTGAGAAACCCACACCAGGAAATTGTCGGAGAAATGCAGTAGCACGGGTGTTACTAAGCGATGTCGGTGAGCGCTGCCCCCGGTGTTACACTGCATTCATAGGAACAACCTCAGAGTTACCTGCAAACCCTTCAACACACAGCACTTACGTACACAGGAACCTCTGCCCGCACTGCTGCCCCCATTCCCATCAACTCCCCAACTCCGCTTTGATTCTACCAACTTCGTGCCACCTTCTGCTTTAATGAAGGAGTCTTAACACACACTGATTGCTCCTAATCCCCACCTCAGGAGCAGCACATCACCGCAGGTCGGACCCCATCTCCCGCGCTCGCACTGAGCAGCAGCTGCACAACTTACACCGACCCCAGGTGGAAGAGGCGTGGACTGGGGCACCCACCCTCGCTGCAGCCGCTCTCCGGGCAGGAAGCCTCGCGGCGGCAGCAGGACAGTTCCCTGAAAACGCTGCTGCAAAAAAAGGAAGCCGTCCGCCGTGAGAGCGTGCCAACGCTGCAACAGCCAACATCCGCACGAAGCGCAGCGCGGCTCCCACCCGCGGCACCGCCGACGGGGCAGCACTGAGCAGCTCCCAGAGCCGCTCCCTGCCCGCGCAGGGCCCGGCCGAGGCGTCGCTGCCCTCTAAACCCGCTGCTCGCTGGACACGGTGCCCCTCCAGCGCTGAACTCTCTCCAGGGCCGTCTGTTCTTTACCTTTAAGACACAGCACTGTACTCACTCGGCGGCTCTGGCTCTCTCAACCACAGTGCAATATAAGCAGGACTCCCTTTTAAAGGAGGATCTCAGGCGCAGCCAACCCTGCGCGAGGAGCTCGCAGAGCGCTCACTGGCAGTGCCGTTCCGCAGCAGCCTCCCGTCCCTCAGCACCGCGCCAGCAGGATCGGGCCCTCCGCGGCTTCTCTCACACCTTTTGGAAAAAAAGCACCAAAACGAATCGTATCGCACAACCCAGACAGGAGCGAGGCACTAACGTTACACCGGCAGCTCCTGCGTGCACTCTGACACACTCAGCACCACACAAGTCCAACCCCAGCCCACCCCACCGTGCCCCCTGAGCTCGTCCCTCACCCCCACGGTTCTGGAACACCCCCAGGGGCTCCACCACCCCCGGGCAGCTGTGCCACTGCCCCCCCCCACTCTTCCTGAGGCGTTTCCTAACACCCATCCTGCACTCCCCACTGCGACTCAAGGCCCTCCCTCCCATCCTATCGCTGTTACCTGCAGTGGAGGCCAGCCCCCTCCCCCCCCAGCTCCTTTCAGGGCGTTGTACAGAGCAATAAGATCTCCCCTGAGGGTCCTCTTCACACTGACCCATTCCTGTTCCCTCAGCTGCTCCACGCTGTGCTCACACCCCTCACAGCTCCGTGCCCTTCTCGGCACACACCCCACGGCCTCACTGTCTTTCATGTTCTGAGGGGCCCAGAAGTGAACACGGCACTCAGGTACACAGTGATAAAGCCCCCAGCCTGGGAATGCAGCAGTGTACGAGCAGAGGAACTAATAGAGCAACGTGAGCATTTATCAGAAAACCCATTTCAAACGGGACATTCCGTTTTCTTCAAGACAAATCCGGCTGTGCAACTGCAGGACAACCTGACTCGTGCCTGGGAGGTTTGAAAGCAGGACCTGCACTCAGAACCCCCAAGCGGTGCTATTTCACACCTGAACCGACTCCAGGCACTCTGTGATCTCCCAGTCCTCACACCGCACAGAGTGATGTCTGCAGCCCCAGGTCGGGGCTCTGCGGTGCACAATGGGCCTGGGAGGGCTCCACGCCGCCCCAGCGCCGGGCGGGGCCGCGGTGTCGGGGTCTGGGGGGGAACGTGTGGGTCCGTGTTTGGGCCCCGCATCATTTCAGGGCCCCGCACCCCGGGATGAGCGACACTGAGGGTAACGTTCTCAGAGGGTTAACGTTGGGGGATCGTTTTTCAGATGCGGTGCGTTAAAGGAGCGCTGCGTCACTGTCGGTGTTTCTAAACCAAAGCGGCACTTTCGCTACAAAAAAAAAAAAAAAAAAAAAGCGCCGTTTCCCCCCCGCGCTGCGCTCCCCGGGGTCACTCAGACACCGCTGCTCTCCCAGCGCAGCCCCCGCTCTCGCTTTTCCTACCACGATGTCTGCAACCCCTCCCGTTCCCCAAGCGGGGCCCAGGACCGGCCCCCCCCCCGCCGCGTTTCCCTCAGCCGCGGCCCTCCCCTCCCCCTCCCCCATCCCGCGGCCCTCCCCGCGCCGCAGCCCCGCACTCCTGAGGGGAACGGCCGCACCGCGCGGGCCTCCACCGCTCTCCTCGGGACTCAGCCCCGGAGGGAGCCGCTCCCCCCGCGCTCCCGGCTCGGCTCGGAGTCCCCGCGAAGTCTCCGGCCGCGCGGAGCGGACCCCCACACACACAAAATGGCGGCCGAGCCCTCACACCGCCCGCTCGTCCGCCATAGCCGCCGCCTCGTCCCGCACCCCTCCCAACCAATCAGGCGCCGCCGTACTGCGGCCGGGCATCGCGGCGGAACCAATGGGAGGGAGGGGTGCAAAAAGAGGGGAGGGGTGCGCTTCCGCCGCGAGGGCTTCTGGGAGCTGTAGTCCCACGGCGCGGGCGGGGTGTGGCGGTTGGAGCGCTGTGGACTCGCCGCCCCATGATGCCGCGCGGCCCTCCCGCGGCGTGGGCTTCTGCGCCTGCGCGCTGTGCGTTGCCATGGCGACGGGCGCTGCGCCCGCGGCCTGCTCCGGGCCCACGCGCCGTGCCTGTCTCCGTCCGGGAGAGCCACGCGCGTACCGAAACACGCACGTACGGGGACGGGACTGAGGCCCCGCGGTGCGTTGGGCTCCGAGCAGAGGAGGGTGAGGGGAGGGCCCCATGGTGGACGCAGCTCCTGCAGCGCACATGGAGCGATTGGAGCGGCAGCGAAGCGCTGTGCGGTTCCCGTTGCCGTGTCGTCTGCCCTCACCGCTGTGGTTCCTGGGTTCCAGTTACCGGTTTTCAGTTCCCAGCTCCCATCTCCAGTTTCCAGTTCCCATTAACTGCTCCTATTAATGAGCTCCTCGATCACAGTTCCCAGTTTCCAGCTCCCAGTTCCTATCTCCCAGCTCCCAGTTTCCAGCTCCCAGTTCTCAGTTTCCAGCTCCCAGTTCCTATCTCCCAGCTCCCAGTTTCCAGCTCCCAGTTCTCAGTTTCCAGCTCCCAGTTCCTGGTTTCCAGCTCCCAGTTCCCGTTTTTCAGCTTCCAGTTCCTATCTCCCAGTTCCCAGCTTCCCGTTCCCGGTTTCCAGCTCCCAGATTCCAGCTCCCAAATCACACTTGCAAGCTCACAGTTCCCACTTCCCAGCTGTTTCCACCTCCTCTTTCAAAGCTCTCTGCTCCCCATTCCTAGTTACCTTTCCCCTGTTCCCAGCTCTCAGTTCACATCTCCCAGCACTGAATTCCCAGTTCTCAGTTCTGTAATCACACTCCCTAGTTCCTAGCTCAGTGTTCTGTTCTGAGCTCAATTCTGCATTCTCATTTCTTCCCAGTTACCAGTTCCTTGCTCCCAGTTGCCACTTCCCAGTTACCAATTAATCCCAATCCCTTGCTCCCTGTTCCCCACTCTGTTTCCAGTTCCCACTTCACAGTAACAAGAACAAATCCCTTGCTCCCAGCTCCCACTTCTCACATCCCAGTTCCCAGCTCCCACCTCAGAGTTCCCAGTTGTGAGCTCCCAGTACCCAGTCCTAGCTCCCAGTTAATGCTTGTTCCCAGTTCCCAGATCCTGCTTGGTGTCCCCAGCCAATGTGTTCCTGTTGTGTTCCCACGTCCCTGGGTGCCTCCCATGTCACCCATGCCTCCTCTGTACGCCCAGGTCCTCTGAGTGACCCCAACATACCCCCACATCACCTCATGACCCCTGTGTGCTCTGTGTCCCCATGCATGTTCCAAGGTCACCCACATGTCCCTGGGTCCTCCCAGGTCCCCGTGGCTACAATGTGTCCCCAGCCCTGGTTTCCCCAGCTCTCCCATGTCCTCCCAGGTGCTCTGTGACCCCCACATTGGTCACATGCCTCCCATGTTCCCTGTGCCCTCCATGCCCCTGCGTCCCCCTCCATGCCATCCATGTCCCCCTGTACCCCTGTGGTTCCTACGTCCCCAATATCCTCCCTGTCCCCAGTGTCCCCCAAGTGTCCCAATTCCCCTCCATGTGGCACTGCTTCCCAGTTCTGGGTGCTGCCCCAGGATGGGTGGCCCCGCTGTGTGTCATTGTGGCTGTGGGGCCATGATGACACATGGTGGCCCCTGTGGGACCACCTGAGCAGGGCACTGCACTGATGGGCACTGAGTGGACAGCGCTGCAGAAAAGGTGTTCTTGGAGGACCTACAAATAAACAGGCAGCTTTTCTTCCAGTCCACCTAGCTTCCAGCTCAAAGGGGGACCTGAAGTGGGGTGGGGGATGTGGGGGTGTGTAGGGACAAGAGAGCCAGGAAAAAGAGCTGGGATCACACACCCGAACCCACAAAACTTCCCTGGACATCTGAATCCCACAGTGGCATTTCTGCAGCTCTTTGGGTTCTTGAAAGCTTTGGTTTATTTTGGGATTCATGCCAGAATGGTGGCATGGGGCACCTCCAGCCCCCAGGGAATTAAGGCTTGGGGGATGGGGAGTGTGGATCAGTGTTGCCTTTTTTTTTTTTTTTTTCCAGAGCATTTTGTTTTTATTTTGCTGGGATGAGCACGAGGACTTACACTGACACGCAGCAGCTGTGGGTTCTGATTGTGTCTTCGGGTGCTGTGCAGACCCCATTTCCTGTGCTGTGCAGCACCTGACAGCCTCACTCTGCCTGATTTTCTCCCTTCCCATCCCCTTTCTGCAGGAGTCTAAGCCCCCAGGCCCTCCTGAATGGGACCGGACCCCACAGTGAGGACGCTGCAAGGAATGTGGTACACGAGCAGGGGGTCCCCACCGCCCCTCACCCGGTGCAGCAGCTCTGGCCTCTCCTCCATCGTCCCCTGTGTGTCCTACATGTCCCCAGCGCGCCGTGCTGTGTCCCAGCAGGGTCGATATTGCAGCGGCAGAGCGGTGAGGTCGTGTCACCGTCCCCAGGCCGTGGGCTGTGTGAGAGCATGGACACGGTGCTCTGCCACCCTGCTGGGAACATTGTCCCCATGGACTTTGAGCACTTCGGGAGTGGCTGTCGGAGTTTCGTATCGCTTCTGCCCCAGCAGCACCAGTGAGAACCTGAGCAGTGCCACGACCCCATCGGGGCACCACAGGTAATGGGGTGACGTCCCCTGTGCTGCAGGGAGGCACAGGACTGCCCAACGGGGTGGGACCCTCTGCGGTGTCTCGGCCCCATCTGGAGGCAGCTCTGTGGGAAATCACTGCGTCATTCTGATTTTAAAGCAGGGGAAACTGAGGCATGGTGTTTACAGAGCAGCTGCACAGCCTTCAAATCCTGAGCCTGGGGGGAGAGGCTGGAAAACCCCATTTTTGCTTCCAAGCAGCAGAGCTAAGAAGCAGGGAGTGGTTTTGCCATACTCTATTTCCAGTCATCCCAGCTCACCTGGGGACATCAGGGTGGTCACAGCCTGGGAGGGGTGTGGGGACAGCAGTAGATCTGATGTGAAATTGGCTGCAGGTGGAGCTGGGGGAGCAGGTGTGGCCACTAAAGGCCACTGTGGGTGGGGAGGAGGTGGAGCTGCTGCAGGATTTAGGTCCTGCAAGGTTCTGGGGTGGGTTATGGGTTGGTGTGAGGTGGAGGGCTTTGCTGCATGGTGAGGTGTGAGTTCTCCTGCAGAGCCCTGAGTGGCTTTAGTGGGGTTCTTCTAGCTAGGACCTGGGTCCAAAGCCCTGAGTGGTGCTCAGTGGGGTACCTGGGATTGTAGTGCTGGGGGCTGCTTTGGGGTGGCTGCCAGGCAGCTCAGTGTTGATGCTGGTGGTTGTTTCTCCCCGAGTACGGAAGTGCTCTGGGAAGGAAGGGGAGGGCTGTTCCCTGCAAGAGCGATGCTCCAGCTGTGCCTGGAGCCTGGCTGGCACTTGGCCCTGAGGTGTTCCCCATCTGTGTGGCTGCAGGGATCCTCGATGCCAACTCCAGCATCACTCTTCCTTCCTAGCAAACTCGTGACTTCGGTGGCTCAGCAGCGACCCAGTAGGACTAGAAGGACTGAAGACCTGTGCTGGTGTCCTGGGTCAGAACGGGACTGGGCTGTGACAGGTCAGCACTGAGGGTTTGGGTCTGGGTTTGGGTGCCACTGTGCAGCTCCTGGGGGTGTCTGAGCTCTGGCCTCCCCACTTCTTGTTGGCAGGCTTGAGGAGGGGACTTGCCTAAGGAAACAGCTCCTCTGCCCTAGAAAAGCAGCTTTTCCTGGGGATTTCCTGGCTGCTGTAAGCTGGAGCACATAGAAGGCTGTAGTTTCTTGCCTAAGGCAATAGGGGCCCTAGAAAGAGATTGTTTCCCACTTGAAGGAAAAGAGGGTGCTGCTTTAAAATTGCTTCCTACCTCCACACCTAGCAGCTCAGTGTCTTCCTGAGGTCTCTCCTGGTAAAGGTGCAGGGCCCTGCAGGATATCACTGCGGGCACAGTGGGGGTTTCATGGTGCTGTGGGGCTCTCCTCATGTGCTCTGCCTTGGTTCTCCCCCATGCAGATCCCAAGGAGCAGGAAGAGGGGTACCCTCTGCCTCAGCCCCCCACCCCAACACTGCATTCACTGTCCATCCTGACCATACTCGCAGTCGGACAGGGACGAGTGGCACCATGATGTCTCAGGCAGAAGGTATGCACTGTCCGTGGCCTGCCCAGGGAGGGGCACAGCTGCAGCACAGGGACCCCAGCACTGTGCTCACCCCCACATCAGCACTCATCTCCTGTCCCGTTCTGTTCAATGCTTTGGTTGTGTCCCTACCGCCCTTCTGATGGGTCCCTCCATTCCTCCCAGCAGGTGAGGAGGTTTTTGAATGCTGCGATGTTGTCATTAACAGCCTGGAGAAGGTTTCGGATGTGTACACAAAGCTGGAGAAGCTTGGAGAGTAAGTTGGGGTCCTACAACCCCACCAGCTCTGAGCCATGGGGTCTTCCCGTGTGTGGTGATAGCTCCTCCATCCCTCCTGCTTGCTCCATTCCAGGGGCAAGTTTGGGACAGTGTACCGGCTGCAGGAGAAAGCCACAGGCAAGATCCGGGCTGGGAAGTTCTTCCGGACACGGACAGCGAAGGAGAAGCAGGCAGCTCGGGCTGAGGTGGAGCTGATGAACTTGCTGCATCACCCACGCCTCGTGCAGTGCCTCGCTGCCTTCCAGAGTCTCACAGAGCTGGTGATGGTCATGGAGTAGTGAGTGTGGGGCAGCGGGGATGGTGCTGGTGTGGGTCCCTGCCACCTGGGATGGTGGCATGGAATGTCAGGTAGTTTGGCAACCTGCAGACACCCTGCCTGCTCCTGCAGCGTGGCTGGTGGGGAACTCTTTGAGCGCATTGTGGATGATGACTTTGAGCACACGGAGCCCAGCAGCACCCAGTACATGCGGCAGATCCTGGAGGGGCTGCAGTACATGCATGGCCAGGCTATTGTCCACCTCGACCTCAAACCTGAGAACATCGTCTGCGTTAGCCCCGGCAGCCACTGGCTCAAGATCATTGACTTTGGCCTGGCACAGAAGCTGGGTGAGCAAAGGGGGACCCTGGTGACAATGGCATGCCCCAGGGAGATGTGTTGGGTGCAGGGACACATACCTTCCCCAGACAGAGGCACGTGTTGGGTTCAGCTGGGCTGCCCTGGGCCTGCCTGCCCACAAGCTCCATCTCCTCTGCAGCTCCAGATGTTCCTGTGAGGGTGCTGCATGGAACCCCTGAGTTCATGGCTCCAGAAGTGGTCTCCTTTGAGCCTGTGGGGCTTGCCACAGACATGTGGAGCGTCGGTGTCATCTGTTATATCCTGTGAGTGGACCCCTGGGCACAGCAGATGCTCAGAAATGTGCTGAGCTGTCCCTGATGTCCTCTGTGCCCACTTCAGGCTGAGTGGGGAGTCCCCCTTTCAGGGGGACAGTGACATGGAGACACTGAGCAACATCACTGCTGCCCGGTGGGAATTTGAGGAGGAGATCTTCTCAGACATCTCCCAGCAGGCCAAGGACTTCATCAGCCAGCTGCTGCAGAAGGATCCTCGGTAAGACCCAGGTGTGGGGTGACTTCCCAGAGCTAGAGCTGGATTTGGGGTGTGAGGAAGGTGAGGGGAGCAGATGCTCAAGCCCAGGGATGAGCAGGGGAAGGTGCAAGCCCTGCATGCAGTGCTATCCCCATACCCAAAGGGGTGTTAGAGCTGTGTCCAGAGCTATTCTATGGGGCTGCTCCAGGGGTGTGAGGGCAGCCCCCAATCTGTGTCCACCCCTAGCTGCCGGCTCTCCAGCCCAGGGGCTCTCCAGCATCCCTGGCTGCAGCAGCCCCTGCCCAGAAGCACAAAGGCACTGCCAAAGGAGCGGATCAAGCAGTTCCTGACCCGTCGGAAGTGGCAGGTACGTGGGGCAGGCTGTGTCTGGTGGGCAGTGGAGGATGTGAGGATTCCATGAAGCCTCAGTGTTCTTGTTTTTTGTTTTTTATTTTTTTCCTCTCCAGAAAACAGGCAAAGCCCTGCTGGCCATCAACAGGCTCACACTGCTGTCCCAGAATCAGGACAGGAGAGCATCAGAGACTCAGGATGAGGAAGGTAATGGCCCTGAACTGTTCTCTTGGCTTTGCCACCCTCACTGCTTTGTGCTCCCTATCGGTTTTCTCCTCCTCTGCTCTGACTGCTCAGTACTGCTGAACACACTGGGCATGTCCTCAGTGCAGCACTTCCTCTCTGGGCCAGCTTCAGTGCCCCAGAACCTCATGGCTTAAGGGTCCGGTTCTGATGTAGGCTTAGAGGTACAGGTATCTCCTGCGCTGCAGCACTAGGACCTGTACACGCCCCAGATCTCACGGATCAGCTCCTGCTCACTATGGGTGTCACACAAGTTTCTCCAGCAGAGGATGTCATGTAGCTGGCTTCTCACTGCTCTCTGTCCGTCTGCCCACAGACTCATGCTGCACTGCAGAGGAGGAACAAGCCTGTGGGTTGCTGCCCTGGAGAGGTCCCAGCTCCTCAGAGCCACCAACAGGTGAAGAGGAGGAGGACGACAGCAGTATGGAGGCTGCAGGCAAGGCCTAGAGCAATAGAGCTGTGCTGCCCTGGGTCACAGAGAGCTGGTGATGGGAAGAGGCACCAAGAGGAAGCCTTCTCTAGGCTTGTAAATTGTACCATGACCTTGCCAGCCCATGGTAGGTGCCCCTGTGCTGGTGGGGACAGGTGCCTCTTGTCCCCAGCAAGGAACTGGTGCTCATGGCTGCCTGGGCTGGGGCTGCAGCCTGGCTCCTCCGGCTGCATGTTTTATGGACCCAATAAAGCACTGAGGATCTCTTGCTCCCCGTGCAGTTCCTTTCCTCCCAGATCACTGGGGGGGGGGGGGGGGGGGGGGGGGGGGGTGGGAAAAGGGTTGCCTGAGCTGCCCCAATCCTCTGGGGGTTGGTATCAGCCTCATCAGTCAGTGCTGCTGTGGCTGCCACCCTTGCCTTCTCCAGGAAGGAGGTTGGCTCTGTGCCCTGAGGCAGGGATGGCTGCGGCCACATCTCTGGAGTCCATCCTGAGGAAGCATCTTCCCTCTGAGGGTGAGGTAGCACTGTGCCCTGGCTCTGACCTCATGGCACTTTCCCTTTAGCTATGTATGCAAACCGAAGATTCCCCCTATGCCCTCTCTTTTCTATGCTGAACAGCTACCGCTCCCTCAGCCTTTCCTCAGAGGTGCTTCGGACCCTTTGAGTCCTTTGCTGAACTCAGTTTTGCAGACTTGCTGAGGTTACCCTGCACCCCATCATCCGGATCACTAACAAAGATGCTGAGCAAGACAGGACCCAGCACTGCCTCCTGGGGTGTGCTACTAGCTACTAAACCTGCCACTGCTGATTGCCATCCTCTGGGTTCTGCTGTTCAGGCTATTTTCAATCCACCTCCTATTAGCCATCCAGGCCCCACAACAGCTTGTTTATGTGCATCCTGTAGGGCACAGTGTCAAAGGTCTGACTGAAAGCTGACAGAGCAGCAACATCCAACCTCAACAACTCTTATCAATGCACCCTAAAAACCCCCGGATTGTTTAGGTTCTGCTCTGCTGTCCCTCCAACGCTTTATGGGCTCCCATGAAGGATCAGGGCCTGACACGGTGAGGCTTCTGCCACCTGCCTGCAGAGGGCCCCATCTGCTTGTCCTTCCTGCTCAGGTGGCCTGGAGCAGAACCCATCACAACAGCAGCTCTGTTCAGCCTCTTTACCCCTAACCTGTGAACTCCTGACTTGCTCCTCCTCCATACTCAGACGGAGGTTTGTGCACTTCAGCTGTACCTTCCCACACAGGAGAGGTGATCCGACCTCATCTTCCATCCTGCTGTTCTGAAAGAGCCTGTGTCCCTCCACTGCAATGCTCCAGCTGTGGGAGCCATCTCTCCTCACCTCCAATATCCCAACAAGATCACTGCCCTGTGACAGCACACACATCCCTAGCTCATCATGTTTATTCCTCATACTGTGTGCAGGCACCTCAGGCTCTGCAGAGTGCTGAGCTTCTGGAAAAGGTTTGGGGGCCCTTCCTTCTGCTCACACAAGTGCTGCAAGTGAATCTGCTTAAGCTTCACGTTGTTGATTTTGTGATTCCCTCCCTGTCACAATACCTTGTGCCCTTTGCTCAGTAACCCTGTCCATTGCTCCCTCGCAAGGCTGCTGCTTCCTTCCCTTCTGTTCTCTTAGTTTAAAGCCCGCCTTACATGCTCAGCCATCCCTGGGGTTCTGGTCTCTTAGATCCTGTGCTAATTCTGTAACCAGGAGGGGCTCAGAAACTGCAGTGTGACCTCAGACCTCACACTAAGGTGGCAGGTTAGGTAGAAATCAGCATTTGGAAGCAACAGGCTGGACATGTCCTCGTCTTCTCCTGCTCCTGGTGGTGCTGAGCAGGCTCTGGAGAACAGCTAGCTGCTGCACTCCCTCTTTGTCCCAGTGAACCCATCCCTCCTGTTCAAGCTGGGCTGGAGGATGCCCTCTCTCAGCAAATGCTGAAGCTGGAGAGCTTGCAAAGGTGCCCAGGTCTGAATGGTGCAGCCCTATGTGCACTGCTGCGGTAAAGCTGTGCCAGGTAATGCTTGAGGCATGCCTATACCCTTTCCTCTCTTGCTCCACCCACATTGTCTCCTCAGGCCTTTCCTGCTTTGTGTTCCTTGAAGCTGGAGGTGAGGCCACGTGGGGTTAAAGAGAAGCATTATTCTTACCAAAGAAAAATAAATCCACTCGCTCCAAACTACTGCAGCGATGTGCATCAGGGGGCTCTGAGTGGGCTCTCCCTCATGACACAGATGGAAGGGAAACCAGCTTTCAGAGCTGCTGCTGAACAGGCAACAATGAATCTGCTTTCAGCTAATTCACTGCTCCCTTTAGCAAGCCTGTGGTCACTGTGGCAGGAGGCTCCTGTGGCAGAATTTGTCATGCTGCAGCAGTCCCCAGAAAAGGTGAAATGAGTCCAGGTGTCTGCAGACCCTTGTTTGGAGGGTTTCATGGGTCTCGGCTGCTCTTCTCTTAGACTAATAGGAAAGGATACTGTGAACTTCCTGTTTTGGTATCATTGTGTGGACCTTCTCCGTGACGTGGTCTTATCAGCACACAGGCCAAGCTCATATTTTTGTGGCAAGAGTCTGTTCCTGTTAATAATATCAATTCCCAACAGCTGCTTCTGCATACATTTGCCTATGGGAAGCCAGGAAGAAGGAAACTACTATGGTATTGCAGGGTTCAAGCATGCTCTGCCCAGGATTTGTCTCTCTCTGCCTGGTAACAATAGGTGTACTGCAGCAAAGGGAATCCAGATCTCCCAATCCTGGGAGGTGGTGCACACACAGACCTACACTCAGAACACAGGGTAAACCTTTTGGTGGCACCCCCACACTCCCCCCAGTTCTCTCTCAGTGATGCTGTAGGTCATTCCCAGCAAGAATTCTGAATATGGCTCTTCAAAGATTGTATCAGGCAACTCCTGACAAGAGCTCATCCACCTGCTGTCCCTTTCCATAAGTGACATTTTCAGCATCAGAAGCGAATTCAGTGCTATACAGAACCTGGTAAGACATCTGAGACAGCCACACTTTTCAGATGACAGGCTCCGGCTGAAGTCATTCTGGTTTTGAGTTGGAGGAGGAGATCCCAGAAACGTATAAACAATCATTCCGTATTCTATCCGTGGTATTGGTCTTCCATTCCCAGAAAAACAGAGGCACTGAAGAACCCTTTTCTCCTCCATTACTCCTCCAAGTGCTTTTCTTGATGCTCACATACATCATATCCTAATTTCCACCCATTAGTATCATCTGTTTCGTGTTTTCTTCATTACACAGACTCTGGCTGATCTGAACTCACACACATCCCTTTGGAACCAAGTGGAATGCCTTCAAGCTGCAGATGATAAGCAAACACAAGTTACGTATAATCAATCCCTCAATGAGCTATTTACCAAGTGACATTACCAAAATATTTCTCATTGGGAACTATGTTTATCTCAGACTGTTTTTCAAACTACCCACAGCCCTGAACATTCACATCCTGGTGCTCAGACACGAGCTTTCTCCCTGTCATCTTGCCTTTTGCTTCAGGATTGCCCGTACTTGATGCTGCAAACATTAATTTACTTACAGAAGCTGATTCATCTGCAGAAGCCGGTGTCCCCCGGCGTACATTTCTTCCCCTTCCACTGCTTCCCGTGGCTTAATGCAGAACAATGAGCACTTGTCAGAGAAAGCAATAGACTAAATGAAGAGTGGAGTTATACCTGGAACTCATTACAATCACTGAGAAATTCAGCAGCACTGAAAATAGAAATCCAATCTCAGCTCTTGCAAGGAAAGGAATTAATAAGTGATCCTTCAATCGAGACGAACTCCCTCTCGTTTACCCTCGCTTCAGCCACACCACTTCAGGGCCCCCGCAGCAATCTCGGGACGGCTCCTGGCAGTGCGCAGAGGAGCGGTGCTGCTGGAGAACCTCCATCAGAGGTTCTCTTCCTCGTTTTGGTGCTCTCCTCGGAGCTATGCGAGCAGCAGCCAGCTGCTTCAGGCCCCTCGAGGTTCTGCATCTCAGCCCGAGCCAAGCGTTGAGGAACAGCCCATGTTTACTTTGGGTTGCCGAATCTAGGCAGAAGTGCTTATTCAGAGCAACAGATAACCCTCGGGCAGCACTAGCATCAAGGAACGCGCTTTCTTTGTGGAACGTGTCCCTGTAATTGTGTATTAAGTAAGCAAATGCAGCCCCATCCCTCACACACAGCGATGCTCCGAGGGGCACCAACATGGCGGCCCTGGGCTGACACACGGCCGCGTGCCCCGGCCCCGCCCAAGCGCCCAACGGGATTGGCCAGCTCCTTGAGTGACCCGACCAATGAGAAGCCTCGCACCAGCCTCGCGCCTCCCGCCTCTGCGGATCTGAGGCGCTGTCAGCGCCCGCCGCCATTTTGTGCCGGTCCGCGCCGTTCGACGCCGCGTTTGTTCGGCTCTGCTCTCGGTGGGCTCCGCGTGTCCCGGCGCTCCAGGGGCAGCGCGGCCGCGGGCCGGACCCACCGCCCCCGCCATGGGGGTGGGATGCTGAAGGCACAGCGGTGGAGCTGAGACCTGTGGCGGGCCTCCCCTCAGGCCGTGCTGCCGCGCTGCCTCGGTCCTGAGGGGATCTGGGTGAGGCTGCACTGCGCGCTCGGGGCCGAGGGAGGGCAGCAGGCGGCCGCGACGCTCCGAGGAGCCGGCCGAGCTGCTGCGGTGCTGAGGTGAGCGGGATGCCTCATCTTCCTGGTACCAGCGCTGCAGGGTGTGCCAGAGCCCTGCGGGCAGCTCGGCCCTGCGGGTGGTGGTGGTCCCTGGGCCTGAGGTCCCACCCCGGGCCACGAGTAATGCTGCTCTGTGCTAAAGGGTCGCAGCCTCCCCGTGATGCCACGCTGATGTTGCTCTCTTCCACCACCTCAGCCCTCCCAATGGGCAGGAATTGGGACCACTTGCCTCACCTCTGGTCAAAGCTCTCCACTTTTCCCTGTGTCCCCTCCTTCTGCCCTGCCCTGGCCAGTGCGCTGCTCTGCCTTGATGTGGAGCATCTGTCAAGGGATGATGTTTTTCCTTTGTGTGGGGCACCACACAGCCAGGAGGGCCCCTCTGGTTCCTTGGGATCACAGTCTGGCCCCATGGGCAGCCCAGGGCTCATCCTTGGGATCATTTTCGTGCTGGGTCTCCTGCACTCCCTTCTCGCCCTGTACCCCAGCTGGGATCAAGGGGAATAAATCTGTTCGAGCATAATCTCAGGGAATTGAATGCAAAATATTTAATGAAATGATGAAATATTTAATGAAAACGAGATATTTAAACTGCAGAGTCAAGCTCTGGAATGTCAGGATGTACCGTAATGTGGGTGACCCCAATTTCTGTGTCTGTGAGCTGCCCGCGGCTCTTCTCAGGCCTCCCAAGGCACAGAGAATGGTGCTCAGTGCGAGGAGGGTGCAGCAGTGCATCAAGGTCGGGTCAGGAACCTGTGGCAGCTGCCTCCTGCCAACCTTCCCCTGGACACGTCACACATCCCCGTGTGGGATCTGGGGTTTGCAGAGGGTGGGAATGCTTTGAGGCTGTGTGGTGAGGATAACAATCCCTGCTTTGCTGCAGAGGTTGACAGAACAGGTCTGGCTCTCTGAGCACACAGACTTCTGGACTGGCAGGTGGCTTGTCCTGACACCCCGGCAGGTGACCAGGCACACCTTGCAGAACAAGAGATGCTGCGAGACCCAGGCAGACACAGAGCCAGCATCGGACCCCAGGCGGGTGAGTAGGGATGTGTGGGGCTGCTGGATGTTGGCACGTGGCAGGGGGTCCTGGTCTCTGTCCTTACATGGCCCTCAGCAGCTCTTTATCTCTCTCTCTCTCTTACCCGGAATAATGTGCTCGTGTAATGGCAGCATTTCAGAACTCCATTTATTGATGCCAGTGCAGCAGGAGCCATGAGGAGATGAATTGCTCCTTGCTCTGCCAGGGCTGTCAGGAGGCAGGAGCTGCATGTTAACGGGGTGAGAACAGCTGCCTCATCCTCTGCCGAGGGCAGTGGGTAGTTCTGTGCCCGTCACGGGCAGGTATCCCCATGCAGAGTGCCCTGTCCATGCTGCCAGCTCCTGGAGAGGCACCTCCAGAGCCGGGATGGGGCGCTGGGCAGGGTCTCCCGCCCATCTCCGATCCACCGGCACAGCTGCCTGCCACCCATCCCCGCCCCAGCCCCGAGGCGTGCCGTGACGCCCTGCCCGGGGCTCCATCCCTGCTGCTGGGGATGCTCAGAGCCCTGCCCAGAGGTGCGGTGAGTTTGCTCAGCTTCAGCTCGCCCTCCTTTGGCAGCCGGGGGGAAAAGAGGAACAGAGGAGAGCCCCCAACCCTCCGCGCCGCCCTCCTCCAAAAAATATTAATAAAACGAAACCATCCCCGCCGCGCAGCCGTGGGCTTTGGGACCCTGGAGCCGGGCTGCGGCGCGGGGCGGCAGGTGCCGGGGCTGCGGCGCGGGGCTGTGGGGCACCGCGGCCGGTCGGGACCGGGGCTCAGCGGAGCCCTGCCCGCGGGGCGGGGGTGTAGGCGGGGGGAGGCGTTTGCGGCTCAATAACGCCCAGGAGAAGTTGCAAGCGGCGAAGAGAGACAGAGAAGGGGAAAAACACCCCGACACTCACCCGCCCCATCCCTCCTGCAGCTCCGCTTCCTGCCCAGCCCAGCTCACTGCAGCGTGACCGCTCCGCTCCTCGCCATCCCCGGCACCCCGGGCGCCCCGGGCCCGGCGGCAGCGCCATGGGCAACGCGGCCGGGGGCATGGAGGGGGCTGCGGCCCGAGAGAACCGAGACCCCCGGGCTCCGGGCCCCAACGCCGCCGCCGCCGCCGCCACCCCACCGCGGCCGCCGCCGCCCGCCCGGCTGCCCATGCCCGCCGCGGACGAGCTGGAGGAGCGCTTCAGCCGCGTCCTGGTGAGTCCTGGGGGAGCCGCAGTCCCGCACGGGCTTTTCTCTGCTTTTTTTTTTTTTTTTTTTTTTCCCCTACTCTTTCCCATCCGTGGGCCGTCTCCTCCCGTTGCTCGCGGGGACTGCCAGGGGGATGCCCCGAGCTCCGTGCTGCCGGTTCGGGTGACCCTGTCCTCGGCCCCCTGGCCCCGGGGATGCTCTGCAGCTGCGAAGATGGGGCTGAGGAGCCGGCGGCAGGCCCGGAGCTGGCAGCGCGTAGCCAGCGAGCAGTGCCAGCCGCGCACGCTGCAGCGAGCCGGTGCTACAAATATCAACCTGCCTCGCTCACCTCCTCCCCTGCTCCTCTCCGGCACATCCCGGCAGCGCTCTCTCCCCCTCTTTCTCCCCCTCCCTCTCTCTCCATCTCAGCGCTGGGGTGAGGACTGGGCAGCTCAGCCCGGCCCCCCTGCGTGTCCTGGGGCAAACCGTCGGCTGTCTGGTGCGGTGGGGCAGTGCAGCCCCACAGCTCCGTGAGCCGCTCGGTTAGGCAGAGCAGGAGCTGAGCTGAGTGCCGGGCACCAGCACCGCTGGACTAAGCTGCTGGTCGCTCCTCTCTGTCCTTGGGAGGGGAAGGATGGCCGTGACCTTCGCCGTACAGCTGTGCTGGACGCGGTCCCCGTGCCTGTGCCTTCCCCCGCACTCAGCGATGTGGCCTTTTCCTCCCTCTGCAGCTCCGGAGCGCGGAGGCGAGAGCAGCGCGGCTCTCCCTTCCCGCAAAGCCCCGCACGCCGGGGAGATGGGGCATGCTCTGAAGGTCGTGGTCCCGTGTCTCCACACTCACCAAAAAGCTCCACGGCAAAGTCAGACCAGCAATGTACAGAGCGCAGGGAAACATTTTCTGCTTTTGTATTTGCTGCTTTTATCCCCTTATCCCCTGCAGCGAGCCATGTGCTCACCTGAACCGGTGCAGGAGCAGCAGCCCGGCTCCGGCTGCAGGCACGGCTCTGTTACACAACGAGGGCCGGAGCAGCACCGGTGCTGTGACCTGAGATGCTCTGCAGCACGTGTGGCCCTGTGGCAGGCAGGACCCGCCGGCCCGTCCCCGCCAGCCCCAGCACAGATTATTTACAGGCTTTTCCTCCGTGCAGCAATTACGGGAGGATTACTGGGGACAGGCATCTCAGCTGAAGTGTCTGCTTTGCCTGCACATGGGCTGTGACTTCTCTGCATCTGTTTAGGCTTGCTTGGTCACTGCAGAGGGATCACAGCAAAGGGCTCTGCAGTGCAGGGTCTGGGTGGTGCTCCTGGGACCCCCGGGGTGGGGCTTTGCTGTAACTTGCTGTGTGCCCACAGTGCTGTTTGTTGCTTTGGGCGCGGATGGCAGGATGAGGTTCGGATTGTGGCTGTGCCTGTAATGGCTGTGGGGTGACGCGTGCGGTGCTTTCAGGAAGGGGCTGGTGGCTGGGGACCTTGAGGTGCTTCTGCTGCAATTGTGAGGCCTCAGGAAACGTCACTTTCCGCTGGCGAGATGGGGCCTAGGTGTGCTCCAGGGGACTCAACGGCCTAAGCTGAGAAGTGATCAAAAAAGGCAAAGTGGAGATCCAAAGTCTCTCCCAAACCTCCTTTATCCCGAGCAGAAGCTGTGGCATGGAGCTATCGGGACAAGCGCGCTGCTTTCAGCAACACGGGAACCGGGCTTCTTGTGAAACTGGGTGTCCCAATCTCTCTTCCTCCTTTCACAGAGGCTCCCTTCCCCTCCTTCCATCCCACTCAGGGTGAGGGGAGCAGCAGGACCCCCACAACACAGGGACCAAGGACTTTCAGCCACCTGAGCTGTATTTTTAATCACCCCCTAGAAACTCCTGTTGTTGGATTTGGTTTTTTAGTGCTAAGGGTGTGGGATTAGCAATGAGGTGTGAACCACAGCACTGGCGATCCATCTGTGCCATCTCTGGGACATGGTCTGAGTCCATCACATGGCCTTGGGGTCAGCAGTGCCCGGAGTGTTGTGAGAGCATGTCAGAGCAAACCAGTTTCTGGGCAGGTATTCCAAACTGGGAGAGCTACTGGCAAAAAGCCAGGCTGAAAGTCAGCCCAGGGGCGTGGGGCAGGCAGCGGGGTCCTGGGGGTCCCAACTGCCACTGTGTGTTCAGAAATGGGGAATTCAGTTTTACTGCAGAAATTCTGGCTTGTTCCCAGCTAGGGCACTGTGACAGATGCTGCATTGGCCCTGGGATGGCAGGGTTGTTTCTTTGCCAAGCAATCTGGGACGTGCCAGTATGGCTGTGGAGTTAGGGGTTATGGGGACAGGCTGAGGAAGGAGTCAGTCGTTGGGGGCTGGGCCAGGGGTGTGCAGGTGTGTGTGTTCATGACGGTGTTGTTTTTCCCCTTTAGTTATCAAGAAGCAAACAAAGGTTCAGGGAGGACTTAAATGAAGCTGTGAGATGAGGGTGTGGTGGAGGTGAGCCGCGGCTGGGCTGTCTGAGCATCCAAAAATAGCTGGGAGGGCTCTGAGATAGGGACAGTGGTGGCCCTGCTGTGAGGTTTTGCTGCTGAGCCATGGCAGCTCAGCTGGTGACGAGAGCTTTGCTTTGGCTACTCTGGGGACCTGGAGGAGAGATCAGCCCCATCTGAAGGAGCAGAGACCTAAAAACTCTCTGAGCCCTCGAGGAGCCGGCTGGAAGATTCCCCCAGAGCCCTTGTTTAGCTGCTGGTAGCACCTAAAATCGGCAAGTGCTCTGCAAAATCAGGGCAGCCTGTAGGGCAGGGATGGAAAGCGGGAGACCTCAAAAACTTCATGTTGCTGTAAAGTCATAGTGTGCTGCAGGGCCCTGCGTGGCCGGGAGCCACTGGTGTGCGTTTGCAGTTGTCCTGGGGAACCAGCAAACGTCACTGCTGCAGATGTTTGCAGATGTACCGCTGGCCAGAGCATGGCACTGAGGCCGGTCACCGTGAGCACCAGCTGCAGCCGTGCTGTGTGCTGCGGGATCTCACCCAGGAAAGAGAAACGATGCCCTGCTTTCTGCTGGATCTGCCCCCAGCCTGGTCCCCGCGCAGCACAGCAGCATGCAGGATGCAGAGCTGGCACCGGGGTGGGATGGTGCCATGGTGTCAGGGCTACTGTGCGGCTCTGCTGGTGTTCCCAGCGTCCCCACACAGGGATGTTTGGCCACACAGCCCAGCGATGAGAAGGAAGCCTGTGCTTGTGTCTGGCTCAGACCCTAGGTGAAGCCAGGGGGTGTCCTGCTGTGGGGATCCCCCCCCATGCTGGCACCAGGCGGGCACTCAGTGGGGAGGAAAGTGTGGCTGACGAGTCTCATTTCCCCGCCGTGTGCTCAGAGCAGCTTCTGCTTGTGCTTAAAATAGAGCTGGGAGCAGCAGGCAGCAGGGAGGCTTTGGCCGCAGCTGCACGGTAGCAGTGCCTGTCCCTTAGCAACTCCTTAACCTCTCTTGAGGTGGGCTCTGGCCCCTGGTGGGGTGCTGCCTGCTCTCCTGACAGATTTTCCCTCTGACACCTTGGCAGGTTTGGGACCTGACCACGGCTGACTCCAGGGACTCCCTCGCAGGCTGAGATGCTCCTGGGGGCACTGGCCCAGCCTTGACTGCTGTGTGTTGAGGTTTGGGAGAGCCCGGGCATCCCCAGTACCTGGTGCAGAGCCTTGGAAAGAAGCTGTGGCCTCCGTGCTGCATCAGTGTACTGAGGAGAGATGCGCTTGCTGGAGTGGGGATGGTGCTGGTGCCTGTCACTGAGGGGGACAACATAGGAAGCCCTGTGCTAGGGAGCAGGCGTGCTCCAAGCCCTACCTGGCAGGAGTATCACCTTCACAGCAATGCCACAAGGGCTGGAGCATCCTGGGACTGCCACATCCCATCAGCTGCCAGCCTGCCCTCCTGTTGTCATCAGTCTTCCCCATGGCCTTGGGGTGCTTGAGCTGGGTGCTGTCCTGTTCCTGCTGCCCAGCATCTGGGCCTTCACACTGGGCTGGGAGCAGCTTCCCATCGCCGTTGCATGGCTCTGCATCTGCCATGTGCCGTGACACTGCTGCACACACAGATCTGCACGTGAGCCTCCAGCTCTCAGCCCCACACGCTGCCTCACTGCTCCCGGCCCCGTGCAGGTCGGGAAACCACAGAAGACGCCTCAGCAGCTCGGCCACGATTCCTAAGCAACGGGCGTCTCGTTTCAGTCTGGGTTTCACTCGAGCTGTCCGAGCAGCCAACCAGCGACGGCAGCACCTCGCGTGTTTTGCAGAGCAAACACTTCCGTGGTGGATGCTTTTAATTTTCTCTCTGAGCGCAGAGACTGGCTCTGCTTGAAGGCTGCTCAGGGTGTGGAATAAAAAGGGAGTGCCTCACACCCAGAACCCCTCTGCCTGCCCAGCACAGCTCTTCTGCATGGCCTTGTGCTGTCATTGCTACAACCAGAAGTCCTTTTTGTAATGGGAAATGGTGTAGGTGCTGCTTTGCCTCCCCCTGTCTGGTTTCAGCTGCAGGGTAAATCCCTGCACAACCCTGCAGCAAGCCCTCCCCGTGCTGGCTTTGGCTTTGGTGAGGGTCCCAAGCAGCCACCTCCTTCCAGGGCATCACTGAGGTGTCACCACATGCACTGGGGATGTCAGGGCCCTGAGGGACATGGTGGCATCTCTTCAGACCACCAGGAGCACGGCAGGCAGTGGTGCTGCTCGGTGCCTGTGTCTGCCACGGTGGATGGACTGTGCAGCCAGGTGGAGGTGCATCCCATGGCATAGGGGGATGGGCTCAACACTGGATGCTTGGTGGGGTGAGGGTGCCAGGCTGGGATGTCCCCTTGTACCCCCCCTCCATCCTTATCCTCACCATCCCTATCCCCCAAGGAGAAGCACTAAGTCCTGCCGTTACCACCAAGAGGTCTCCTTGTACCACTCTGCCCCACATCCCCAGGAGCACCAGGGCTCCCACCAGGAAGCGAGAGCCGGTTTCTCCGTGCTCCTGGCTGACACCACGGACCGCAGCGGAGCGTCCTGGGTGGGAGGCCGCTTCCTTCCCCTGTACCACGTGCCTTTGTGGGGAAGGCATCCACCACCCTGTTTGTAACCCAGACGGTGCCACATCCTGCCCCTGGGCCCAGCCCTGCTTGGTGAAGAAGGGGCTGTACCCTCGCTGGGGACAGCAGCGCTTGGTGGCAGAGCGTGAGCATGGCCACCTCTGCAGGGACATCTCTGACATCCCATTCTGCCTGCATCCTTGGGGCAGAGAGCCCATGCGAGGCCCTGTTCAATCAGTGAAGCTTGTTCCTGGCTTTTCAGGGTTCCACAGCTGGTAAAATCCGACCCTGCTGGTTTAACTTTTAAATTGTCTTGAGAGAAGCCAGGATTTGTACTTGATAGTCTCTGTGGATACCTTCCAACTCGGGACGTTGTATGTTCTTTGGAACAGCCCGGTGCAAAGCTTATAGGTGCACCATGGGTTTGGGGTCTGCAGGGTCCCCGTCTGCTCACACAGACAGTGGAAACCATGAAGACAGGGACTGCCAGCTGAAAGAGCACTGGGGCTGTCAGTCACCTATGGCAGGTCCTGCGCAGTAGTCTGGGATGTGTCACTGCCTTTTCTGTCCCAGAACCCATCCAGCCCCTCCGATGCAGCTCGATGGCCTCGCAGTGAGGCTGTTTGTGGCCTCACAGCATGATTTGGTGTCGGTGCTGAGCTCACGTGCTGCGGGCAGGTGGGAGGGAGCAGCTGGCTCCAGGCAGCCCAGCCACATCCAGACCACCACTGGCTCAACAAGGTGCTGTGGGACTCCAGACAGCTTGGTGACCATGGCTTTGACCTCCTTGTAGGCTCCTTCCTGCCCCCATTGCCCTGGTTTGGTTTGTTGCAAAAGCAGCCTGACAGGTTGTTGGTGGGAGGTGGGCGCTGAGGTTTCTGTTCCTGCCTGGTGTGTTGGCACTTCTCTTTCATGGGTTCCTCTGTGGCTACCTGCATTCCTCCTGTTTGGCTCAAATTCTGGCCAAACCCTTGTGGGATTCCCCAGGGATGTGGCTGTCCCAACAGCTGCACCCACTGGTGACTGCACCTCACATCCCTGTGCTGGGGAGCCCCAAAACTGGAGGTTAAGGTGTTTCAACAGAGTTGGATCTGTGCACTATCTCCATGTGCCATCGCTCCATCTTGCCAGGCCTTGGGTTTTCCAGGCTCTCCTGCTTTTGGGGGGGTCTGAATCTCAGAGAAATTGCTCTTTTGGGAAATCAAATCTCAAATGTTTAAACTTGACACACGTGCTGCATGCTGGAGGTGCAGTGGGGGGCTCTCCTGAGGCTCTGCAGGTCACCCCGCGGTGTCCCCACACCTCAGGGATGTGCTGGCACTCTGCACTGCCCTGCAGGCAGGAGCTGAGCCCGGGGTGTCCCAGGGCCCCCGGACGTGGTGAGCAGCAGTTTCGGTGGCTGCCTCTTGCCATTTGGGGAGCGGAAATCACGTCACATCCTGCTTGGGCGGCCGCGATGGTGGAGAGGCTGATGGGTGGGGAGGCGGCGGGGCCGGGTTGTGCAATGCTGGCACGAAGGGATGTGGTGACTTGCAGCACCCTGCCCTCATATCATGTCCACAAATAAACACTGATTTCACCATCCAGGCCTGCTCTGTGCCTGCAGGCAGGGCTCAGGGCCATCCATCGCCCTCTCACTGTGGGGACTCAGCCCCATCCCCAACCTGGGTACCCGTACGGGGTGGTGGTGCTGCTGGGCTGGGATCTGGGATGGCTGAGGCTGGGAGCATCATGCCCTTGTGATGTGGCTTCAGTTTTCACCTTGCGGAGGTGTGGCTTCAGTTTTCCCCCTAGCACCACGGTCCCCCAGCTCCTGTGCCTTCTGCAGTGGGGATCCCAGACACCCTTGGACAGGGACATTGCTGATGGATCTGTGTCACCAGATGGCGACACGATAACATCCTGGGGACAGCAGTGTCGCCATGGGCCCACTGACAAGCAAAGACACTGTGTGCTGAGTGAATGGGGAGTGCCATGTGCTCAGAGGGGACTCTGGGGACAGCCATGCCCCTGACACCTGTCTCCCCACAGAGCTCCATGAACCTGCCCCCGGACAAGATGAAGCTGCTCAGCCAGTATGACAATGAGAAGAAGTGGGAGCTTGTCTGTGACCAGGTGAGGTCTGAGTGCTGCGTGGCACCTTGCTGGCGCTGCTCCTGGCCCTGTCCTCAAACACCACTCATGGTTGGTGGCTGCTGGTACATGAGGCTGGAGCGGTGGATCCGAGTGCTGGCATCCATCTCCATTAGTCAGACAGCAGCTTATTAACCTGATTAAACATTTATAGGCTGCCATCTGCAGCACAGGGGGTGGGTGGCTGCTGCGATTCTGGGCAGCACTGGGAGCTGGGACATTCCCTTGTGCTTCAGGCAAGTGTCCTGGCTTCAGCGTCTCTGTGTGGTTTGTAGGAGCGTTTCCAGGTGAAAAACCCTCCATCTGCCTACATCCAGAAGCTGAAGAGCTACTTGGACACAGGTGGTGTGAGCAGGAAGGTGAGGACTGCCTTGCACCTTGCGAATCTGCACTTGTCCCCTGTTCTGGTCACTGGCCTAGTGACCATTCGGCTCTCCCTGTTTCCCTAGTTCAAGCGGCGAGTGCAGGAGTCAACCCAGGTACTCCGAGAGCTGGAGATTTCCTTGAGGACCAACTACATTGGGTAAGGAGCGCTGAGCAGGGGGTCTTTGGGAGGGAGACTCACATGCTGGTGGCTTCTGGCTATGGGAGTGACAGTGTGATGTGGAGGCATGGGGTGGAGGCTGGTGGCCTCATCCTGCCTGACTGGGAGGGTTTTCATGGGAGAATGGAGGTTCTGAGGCAGCAGCCAGCTGTGCTCTGAGTGCTGCAGAACCCAGCTCCCATTTTGTCTGTGCCAGTTTGCTGCCACCCATGGGTCCCAAATAGGACCCAGCCCCCCATGCTGGGTGCCCTGGTCCCCTGTGGCATGGGGGTTTCCTGTTATCTGGGCATGGAGACCCACTGCTCAAGGTTTGGCTGTCCCATAGGGGTGGTGGCAGAGCCCATGGGCTGTGTCTCTTGCAGGTCAGGAGATGGGGTTTTGTATGGCACCCACCTGTCTTGCAGAGGTGGCACATGGTGATGCCATGTCCCCTGCATGTCCCTTGCTGGGAACATTGGCCAGGGTGTACCTTGGTGCCTTCCTCAGCCCAGGGAGGCTCGGCTGGGGATGTGGAAGGGGAGGTGGGAGGAAGAGAAGAGTTGGCATACCCCACTAACCCTTCTTCTCCTCAGCTGGGTCCAGGAGTTTCTTAACGAGGAGAACAAAGGGCTGGACGTGCTGCTGGAGTACCTCGCCTTTGCCCAGTGCTCTGTTGCGTATGTCACTGCTACCGCTGGCATTCCGGGTGCCCCTTTTTCCCTTGATCCCCTGCCCTGATGGTATGTCACTGGGCTGGGATCAATCTCCCAAAGGGGCTGGGTGGGCTTGGGGGGCTCTGAACAGCCCATGTTTACAGCCTTGGATGTTCCCACATGTCTGCTGGCGTTGAGGTTTCTCCTTGCCCATCTATCTCTGTCCCCACATGGGACACCAGGTATGACATGGAGAGTACTGAGAATGGCAGCCCAGGCTCTGAAAAGGGCAAGCCCCTGGAGCAGTCAGTTGAGGACCTGAGCAAAAGCAACTCCTCATCTCCCACACATGGCATCTCCAAAGTGCGGCACCTCACTGTCAGGTAACGTGTGTCACCCAGCACCGGACCCCACTCTGCCTCGCTGCACCCTGGCCCCGCCATGCCACGCTGATCCGGCTCAGAGTGGGGCTCAGCAGGGAGATGCAGTCCTGGTCCTAGAAATGGGTTCCCATTACAGTGGGGGGGTGGGGAGGGACAAAATCGTGTGTGCTCCCAGTGGTGGATAAACCCTGCTGGGAGCTCAGGCAGGAGCGTGGTTGGATCCATTCTCAGTGCTGCTCCCTGCTGTGGGATGCCCTGCCCAAATCCAGGAGTGGGGTGATCTGTGAATTAGCAAAATCAGAACTGCTTGAGGTCTGGGGAAGCAAATCCCTCACTCACTGCCACACTGAATATGGGAGGGTTTAAAAACAGCAAGGGTTTGAATATGACCAGGCCTGCACCCTCTGAGTGGGCCCTGCCAGCTGGCAGCTCTTGCTTGCTAACCCTGCAGCCCTCTTCTAACCCCGCTCTTCTCTTGCACGCTGCCGGGGGATGTGCTCACGGTAGGTGATGGGGCCGGGGTGCTGTTGTGGCAGATGCCCCAGTGGGGCCGAGCTGACCCTGCTGACTCGCTGCTGGCTGTGACGTGGGGACAGTCCCTGCTGTCATCCCCAGTAGTCAGGGCGGACTGAGGGGACACACAGCTGTGGTCACACTGGGAAGGGAAACAGCTGTCATAGTGTGGCTGGGGACTCCCTCAGGACCACAGGGCTGCTCACCACCTGCCAACACCTCCGGAGGAACCGGTGTGTCCCCAACTCCAGGGACAGGTCAGGAGTGATGGCTTGGACGGGGCATCTGTGGGGTGTCAGCCCTTTGTGACCCAGCCTGGTTGCAGGCTTAGGAGGGCAGCACTTCGGTGCTTGGTGCCAGCCTCTGCAAGCAGCAGCAGCTGCCCTGCTTGCCCCCACCCACATTCCCATGGCCCCCAGCTCTGTGTCCCAGCTGTCCCGCGGGCTGCGCGGGAGCCCTGTTTCTCCCTCCTGTCCTGCAGGCTCTAACGTGCCTCCAGCTGCTGCCTCTCGAACCAGCACATCCACACCCTCCTCCACCACGTCCACCCCAGCGTCCCCTGCAGCGCCCCGGGCAGCGATGGGGACAGTTGCCCCAGGTCACCTGGCAGCTCCTATTCGCCCCGGTGAGCCTCCAAGACTGCCCATGCGTGAGGGGCACCTGGCCTTCCTGCCACCTCGGCCCCACCATGGCCCACCCCCGGTGCCGAGCGTCCCTTGGGCTTGCAGATGGGGATGGCCACTGAGCCAGACATTGGGGCTCCCTCCTTTTGGGATGCAACTGGCTTGGTCTCTGGGTTCCTGCTGCTGGCTGGTGAGCCCAGGGCCACCAAGGTCACTGCCTGACCCCTTCGCCTGCCCACCCTTGCGCTGCCCCTGCCCTGCTTGCGCTGCGCCCCACAGATGCCCCCACACCCCCTGCTCAGCTGCCTTCTTGCCTGGCAGGCTCAACCCCTCGCACAGCAGGAAGGCACTGAGGAATTCCCGCATTGTAAACCAGAAGGATGATGTCCATGTCTGCATCATGTGTCTCCGTGCCATCATGAACTACCAGGTGGGGCACCGACTACCAGGGAGATCCCTGAGGGACCCCTAAAAGCTTCCAGCCCCTATGCTGCCCTCTTCAGGGCGTTGGGATGGAGTGAGAAGGCAGAGTACACATCCACTCTGATGGCGTAGGGACACCCAGCCTTTGCACTCACATGTCCTCACTCCGCCACCTGTACAATGGGACCATGGCAGGGACATGTCACAAGATCCCAAGGTGTCCTTGGGGTGTGCCAGAGGATGCCTTATGACTTCATTCATAATCCTTTTCCCCCCAGTCTGGCTTCAGCCTGGTGATGAACCATCCGGCCTGTGTCAACGAGATCACCCTGAGCCTCAACAACAGGAATGCCAGGTAGGATCTGTCCCCTGTCCCCTGTCCCCTCACATACCCCACAGCCTTGATTCATGCCCTGTGTCCCCACAGGACCAAGGCACTCGTGCTGGAGCTGCTTGCCGCTGTCTGCCTGGTCCGAGGTGGCCATGACATTATCCTCGCTGCCTTTGACAACTTCAAGGAGGTGAGTCTTCAGCAGGGACACAACATCCCCATGATGACACCTATGTTTCTTCCTCAGTTTCCGTTTATGCAGCAGAGCCCTGCCCCATTGGGGCACTCTTGATCCTAAAAACTCCTGTCTCTTAATTCATTTGAGGCCACTTAAACTGTGGGGCTCAATGTCCTTATGCAAGCACTTGTGTCCAGGGCCATGCCCTGGCTGGACCGGGGCACTGAGCAATACCCAGCAGGGTTGGGGTGGCCTCACCAGTGGCCGTCTGCTGCCCTGCTACCCCCAGGGGGTGCCCACTCTGGCCTTGCCCTTCCCAGCCCTCAGCCCCTGCTCCCGCCCCAGGTCTGCGGTGAGAAGAACCGCTTTGAGAAGCTGATGGAGTATTTCCGAAATGAGGACAGCAACATCGACTTCATGGTGAGTGGTTAACAAGGCAGGGGACCCATAGCCTGGGGACCCACAACCTCCTGCCTTGGGAGCAGCTCCTGTGGTCCCCCAGATCTCTTGGCCATATCCCCAGCCATGGGGCTGTCCCCATTGTGCTGTGTCCCCAGAAGCATCTGGTCCCTCCCCAGGGTCCCGAGGGCTGTGAGGTGGCTGTGCTGTCCCCACTGCGTTGTGTCTCCAAGGCACCATGCCATTCTGTTCATGAGGGCCGCTGAGCCACCATGGTGTTCCCAGACCATTGTGTCCCCAAGGGCTGTGGAGCAGCTGGCTGTTTCCCAGCTCCCCAGGGCAGTGAAGCCACCATGCCGTGCCCGGGGCTGCGCTGAGCCTGCTCCCATCCCACAGGTCGCCTGCATGCAGTTCATCAACATCGTGGTGCACTCAGTGGAGAACATGAACTTCCGCGTCTTCCTGCAGTACGAGTTCACCCACCTGGGGCTCGACCAGTACCTGGAGGTGGGTGGTGCTGCGGTTCCCCAAGCCCCTCCGCGGTCCTGGCAGTGGGATGGGGGTGGGTGGATGCTGTGGTTGTCCCCGGCCGTGACAGTGCCGCCGGCTGTCCCCATGGCAGAGCCTGCGTCTCACCGAGAGCGACAAGCTGCAGGTGCAGATCCAAGCCTACCTGGACAACATCTTCGATGTGGGGGCCATGCTGGAGGACTCAGAGACCAAGACGGCTGGGCTGGAGCACATGGAGGAGCTGGAGGAGCGTGTCAGCCAGGTGGGACGTGGGCGCGTGGGCCGGAGCTGCTGACGCAAACCCCACTTGGGGCGGGTGGCGGCCGCGGCTGAACGACACCGCCTCATCCCCCACAGCTGACGGAGAAGCTGCAGGATGCAGAGAACGACTCCATGGCCAAGATAGCGGAGCTGGAGAAGCAGCTGAGCCAGGCGCGGCGGGAGCTGGAGGCACTGCGGGTGAGCACCCATGGGTGTCACGGTGCCGCCGTGCGCAGGGAGCCTTGTTTGGGGTGCGAGGGGGACACGGGTGACACGCTGGGCTTTGTCACCACCGCAGGAGCAGCTCAGCCCGCCGCGGCCACCCAGCCCTCCGGCCCCGCAGCCACAGGAGTGCTACTGGCTGGCGCTGGAGCGGCGGCTGGCAGAGCTGGAGGAGAAGGGGTTAGTGCAGATCCTGCGTGGGCCCGATGGAGACGTCGCCATCGAAATTGTCCCCGTCGTCATAGAAACTACAGCAGCCCCCGTGGTTACCGGAGAGGCCACCGCCACCAGCACAGGTACCGCGGGTGCAGGGAAACGGCAGCCGCCTGCCGTGTCCCCGGTGTCCCCTCCATGCCTGGGACAGGTGGCACAGAGGAGGGGCGGCAGTGTGTTTGGGCACAGCAAAGAAGACTGAGGTGGGGAGCATGGGGATGTGCCCAGGGACGTGGGGTCACTCGGTGGCAGTGGGATCTTGGCAGTGGCACTGTGTCCTGCTGTAGTGTCGACTCACCCTCTTCTCCTTTCCCTTTGCAGATACTTCGGCTCCACCTCCATCTCCTGCCCCAGCACCCGCCGCCCCACCCCCACCCCCACCACCGCCACCCCCACCACTGCCTGGGGCTGAGCCTGTGCCCTCTGTGCCCCCTGCCCCCCCACTGCCCACGGGCATCACACCCCCCCCAGCCCCTCCACTGCCAGGTGCCCAGGTACCCCCACCACCCCCACCCCTCCCTGGGGGCCTGGAGGGCCCCGTGCCACCCCCACCGCCACCCCCACCGCTTTGTGGGCAGCCCCACACTGGACCAGGTGCTCCCCCGGCTGCCAACGGTTCAGGTGAGTGGGGCCTGGGATGCACGGATGTTTCTGCAAACACTCTGAGGTGGGGTTTGGCCCCCCCCAGTGACACTGCCCTGCTCTCACCCTGCAGTGAAGGTGAAGAAGCCGATCCAGACCAAGTTCCGCATGCCTGTCTTCAACTGGGTTGCACTGAAGCCGAGCCAGATTGATGGCACCGTCTTCACCGAGCTCAACGATGAGAAAGTGCTGCAGGTGAGGCCGTGTGGGCATGGGGGGTTGGGAGCAGGGGGCTCAGCATGGCTGGCGCCCAAGTCCTCGCTGCAGCTGCACTGTCGTTACCCCGCATTCGTCACCCGTGCACCCGCATTGCGGCCATGCTGGCTTTGAACCCATGTGGCACCCATCTGTGTCACTGCCTCACGGGGCTCAGGGGAGATGGAGGTCAGCGTGATGGAGGGGAGCAACATGGGATCTGCTGTCTTCTTCCTGTCGCCCCCTCCTTGCCTCCTCACTCCATCCTCTCATTCTGCCTATATCTCCTTCCTCATCTTCATCCTCTGCCTTCTTCCTGCTCCCTCACTTTGTTGCCTCACCCCCTCATTATTCCATCCTTGTCCTCTTGTCCCATCCCTGTCATGTCTCCATCCCCTCGCCTCCACCTCATCCCCTTCCTCAATCCTCTTCCCCCTCCCACTTACTCTGTGTCACAGTCCTGTGGCCCCCACCTTGTCTCGTGTCCCACCGCAGCCCCCAGCAACGCCCTCAGCCCTCTGTCCCCGCAGGAGCTGGACATGAGTGACTTTGAGGAGCAGTTCAAGACCAAAGCACAGGGCCCTGGCCTGGACATCAGTGCCCTCAAGGTGAAGGCCACACAGAAAGCCCCCAGCAAAGTCACGCTCATGGAGTCCAACAGGGCCAAGAACCTTGCCATCACGCTCCGCAAGGGCGGCCGCAGCATCCAGGACATCTGCACAGCCATTGAGACGTGAGTGTCCCCTCCTCAGTGGGACAAGGGGTGGCGTGGGGTGGGCTGCGCTTTGGGGTGGTGGGGGTGGCACCGCCCATTGCACTGCAGGTACGACCAGCAAGCGCTGAGCCTCGACTTTCTGGAGCTGCTGCTGCGCTTTCTGCCCACCGAGTACGAGCGGACGCTCATCGGGAAGTTCGAGCGGGAGCAGCAGTCCCCAGAGGAGCTCTCGGAGGAGGACCAGTTCATGGTGCGCTTCAGCAAGATCCCGCGCCTGGCCGAGCGCATGAACGTCATGATCTTCCTGGGCAACTTCAACGACACGGCCCAGCTGCTCATGCCGGTGCGTGGGGCTGTGGGCGGTGCTGGGGGGGCTGCGAGGAGGCACCATCCTGCAACGAGACTCACACACTTCCCCTCCACCCACAGCAACTCAATGCCATCATCGCCGCCTCCATGTCCCTCAAGTCCTCCAGCAAGCTGCGCAACATCCTCGAGGTGAGGGGTGCGAGGGGGTGGCCCCAATGGAGGACACTGGGGACATGGGGGGCCGTGCCGACCTGCCTGGGGTGTCTCTTCAGATTGTCCTGGCCTTTGGGAACTACATGAACAGCAGCAAGCGTGGGGCAGCCTACGGCTTCCGGCTGCAGAGCCTCGATGCGGTACGTTGGGTGTAGGTCCTGCACACATAGGCAGTGTCACTGCATGGGGACACCCCATGGGAGTGGAGGGGTGCAGTGACCAGCTGTGGGTGGGGGGACGTGGGAAGAAGCTGTGAGGTGATGTGGGGAGCAGCGGTAGGGATAAAGGGCCAGGGGAGCAGCTATAGGGATGGAGAGGCATGGAGCTTGCTGTGGGGACAGAGGGATCCATTGGAGCTGGAATGGAGATGGATGGAAGAGGGGACCAGTTGTGGGGTTGGAGGGATGTGAGAACTAACCATGGGGTTTGGAGGGATGTAGAGATCAGCCAAAGGGATAGAGGGGCACAGGGAGCAGGTGTGGAGATGGAGGGGTGTGTGAGCACAGAGAGACGTGGGAACCAGCTATGGGGAAGGAGGGCTGCCCCAAGCAGGGGGCAGTGGGATGTGGTGTGGGGCTGACACTGCTCTCTCCCAGCTGCTGGAGATGAAGTCAACAGACCGTAAGCAGACACTGCTGCATTACCTGGTGCGGGTGATCACGGAGAAGTACCCTGAGCTGACCGGCTTCCACACCGAGCTGCACTTCCTTGACAAGGCGGGCACAGGTGGGCTGGGGACCATGGTGGGGGCAGCCCCCACCCGGGGACCATCCGAGCCTGCCCTGAGCCTGGTGCTGGTTGCTGATTGTCCTCCCCGCAGTCTCCCTGGACGGCGTGTTGCAGGACGTGCGGAGCCTGCAGCAGGGCATGGAGCTCACCCGCAAGGAGTTCATGCGGCAGGATGACAGCCTCGTGCTCAAGGAGTTCCTCAAGACAAACACGGAGCTGATGGAGAAGCTGCAGGCTGACAGCAAAACTGCCAAGGTGGGTGCTGGGGCCCCAGTCCTGTGCAGGGATGCTCCAGGGCGCTATCTGCTCACACCTGTGCCCCACGGGAGATGCTGTGGCAGGGCTGCTGCCAGCCCCCAGCCCCCACATCTCTCTCTCTGCACACAGGAGGCCTATGAGTCAGCCGTGGAATACTTTGGGGAGAACCCCAAGACCAGTCCCCCCACTACTTTCTTCCCCATGTTCATGCGCTTCATCAGAGCCTACAAGGTAGGAGGGGATGGGGGTGGCCTGTTCCTGGGGGTTGGGAAGGGATGAAGCCACGAGTGAGGCCGGGGGCTCCACAGACACGCCAATCCCAGCACCTGGAGCCACACTCCAGGGCAGCTGCACATCCGAGCTCCCTGGGCTGGGCTGCTGGGGACCACCAGGGAAAGGAAGAAGGGGTCTGCACTCCCCCAGCCCCACAGCAGCCCCCGGCTCGACGCACCCTCCCTGTGCCTCTTCCCAGAAAGCAGAGCAGGACATCGAGCTGTGGAAGAAGCAAGAGGCTGCAGCCAAGGAGGCAGAGTCCGGCTCCCCCTGCAGCGAGGAGCAGCTCGACCTGAAGGTAGCCGGTGCTGGGACGGGCCCCACATTACTGCTTCAGCAAACCCCACGCTGGGAGCAGCCCGATCTCTGAGCCCTCCCGGGGCGGCCTCACTGCACCCAGAGCACTGTGCTGCTGGGAGAGGGCAGGAGGCTTCATCCAGCTGTGCTGGGGGGAGATGGGCAGCGCGGGGATGCGCTGCTCACTCTGCTGTCCCCTCTGCAGTCGCCCTTCCAGAAAGCCAAGCGGCAGCAGATGGACATGATCGCTGAGCTGAAGAAGAAGCAGATGGTGAAGGAGCCGCTCATTTATGAAGGCAAAGACGGGGCCATTGAGGACATAATTTCAGGTGAGTGGGACGGTGTCCACGCTGCAGCCGTGCCTGGGGCTCAGGCCGTGCCAGCACACGGCCTCTGGGGGCAGGACGGGTGGGAGCCGTGGCTCATCACGCACTGCTGTCCTGGGCCGTGCCCCCAGCTCTGCCGTCTCAGTGGCACAGCAGGGGCAGCCTCGGGGACGTGGGGGCATCAGCGAGGAGTGCAGGGCCCCCGAGCTCTGTGGGGAGCCCAGACCCACCTGCAGCACCTTCCTGTCGCACGCAGCAGGGCTGCCCTGTCTCACAGCTCTTCCTCCTCTTCTGCTCCTTCTTCCTTCCCTCCTCCCTCTTCTTCGCTGTCTCTGGATTGCTGTGCTCAGCTCTGAAAACTGTCCCTTTCACGGCCCGGACGGGCAAGCGCTCGTCCCGGCTCTTCTGCGATGTGAGCTTCCACGAGGAGAGTCCCCTGTAGCGGCCGCCCGTAGGTAACGGGGCGGGGGGCGAGGGCACGGCGGATCGGCAGCGCCGGGCAGGGGCAGGGCCGGCAGCGGGGCACGGACAACGCCTTTCCCGGCCGCTCTCCTCCTCCCGGCTGCTTCCGAGCAGCGCGGCACCCAGGGGGCTGCGGGGGCAGGCGGGACCCGGCAGGCTGCGGCTCACTGCCTCTCGGCTCTTCCTCCCGCTGCAGATCTGCGGAACAACCCGTACCGGCGCGCAGACAAAGGCCGCGGCAGCGCCAAGAAGCGGACGGCGGGGCAGAGCCTGCAGGCGACGGCGGACATCGCGCTGTGAGCGGGACCGGGGCCCGGGGCCCGGGGCGGGGGGCGGTGCCCACCCGCAGCTCCAGCCGCCCGCCCCCCGCCCCCCGGGGTCGGCCCCAGCGCTTGCTTAGCGACGCTGCCGAGCTCCTCTCCCGGCGGGCAGGGTGGGAGCACCGGGAGCCCCCGCGGGGACGGCCCTACCCCTGCCCAGAGCCGCGCTCCTGGCCTCGGGGGCGGCCCCGCGCACCGCTGCGGCCCTTCGGCTGCGGGTGCCTTGGCCTCGTCCCGCCGGAGGGGAGCGGGGCGGGCAGCTGCGGCCCCTGCCGTCCCCTGGAGCCCTTTGACACCGCGTCGTCCTCCGCCGCAGAGCGGGGCGGGCGCGTCCCCTCGGGCGCGGAGCTGCTGCGAACAGCCCTCCCTGGGCACGAGCCCCGGGAGCCGGCACGGCTGCCGTTCTGCATTCACTTTCGACGTCTTCCTTAACGCCTCCGCGCTGAGGGAGCGGGGCCCGGCGCTCCGCGGCTTCTCGCCGGGTGGGCACCGGCCCACGGCCCCGCTCACCCCACGCGCCGCCCCCTTCGCTGTAACTACGCCGCTCCGAGGGAGGGATGGGAAACGAATGTGTAACTTATGAATGCCTCCGAGCCGGGAATGTAGAACATTAACTGCTGATTTGTATACATTGTTATTTTTATACGCCGAGGCGCTGTCGGAGCAGAACTGGCAATAAACCGAGCCCGAGGGCAGAGCCGTGCCCCGCTCCGCTCCGCCGGCGGCCGCAGCGCCCTCGCGTCGCTCTCTGGGACAGCACAGCCATGAGAACGAACAGTCTGGTTTTGTTTTTTCTCCTTTCATCCCCGGCTTTTTATTTCCTTTCTCCCGGTGAAACTTTGGTTTCCAGAAATGGCAGCTGTGTGAAGTGGCACTCGTGCGGTCGAAGCGGCGCTGCCCTCGGCCCTGCGCTGCTCCGGGGCTCCTGAAGGAAGGATCTCTGCCACAAAAAACCTTCCCCGAGTGTCAGCACCGCAGCTCTCCTGGAAGCGCCGTTTTTCCACCTGTCCCAGCAAAAGCAAAAGCAGCCACGGCAGCAGGAGAGCAGAGAGGGGAGCTCAGGATGGCAGCGCGGATCAGCCCCCGCTTCAGCACAGTACGAAAACAGCACTGCTTCACACCAGGGACCACTGCACAACAGCACAGCTGTGGGAGGAAAGGAGCAGATGGAGGTGGGGATAATGCTGTGGGGGACAGGAGGACACCCACGTCCCCCTACATCCCCCCCTGCACCCACAGCCCCCAGAGCAGCGTTAATGCTGTTGGTGAAGTGTAAAGCTGCTGGGAAATGACACACAACGTTTTAGTGGGATACGACCTCGTGGCTGCGGCTGAGGACAGCTGGGAGCCCATTTCAGACAGATTAAGTGCTTCAGAACAAAAAAGTGCTATAAGAAATTACACCCACAGTGGGTACAGGTTTACGTTTTCTCGCAGTGTTCCACTTTCCCACTGCACCTCCGCTGCAGGGCCATCGTAAGGACACCACTGCCATCCTCGGTGGGAGAGCAACGGCAGCATTTATAGGGTGCTGCTCCTCAACGCAGAGGTGCAGAGCTGGACTTTTTTGAGCTGCTTAAAGTGAATTTCCTTTCAATGTCCCTGCCATTGCCTCCCATACAGCATAGAGCGGGCAGAGCCCACCTGTAACCAAGGGCAGAGCAACACCTGCCCGCCCCAGTTTGGCACATGCAGTTTCAGTATACTACAAAAACAAAAACACCCAAACCATAAACCAGTAAAACACATTCACCAAAAGTTAAGGCACAAAGCACCCAGCTGCCAGCCCCGACCGCGCTCTGAGCGGATGTGGAGGGGCAGAGCTGCCCCTGGAGAGGGGCACAGCCAGGGCCGGACCCACAGAGTATGTGGGATTCAGAGGTGGAATCTGGCAGCAGAACACAGCGTGCCTGAGCTGAGACCCTCCGTCCCATCCCCTCCAGGGGAGCTGCGGGGACAGAGCGGCTGCGGGGAAGGGGGTGGGGCCGCAGGACGGGCTCTGCCCGCCGTGCTCCTCCACCGGGCACAGGGGCAGCAGCAGAGGGGGAAGCACCAGCTCCTGCAGCAGGAGGAGATACGAAGATGAGAGCTGCAAATAAATCTCTTTCTGGAAACAAAGCTCTTTTGTGATTCAGGAAGGAAACATCCGCGTGGAAGGTGAAACTCAGAACCCAGCGCTGTGTCTTGCCCATGCGAAAGGCTCGAGGCAGAGATGGTGCCACCCAAACCTACGGCCACGTTCCAGCCTTCCTCCAGCTCGGAGGACGTCAGCCTGCTCCCCTGAGCACTGACAACACACTGAAGACGCTCAGCCTCCTTCCAGCCAGCCCAGGAACCACCAGCTTTCCCTGGCTGAGCAATGGGAGCTCTCATCCAGGCTCCACGCTCTCCTGAAAAGCACAATCGCGTTCCTCTGAAGAGCAGGAATTTCCACCTCCCATTCTCAAGCTCAATCTAACACACCCAAAACAAGCACTTCCCCGTGTTCTGGGGAACATCTGCGCTTCAGGACACGTCCTGGAACGGGGCCGGAACAGCAGTGAGGCGAAAGCACCGCGCCCTGAGCCGCTATCCTACTTCAGCACCAGACTCCAGCGCGTGGTGCTCCGTGGCAGGGGTGGTCGGAAGCTTTTGCAATTCCACATTTCAGCAAGGTAAAACCTCCCGGACAGGAGCGGCCTCACGGCCTGTTCTCCAGTTGACCGTGTTTGACTCTCCACGCCCAGCTGACACTGCAGTCCGGGGCTAGGGTGCACTGCAGCTCAATCCCCGAGTCGGGGACTTCCATGTCGTAGTGAACGGGGTGGCCTTCCTTCGTCACCAGGCTGAAGGCGGGGACCGGTATCTGCAGAGCAGAACAAACAGAGCTGAGCAGCACTCTGAGCCCTGCGCAGAACACAGCGTCCCTTAGCAAAGCATCCCAGCCCCAGGAGCACTGCAGCACAGAGGTGCTGTTGGAGATGGGGCTCAACTACGATGCGTGCAGCGGTCGGCACTCGCTGTCATTCAGAAAATTCCTTGCTCTATCAACAAGCACTGAAATCATTTTACTAAGCGTTGTCAGCAGGGTCCGTGCACAGACTCCTGGATCACTGCTTTAAGGCATTAGGGAGCTGTAGGATAAAAGGAATTGCTTAAACAAACGGCTGCGATAGCTGCGGCCCCGTGTCTCACCTGGCTGCTTATCCCAGTGGCAATGTCTCCCACCTTCGTCCTGTGGAAATCCCTGATGTGTAAATTTTCTCCGCTTAGCAACTGGATCTGGATTTTCACTCCTAAAACGCACAAGAGAAGTCCTCAGCTCCTGCTGTGAGCACAGTCCCACTCAGAAGTACTGCCTAAAGAGGCACAGCCTCAGAGGTGCCTCTTCCATCGAGGTCCTGGCACAAAGGATTGCTGGAGACAGCAGTGACTCAGAGAGCAGAGCAGGGCTTAGCCAGAAAGAGCTGAAGACATGCTGATTTGCACACCGTGCCCTCAGGACTGCTCTGCAGAAACGGATGGTTACACAGCGTCTTGTGCTCAGCAGCTGCACGAGCTGTAAAGCTGAGTCAGCCTCGCTGGGTTCGAGAGCATCTGCAGCCCTCAGATGGCTATACAGACTCGAGTGCCTCCCACCCGCCCGCAGGGAGCAGACTTGGCCCCGCAACAGCCCACTCCCTGATAACACAGCGCCTGAGGGGTGAGGAGGGCCCAGGGACACCGCCGGGCAGCGAGAAAGCTGAACATGAGCACCTGCACCGATGGCAGAAGAGGACTCACCGTTGAAGCAGCTGGGGGTGCCCGTGTGGCGGCCGCGGCTCAGCACGTTGTTCCAGCTGAAGCTCTGCCCGTCCATCTGGCTGCTCCACGAGTGGATCCCAGAGCTCATGGTGTCCCGCAGGCTGAGAGAAGCCTTTATGGAGTTCTGTGGGAAGAAGCGTGAGGCCGTCAGAGGCTCTCAAAGAAACAGAGCTCCCGTGGGACAGCAAGCATGGGAACAGCCCCAGGGAAAAACAACGCAGCAATCCATCGGGCTGAGCTTTGAGTTACTCAGCATTCACCCACCAGCTAGGAGGGACGACACGCAGCAGCACTGTGCAGATGTAAACAGCTATTTTCAACAGTCAAACTTTTCAGCTGAAGGGTTGGATGGGAAAAAAAAGGGGTTTTCACCACACCCACAGCACAACAAAGCATCAGATAAATCTCACTTCAATAAGAGATAAATAACGCACAGGAAAAGCAGCGACTGCGCTGCTTGGAAGAGCCTGCGTTATCTGAGAGTCAGGGAAGGTCAGTGCGACAACAGCGCGTTGGAGAGCACGCACTGAGCACCAGGTCCAGTGTGAGGGTTTGGTGTTGAGCAAAGGAAGCAGCAGAGCACAGAGCTGCGTCCCACGGTGCGCTGCTCACAAAGCGCCGCAGCTTTGGGCTCTTTGTTGGGAATGACAACCGAAGGGCTTAGAGTCGAATCAGCTGACTCAGGTGGTTGGTTTTTTTCTCTGGTATTCCCCACCCTGTACACACCAGGGTTAAAGCAAACCAAGCTAATGAAGCTTGGCGTTAAGCAGACTGTAGCACTGGTAGATGCAGGTTAGCAGAGCTGGCCCCCGGTGCTGCTCACCTTCTCACTGGCGTCCGACACGAACGGGCTGTCGATGCTGAGGCACGAAAGCATTTGTTCCTGCTCCTCCAGTGAGTATGGCTGAGAAAGGCTGTTCAGAAACAGCTCTGCAAGTGGATAGGAAGACATTTCCAGTCACTCCTTTCGCTCCTTCCCACACCAATCCCAGGTAGTATAATTAATACCCAAAGTGCCTTCAGCACTACAGAGCAAACACTGACACTGAAACACCCGACACACCATCCCAGTGGGACACAGCAGCTATAGCTGCTGCCATGAAAGTTGAGCCAGGAAGGACAGGTCGAGCTGAGTGCCACCGTCTGCTCCGTACCTATTTCCAACTGCTGGAGCTCTTGTTCAGAAATGGTGGTTGCTCTCTCCACATGGCTGCAGCTCTTTAAGGGGAGGGGAGTGGAGGAGAGGGGGGGAGGATCCCAGATCCTGGCAGGCTCCTTGCTCGCGTTCCAGCGGGTTCCCTCACGTTCCTGCACTCGCTCCAGGGCTGGCGGTGGCACTGGGCTGGCACAGCAGCCTCGGGCTGCCAGCTGTGGGTCAGGAGTGGCCGAGGCCGGGCTCACTGAGGGGGACAGGGACGGCTGGGGGTGGTTCTCTTTGTGCAACACCAAACGCCTGGGCATTCTGTATTCACCTTTCCAGGGGCTTGTCACACCTCCCACTACAAAAACAGAAAGCGCACAGACATTGTCATATAAAGAGGCAAAGGTTTCCTGTCACTGCACAAGTTTCTGAACCGTCTCTTGCTGTGAAACGCCCAGCTTTTTCAGGAGACAAAACCAGACGATGCCCACAAGCTGCTGGTGCGCTGCAGCAGGGCTGACAGAAATTATGGGCTGTATCAGAGGGAAGGGAGGGCCACAAACATGAGTTACAGCCCAGGACGCTGCAGCTCTGCTCCCAGCTGTGCTGTAAGCAGGCTCCATGCAGCACACACCTCCACGAGTTCCCATGGAGCACAGCATCGTCTGCTCGATGCAGACAAGGAAAAGTGTGCGACAGCGCACAGGAAATCACACGTGTTTGGGTGAGGAACACACACAACAATCCCTTCGGGGTAATCTCAGCAGAAGCGATGCAGGGAGAAGCTCTCAACCCAAAGTGCACATCAGTGCTGAAGTGCAAACAACACACTGCACAGAGAGCAGAGCGTGGGAGGGCAGCCCGAGGCGCGGCACGCCGCTACCTTCCTCCAGCGCCGCTCTGGTCTTGGTCCTCAGCTCGGACGCGGACGCCCTCTGCACGGGCTCTTTCTCCAGACCCATTTTGATGATCTCAGCCGTGAGGCGGTTGCAGGAAGGTGGAATTTCCCTCAGAGGAGGCGGCTCTTTCGCGATCTGCGCAGCAAACAGGAAGCGAAAGAGGTTACACCAGAGAGGCTTTGTTTGATTGCAAAAAAGGTTCTTCCCATCCTGAAAGCGCTCCCAGCTGCAATGACAGCATTACACGAGGGACCCGAGCAGTATTTTGCCTACAGCTGAGCAACTGAAGGGTGCACCAGAACCACGAGCAGGACAGGAAGGGGAGAAACCTGGTCCATATGACATGCAGCAGTCTACAGGAGTAAGAAACGATCCGTTCTGCAGCACGGCTGCTGTCATCTCAGAGATGTCCCACCAGGACCGCTGTAACGGCTGCACCGAGATGGGCTCCATACCCCCTGCAGGAGATGGAAGCTGCTTACCTTCAGACACAGGGGGTGGTTGTAGTACTGCGTCCAGGGGTGGCACCCGTTCAGCATGTGCAGCATCATGCAGCAGCTGCTCCACACGTCCACCTTGGAGTCGCAGCGCTTCCCCAGGACCACCTCCGGAGCCATGTGTGTTTCCGTGCCGGGCACGTAGTTCCCTATCGACATCAAAATGAGAGCTCACTGCGTGTCAAGCAGACAGCTGTTCTGCTGCGGGGAAGCTGAGGCAGCCTCCCTGGCTCTTCAGTTTAGTGAGAGAGGAGTCAGCTTCACCCCAACGGCAGCACCCAAAGCTCCACACCCCTACAGGCCTCACCCCTTGAAATTTATACTAATTAGCCCTTCCCAGCGCACCCGGGAGAACTCTAACTCTGTCGGTGAATGCAGCATTAGAAAACACGTCCTTTTCTTTCAATATTCCACTGCCCAGAAGTCAGGGAGGAATTCTGCCTTTGGTGGAGGTCAGGATTCTGCCCCGGCTGTCTGACGAGGTTACAGGAGCAGCCCATTAGATGCTAAAGTTTGGATGTGGTTTCTCACAGGGAGGAAGCACTGAATGAGGCATGAAATACACAACACCCCTCCAGACTGGAAGACAAGGACCAGCTTCCAAACCTACATTCATTTCAGCTGCCAGCAGCACACATCACAGCAGTCAATAAACCTATGAGAAGTTACATCCAGAAAATACGGTAGCTTTAAAATTATCCATATATGAAAGCTCAGGAGTCAGTATGGCAGTTCTGTATGGCAGCAGAAACACCTTACCTGTGACCAAGCACTTCCCCAGGCCGTCGGGGTGAAGGTGAGCAGAGTGACCAAAGTCGCACAGCAGAGCCCTGCTCCCATCGTCAGACAAAAGCACGTTTTCCGCTGCCAACGAGAGGTGGTTAACTCATCAGTGCCCTTCGTGTGGCTGTCACTCAGAGGGAAACAAAGTCCAAAACCTGCAGAGCTGCTTTATAATTGAGTCCAAATTAAGGTCTGTTGCTCCTCTGGAGTCTCACTGTACTCCACCAGAGAGGAAGGGGTGACAGATCCGATACATCCAACTGCTTAGAGCTAAGCCAAGCTCCAATCCCAAGGGCAGAGCTGAAGATGTGGTCCAGTGACCCTTTGCCACTCGATGACCCCACCCCTGAGCAGCACGCTCCTGTAAGGAAGGCCACGATCCCACCCGCAGCATCCTACCTTTCACATCTCCGTGCAGAATGTTCTGAGCGTGAAGGTACTCCAGGCCTTCCAGGGCCTGCCCCAGGTAACTGAGGGCTCTGTCCTCCGGCAGGCAGCCGCTCTGCTTGATCAGCTGACCCAGTGAGCCACCTGCAAGGGAACCCAGAGTCCGTGTTAACGTGGCTGGGAAGAGTTCAGCAGAATCCCCACTGTGACAGGGAAAGGAGAACTACCGGCTCTGACAGCCCTCACCTTCCACACCCAGTTCTGTTCCCTATTTATCCCCAGAGGTCTTAGAGCGCACGGATACCGGCGCCTTTCACAAAGCTTTTTGCTTTGCATCAGTGTCACGGTGCTGTTCTGCACTAACAGCAACCACTGCGTGGTCAGACTCGTGCTGCAGGTCACCACCAGCCTGGCTGCAGAACAGAGCCCAGGACAACCGAGGAGCACAAGGTTTGCTCACACAGCGCTCTGACATCAGGAAATGCACACAAATAAACAGCACCTAAACCAGAAAGGAGCAGCTCTGCGTTTCAGTGGGAACGTGCAGCTGGAATGGAGCGAGGCCAGGCTGGAAACGCAACCCAGAAACAGCAGTGGCTGCTGCACACCCACAGGGACAGCAGCACCTTCCCAGCACGCCCAAAGTAAAGGCCCGGAGCAGCCGGGTACAGCAAACAATTAACCAATGCAGAGCAATTAACCAACACAGAGCTGGGGCAAAGAGGACAGGAAATCATCATCGTCACTGCCCCGCTCCTTTCTCACCCTCCATCAGCTTCATGAAGATGGTCACCCAAGGTCCCTCCTTCACGGCACCGTACAACGGCACAACTTTAGGACTCGTTATCGCCGCGCACGTCGTTAACTCCTCTGCACGGAAGTGTTCGACTTGCACCTGGAGGAACAAAGAGCCAAGGGATGGGCCTGGTGACACTCAGCATGTTTCTCCATGTGCTTTTACTGTGTTTGTTTCTATGCAGCTGCAAGACGAAGCGGTTAAAGGAAGCCTGGACAGGCACTGCCTGCTGCCTGCCTGCCTGGCACAGACCAACGCAACAAGGAGAACATCTGAAGATGGAAAAACAGAAGTTCCACTTCTTTTCAGACGTAACGCTTTCGTATTCAAGACAACCTTCAACCCTCCCCTCCCCCCAAACACACACACACTCTTTTCAGTTTTCTGCTGGAGTCATTTGAGGAACAGTTCTGCAGAGGCGATGGAACCACGGCAGCACGAAGCGCAAGCAAAGCACTTCGGGTTCTCACTGTCACTGCTGTGACTGCACCGGCAGCCCACAGGACGCCTTCCCCTTACAGAACCTCGCCTCCTTACGTCAGATCACCCCCCCTCCCCTCACGTGCATTACCTTCTTGGCAGCGCACTGAAATCCTGTCTGCTTGTCCTCCACCTTGTATACTTCTCCAAAAGAGCCGATGCCCAGAGAGCCGTGGCACTTGGTCCAGTGAACTTCTTCTCGGTACTCGTAATCCACTGGCTTTAGTTTCTGGGGGATAAGAACCACAAAACAAGATGAAGCAAGCAGAGAAACTTTAGCTGCTGTCGGTGGAGTTCAACCATTTCCAGTAAATAGCGCAAGAACATCACTTCTCTTTAAAAATCCACCAACAGAATTACTTGTTGCTGCCTTGAGGTGAAACAAGATGGGGGGACCTACGCTCCAAAACACTTCCCATAGTGAAGCATGCAAATGTGGCAAACAAGCGGGCAAACGAGAGTCACCAGGCTAAGCCAGGGCTCTGTATCCTTCAAAGAACAACATCACATCTCTGTCTGAAAGCGTTCCACTGCATCAATACCTCCTTAAAACGCAGCCCTGTGGCAGAAGGACACAGGTTACCTCTCTTCTGAAGCCCAAGAGGAACTCTGCCTACCACGACACGAATGCGTAGGATGGGAAGATCACCTCAGTGAGCAGCACGCCTTCGTTCTCATCTGCCTTCTGGAACTGATCCTTCGAGTCCAGACCACCTCCCCTCCACGTCTTGGCGAGGCTGGCCAAGTTTTGCGGCTCACCGAGGCTCACGCTGCCCTTCAAGGCGTCCACCAAGTATTCTTCCACAGAAACCTTGTCCAAGCTGCTCTTCAAGGACTGGCTGACGCACTTGGGGAAGCTATACTCCAAGTTCAGGCCACACAGGCGATGCTCGCTGTCTGGGTAATTGAGATCATGATGGAAATACGTCTCCAGAGCGTTAAGTTTTGTGGGATGGATAGGATTGTCCAGATGTGGGAAAGGTGGGGGCATGAGGTTGTATGGAAAAGGACGGAGAGTTTCAGGCTGAGGGACGCTGTCCCTCTGGTAGTGCAGTTTCCAGACATGATTTAGGCACTGGACGGGGCTTATCAGCTTGTGCAGGTCAGTTTTGTACGGGCTCCCTGGTGAACGGAGCTTTCCTGAGGACAGAACTTTCTCGGGTTTCTCAAATGGGGGTGGGTCATAAAGCAAGTTCTTGTTCAGTTCTGACAACCAAAAGCTGTTTCTGTAGAGAGCGCTGTGGTGCGTTTCATCCTCCTAGAAAACACAACAGAACGGAGCAGCTGAGCAGGAGCTCAGGACAGCTGTCCTGGTGTAACCAGGAGCACTCAGCACTTCACAGGGGTCGCAGCAACACATTGAGCTCTCACCTGGACGGGAATTGGAGCACAGCTCTCTTGTTCTGGAGTCCTGGGGCCCCGCCTGCCAGCAGCCACTGTTTGTATTTTCAGCTTGGACCGTTTCTTGTGACGCTTCTTCCTCGCCTTGCCGCGGTGCCTCCCCCTCCAGCAGGTGGGAGCCATCCTCCCCTCCGTCGCGTGGGCCACATTGTTGGGGATCTGATCGAGGCTGTCTGAGCGGCTGTTGGAAACCAGAACACACGGAGGCTCTTAGCTGAGAGCGTGCTTTCCCCATCCCATCTAACAGCTACAACCAGGGGAACGAGGAGACCGAGCAGCTCTGCTGCTGAGATGCACAGGACAGGGCAGTGCAGCACAGCTCTTTGCTCACTGCTGTGCACTAACTGTAACTCCAATGGCACAGCACAGAGCACAGAGGGCACTGTTAGGAGGAAATGTGGGGTGTCTGGGGAGCAAAGCAAAACGCTTCCCTCTGCTTCAGTTGTTAGAGGACAACACCAGAGGCAGCGGGCAATGCCGAACACGTAACCCACAGTCAGATTCTGTCTGACAGCTGCCACAAAATGACCCAACCCTACAGCCCACCTCCCTGCTCCAGGGGGTCTGGAGCAGGGAGTTAACAGAGGACCCAGCCCGTCCCCTGGGTCCACTCAGTGACTTCAGAACGAAGCTGAGCACTCAGCTGCAACAGCAGAAGAGCACATGGGGCCAGGAGGGCGGGCAGCATGGAAGGGAGGCAGCACAGAGAGCACAGAGCTAGAGTGAGCCGGGCAGGGCAACCAAAGCAGTGCAGGCGGTGCTGCACCTGGGATCTCTCACCTGTAGCGTTTGCTGTGGGCAATAAAGGATCTCTCTGATAAAGTGGGGCTGAACTCCTGACTGTTCTCACCTGTGTGAAAGAAAAACAGGATCACTGCAACTCTTCAGCACGATGGTAACCAGTGGACTGAGAATCGCCTCTCCCAGTGCACTAACCCACACAGTGCACCCACTGAGCCCCGGCCCTGCCACCATCCTCCCACGCCCACCACCCCCTGATCCTCTACCCGTCTCCCCCCAACGACCTCTCAGCACTGCTATCATTACTATTATTGCAGAACACCCGTCAGCAGCCAGCCAGGAGCAGAAGCAAGGCTGCAGCCACCACAGCACAGCAGCCACGTACTGTTCTGTTACTCTGTGCCACTCAATAGCACTGCCACATTATTAAGAGGTTTCACGAGCTGCCTAAATAGAGCCCGGGATGTGTCAGCAGCTCCACCCCACGTGGGATTGCAAATAGATTTCAGCTCAGCTCTCCAGGAGTGCCGGGAGAGCGAAACCGCACACTAGCTCCCGCACTCCTCCTCCGCGCCGAGGAGCAGAGCTCCGTGCTGCTCACACTCTGCCTGGGCAATGATGGAGATGGACGCGCAGCCTCCTTCCGTTTCTTCTTTTGCTGTTCCTTTGGTGATGACGTCGTTGAGGATTTTCCACTGACTATGGAAGATGGCCTTCTTTGAGTCCTCGACTTTGCAAACGCTGCTCTGCTTCTCGCTCGTGGCCTCGTGCAGCCCCTTCGTGTTGCTGAGCTCCTGCTGCTGCTTGGCGGGCGGCGCGGGAGCTCCGTGGCACACAATCCCCATCACTGCCATTTCACAGCTTCACAGTCCCTGAGGAGGAACAGGGGAAAAAAAGCACAGCATGTCATAACTCTTCCCAGGCAAAGCAGCTTCCTGCTCAGGAGAACCCAGAGCCCACACACAGCATCCACTAACATGAATCTAAACCAAACCGAGGTCCAACACAGCGCTGAGCACAAGAGCAAAGACAAACCCACGCCTGCCAGCTCCCACGGGACAGCACCCCACGCACTGCGGCCATCCCTGGCCCTTCTCTACAGAATCACACCAAATCTCAGTGCTGTAAAACAATCCCTCTGAGCAGCACAAAGACAGCAGCTGGATGAGTAACCCAGGCCTGCAGCGAGCACACCAACAAGCTCACAGCTATTTTTACACTGCTCTCTCCTGGTGTGCGTCACTCTGTCCTTCCTCACCCTCCCCTCACCTTTGGGGGCTGCAGAGCAAAGCCCTGCCCACCTCCAAGAGCACGCAGTTCCACAAAGCGCTCCTCAGTTAAAAGGTAACAGAGAGGGGGGGGAGATGTGGACCTGCAAACCTCCACAATGAAAGGAGCAGCACGGGAACATCACCGGGACTGGAACCAGCACTGCACCGGGCAGCTAACGAAGCACGGGGCAGGCGCTGCCATGCAGCCCCTGAGCCCACACTGCCAGCAGCTCACGGGGTCTGCAGGGTGCTGTGGGCACCGGAGCTGCATGCACAGCACCGCCCAACTGCTGCCACCCAACTGCCGAGGCTTCAACAGAACCAGAATCCCGCCCGACGCGATGGGCAGGCAGCTCGGCGCACTTGCTGGGAGTTGTGATGAAAAGAAACTGATGCAGAACTTCTAAATAATGACTGCAGCAGAACTCCTCCTGAGATGAGCGGCTCGGGACGGAACAGGCAGCACTCGGCCCTGGCTCAGCTGCAGCTCTGCCCTGCGGTGCTCCAATGCGAGCACCAGGAGCTGCAACCCCGAGGAGCGCGGGCTGAGCGGGCCCGGCTTCGCCCCTCTCAGCACCTCCTCCTGCTCCTCCACACTGCTGAGACTCAGCTCTTCATTTCAGTACCCTGACTTCCTTCCTTCCTTCCGTAGATGCGTGCACGGGTTTGCTGTTTGCAAGGAGAAAAGGAGAAGTCAGGTAACGAGGCACTGAGCGAATGTGAGCGCTGCAGCTCCGCTCCACGCCGCGCCCTCGCACACAGCAGGAAGAGCTCTCCAGGCAGGCTGCAGCTCTCAGCCCGCTCACCAACGGCAGTTCTCACTGCTGTAAAATAGAAAGTGCACTCATACAGAACGAAAGCCGACGCGGTATCAGTTGTGCTGCGGCAGCAGCGGCCCAGAGCCGACGCTTCCTCCAAGAGAGCGAGTTCCGTGCGGGGCCAGGGCCACGTTCCTGCTCCTTCCACCTCCTGCCCCCCAGCAGCGCCGTGCTGCCCCTTCCCACCTCAGCAGCACCTCGCAAAGCACGCAGGTCTCCCCTCCTGGTCCGGGTGTGCGCGCCGCAGCCGTTTCACATCGACATCTTGTTCATAAAAGAATCACCACGCCGTCTCCGCGATCCTTCCCACTTCCTTCTCGAGAAGAGCACAAGGAGCGGTGCACTCACGGCTGCCACGGGGCTCCCAGCAGCATCACCCAGCGCGGCAGTGCCAGGCGGCCGCGTTCAGCTGCAGCCAAAACTCAGGCGGCTCCGTTTCCGGCAGTGCCGGCACGCGTTCCTGCAGCACAGGCCTGGGGCTGCAGCGGGGACAAGCTCCGCACCATCAGCGAGGGAGAAGTTTCGATTTGCCTCAGAAGGGACTGAAAAAAGAAAACTGCAGCACTCCACACACCCCGTCACCTTAAATCACTCCTAGCGCACGCTACGTCGGTGACACAAGCAGGGCTTCCTGGGGGAACCGGAGAGCCCCGAGGGAGGAGCAGCAGTGTGATGCCGCTCTCCGGGTGTGCGGAGCTCCTGGTGCTGTCAGTGGGGTACGATACAAACACCTCCAGCTCAGGCAGCTCTGTGACAAGCACCAGAACTGCTCCTTCTGCCAACCCCAGGCTGGTGAGCCCCTGTTTGCTTCGGGCAGCCATGTCAGAGCCCACTGACACCGCTCTGCCTTTGGGCACGGCTGCTCCCGAATGGCAGCGGAGCTCCCGAACACACAACCTGCAGCACCGAGAGCACCAGAACGGCTCCGTGCTGCTGCCCGGGCCCAGCGCTCGCGTTGGGTTTCCAATCCACGTTTATAGAAATGTAAACACCGAACTCTGTTGAACTCAGCGTGGATGGAAGCTCGCCATAGAATCACAGCGTTGTAAGGGCTGGAAGGGACCTCCGCACGGCACAGTGCCCCACACATCTTCCGTGCCCCCAGAGGAGGACCCCGCACCACCTGCCCGCATCTCTGCGTAACCCCACGCACCCTCAGTCCCGGGGAACCAAACAGAAACGGGCACACGAGCACAGCCGCTCCTCATCGCCCGTCCCGAGCAGAACCGCACCGGGCGGACTTCCACCCGCACTCCACACTCCACTCATCAGCCCCCAGCACCGCAACGCGGGGAGGAACGGCCCCAGGTGCCCTCATGTGGGGCTGCACTGGAGTGCCCCACACTGCAGAGGGAAAGCGGGGCTCCCAACGCACAGCCCGAGCCCAGAGCTCAGCACAGCACAGCCCAGTGCCTGGAGCTCAGCTCAGCCCAATTCAGCGCCCGGAGCTCAGCCCAGCCCAACTCAGTGCCCGGAGCTCAGCCCAGCCCAACTCAGTGCCCGGAGCTCAGCCCAGCCCAACTCAGTGCCCGGAGCTCAGCCCAGCCCAACTCAGTGCCCGGAGCTCAGCTCAGCCCAATTCAGCGCCCGGAGCTCAGCTCAGCCCAATTCAGCGCCCGGAGCTCAGCTCAGCCCAATTCAATGCCCGGAGCTCAGCCCAGCCCAATTCAATGCCCGGAGCTCAGCTCAGCCCAATTCAGAGCCCGGAGCTCAGCACAACCCAGCCCAGCTCAGTGCCCGGAGCTCAGCACAGCCCAGCCCAGCTCAGTGCCCGGAGCTCAGCTCAGCTCAGCCCATCTCAGCGCCCCGCTCCGCCCGAGCGCGCACCATTTAAGAGCTCATAGCGAGCGTGAGTCACCGCGGAGGAATCCGGCGGCAGCGCCAGGCCCAGGCCGCGGCTCGGACCGAACGGAGCGGAGCGGCACCGCGCGGAGCGGGAACGGGAGCGCGCGGGCACTCACCGCCTCCGAACGGCGCCGACCGAACCGCACGCGGCCGCCGCTCCGGGGCCGCCGCACGTGCACGCGCACACAGGAAGCGCCGAGCCCGCCCGCGGCTCCGGGTACCGCCGCGCCCGGCCCGGGGCGACGAGCTCCGCCGGACCCCGCCCCGCCCCGCCCCGGGCCCCGCTCCGCCCCAGGGCCCGCGGGCACGGCCCGGCCCCGCGCGGCTCGCCGAGCCCGGGAAGGACGGCCCTCCACCGGGAGCGGCGCAGCCCCCGCCCCTCCGGCCCCGCGCGCGGAGCCGCCCCGCCCCGCCCCGCCCGTACCGCGTCCCGCGCCGCTGCCGCCGCTCCGTCGCACTGACAGGCGCGGGCGCCGCCGGCCCCGCCCCATCCGCCGCGCAGCCAATCGCCGCGCCCCGATCCTCCGCGCCCCGCCCTTTCCCCGCCTTACTCCGCCTCGCGGCCAATCGTCGCCTCCCGATCGCTCGCGCCCCGCCCGGGCCCCGCCCCATCTGACCCGCAGCCAATCGCCGCCCAGGCCGCTCCCCGCGTCCTCCCGGTTTCCCGGAAGAGGGCGGGGCTGCTCCGCCCGCGGCGTCATCGGCGGCGCGCTGCGCGTGCGCGCGGCCCCCGCAGCGGGAGTGCGCATGCGCGGAGCGGGCGGCGCGCGGCGCGTTGGGGTCACGGTGTCCCCGCATCCCCGCGTGTCCCCGCAGCCCCGCGTGCCCTCAGCGGTGCGGTGCCGTCCGCCCGTGGGTTGTTAGGGTCGCGTCCCCGCCTCGGACGGGGGAACCTCTGCGCGGGCGGAGCTGCGCCGCTGTGTGCGTCCCTTCAGCGCCGCGGGACGTCAGGGAGGAGCGTGGAAATAACCGCGTTCCCACCGCGCGTGGAACGCACAGCGCGGGGCTGCGTGGGATGACCGCGTTCCCAATGAGCGCGGTGCCCCGCGGGGACGGGAGGCGGACGGGGCAGCCCGCGGCTCCCAGCGGTGCCCCCATAGCGCTGACGGATCTGAGTTCGTAGGAAAGGGAAACAAACTTGGTTCCGCTGCGGTGCGTGGGGCAGGAGCTGCCGCGTGGGGCTCTCAGCGGCTTCGCTCTCAGTGCAACCAGCTGAGAGCCTGAAAAGTTTCACTTCCTGAGCGGCACGGAGCTATAAATACCCGGTGCGGCGGGATCTGACATTTACTCCCACACGGCGTGCTTGGGAAGCTGCATCACGCGCGGCCTTAACCCTTGTGCTGGCGTGGAGCACCGCGCGGCGCTGCGTGGGGGAACTGCGCTTCTTTGGGCTCCTGGAGGTCGGTGGTGTTCTTCAGGAATAGCACTGCTCCCGTGTGTCACATCTGAGCTCTTCCCTGCCCGTAGCAGAAGCAGCACTTCAGGTAGATTGCCCTCATTTGCAGCCCTGCTAACGAGCTGTGATGGTTGCTGAGCAGGTCTCGGTGGGAAGCACAGCCCCAGATCTCAGGGTCCCTCGCAGAACTGCACCCGGGACCGTTCTGGAGTTCACATAAGCAGAAGAGGCCACAGGAGCGATCCTGGCTCTGCAGGCAGACGGCTGCGGTTATCTGCTCGGGGTGGGAGATGTGGAGCCGATGTGGGATGGGTCTGATGCTGATCTCTCAGTTCCTTCCAACTGAGCAGTGCGTTCGTGGCTGTAAGTGAGGAATTACAAACAGCCTCGCTGTGTTTCCAAAGCTTTTCATCAGCTCCTTTGAATACCAAGCAGCCCCAATTAACCAGCATTCAGCCCCTGCAGTGCTGTACGGCTTCCTCTTATCTCTGCCAAAATGGGATCCAATGGTCCTTCTGCACAAGTTCTGCTTTTTGGCTCTGCTCTGTCATCAGGAAACGAGTGTCAGCATCTGAACATCTGCCCTCAGCCGCTCCGAGCTGGGCCGGGTGCACACGGAGCACGAAGCATCAGCAGCAGAGCCGCTCCCACGTGCGCCTTGCATCCTGTCCGGTGCTGCAGGACTTACTGGGAATAAGCACAAAGTATTTGCCAGGTCACAGCATTTCTCTGTTTTCCTTTTAGTCTCCGCTCTGAGAGTGGAACAGTAAATGAAAAATTCCAATGTTGCTTTTTTTTTTTTTTTTAAGAAATTAAATATTTATGTATTATGCGGAGAGAAGCAGTTGCTAGATCGTCAGCTCTACTTTTAATTGAATACTCCTTGCTTTAACTTGTAACTAATTAACCCAAAATGAGCAACAACTTCCACAGAAGGAGCTGGCTGGAGTTCAACTTCTTGGAGTCATTTCTCAGAAATGCATTTTGGAGTTGTTCATCTAGAGCTCAGAATCACAACCACGGAACAGCGTTGGTTGGGTTGGAAGGTTCCTTAAGGATCACAGAACCATGGATGATGGCACGGGTGGGCTGAGGAGACCTTGAAGATCATAGAGCCGTGGAATGATGGCATGGCTGGGTTTGAAGGGACCTCAAAGATCATAGAACCATTGAATCAGAGCACAGTTGGGTTTGAAGGGATCTCAGAGATCATAGAACCACAAAATCATGGCAAGGCTGGATTGGAAGGGACCTTAAGGACCACAGAACCATGGGATCACAGCGTGGTTGGGTTGGAAGGGACCTTAAAGCTCACTGAGCTCCGTCCCCCTGCCATGGGCTGGGTTGAACTACATACCCAGTACTTCTGGAGAGAAAAATGTGTTGAGTTTCCAACCTGGTTTGGCTGAAGTCTGTAACCAAGAAGCAAGTGGACATGCTGCCTGTCCCCAGCACCTAATGCTGCACACTCTCAGGTGAAGAAGTCAGGAACACAGAGGCTGTGGTGACTGTACTGATGTCTGAGCTGTGGTGTGCAGGTCGGCCCACAACAACACGTGGCACAGTCTGGAAGCGCAGCGTTATGTGGCAGCCGAGGACCCGCTGGATTCCCTTCTGCTGCTGTGCTTCTCAGCCATGCTCCTCACGTTTTGGAGCATTGGCTTCCAGCCTGCACAGTGCTGGCTGCCGTATGCCCCATGGACGTCAGGCAGGGGAGGTGTGGGGCAGGCAGTGACCCATGGGGTCTGCGGGTGCCATGGCTGAAGGACACCGCGTGCCACCCCATTGTGTGCAGCGGTTTCACTCCCTGGGTGCAGCTGTCACCCCCGGCTCTTGCCTTGGTGAACATGAGGGGAGTACTCCACATCTGAGGACTGGGAAGCACATCTGCTCTCAAGGCAGAGGTTTAATGTCGGGAGGTTTGGGAGCAGGCGTTGAAATGGACGCACAGCTCTGAACACAAATGTCTGTTTCAGGCAGTCAAATTCTGACTTCGCTGCTGAATGCCATAATACAGAGTCCCAACTCATGGAAATCCCAGGACACGGTACTGGGGTGGTGAGCTCACCTGTCGGAGGCTGTTGTTCTGCGGTGAAACATCCCATGCAATCCCAGCCTTTGTCCTCCACTTTTACCTTCTGAAATCCCGAGCAGTTGATGAGTTCCCTCCTCTTACAGACACTGGGACTAAAAACTGGCTGCTGCTGTGCCACAGCTTCTGCTCCATTTGTGCAAAGGGGAAAATGAATGTGACCATTTAATTGCATCCGTTTGCTGTATTCTTCAGCAGTGTGCGATGCAGTGCAATGGAATGCAGCTCTAACCCAATGCAACACAGTGGAATTCAACACAGCTCAAACCCAAAGCAAAGCAGTGGAACACAACACGACCATGACTCAGTGCAACACAATGGAATGAAATGGAATCTAAAGTAATGGAACACAACCCTAAGCAACGCAAAGCAATCGTAAGCAGTGAATCCTAAAGCAAAGCACTGGAACACAACACAACACTTACCCAATGCAGCACAACAAAATGAAATGCCAAATGAATAAAATGAAAACCCAAAGCAATGGAATACCACACAACCCTAACCCAGTGCAATTCAGTGCAACGTAACCCAGTGCAAAGAGATGCAATGGAACCAGTGACATCCAAAGAGAACAGTGGAACGCCACACAACCCAGCGCCAAAGGAGTGTGGTGGAATTAAATGCCACGTGTGCTGCTGGTATCCTGCTCAGAGCGCTGTCCACGTGGACACTGCAGCCTGGGATCCTGACCCACTGCTGTGGGAATCTCCCCATCTCCATTCAGCACAAACGAGCAAGGCAGCTGCATACAATTCCAACCTGGGTTACCTTCTCAGATGGAAATACACGGACACTTCCAATATTTTGTCGTATTTCTCACGTGTGATGGGAAAAGCAACCAGGTGACAGAAAAACAAAGGTGGACAACCACAGTGCAGTGCAGTTAAGCTCTGTGCAGTGAAAGCTCTGCAATGCTTTAATCAAGTTTCTCTCAGCTTTCTCTCTGGGCATCCTCCCCCACCATCTGCAGCTTCTGACCCAGCTCCTCTCTGCCCAGTGCCACCTCCGTGTTCTCCCCAACATCTCCCCTACCTCGTGCATTCAGTCTTACTGTGATTAATTCACTGATCCATTCCACCCTTTATTTCCCAGTGGAAAACATATACAAAGATTTAAAATAAACCTCACAAATCTGAGACATCACTTCGGGTGACAATGATTAGGAAGAACCCTCATTAGGGAGAAAACAGCCAGAACAGCAGCACGACACAGAGTAGCTCCTTACGAGATACCTTCCTACAGCAACAAGTGCTCGGGCAGAAGCAGTGAGCTCAGTCTTTGCTCCTGAAGTTAACTGTGATACATTAGAAGTGTCAAAGATGGGATGTTGTGCCCTGGGTCGCGTTATCAGCTGTGAACGAGGTGGGTGAAAGGCTCACACAGCACAGCACGTCCTCAGCAGCTGCCCTCTGTGAGCAGGGCCGGGTCTGCTGCAGCCGCTGTGTGCAACGTCTGCTGCTGCTGTGCCCAAAGAGCCACGGGCTGTGCAGCACGGAGCCCTTTCCCACCGAGCCCTCCTCATTTCCAGTGCCTTTCGGGCTGGAGGACCTCTGGACAACAAAACCAATGACGTCACACTGAAGCTGCCAAGCATGTGATTTCCCAGCCCTGAAACGAAAGCAGCCTCTCTCCAGGGGAGGAAGAGATGCTGTGCAGGAGCCAGCTCCCTCTGCCCTGCTCTGCGTTGGAGCCACAGACACTGTGGGATAACGGAGCCAAGCAAGGAATCCTGCCAGGAACTCCCATCCCAGCTTTGGGACGGTCTCAGTTCTCCACCCCATGGGAACACCGGGGACACGCAGACCACGGCTGGGAGCTGCATTTCCTGGAACCCCCACATTTCTCCTTCCTGACAGCTCCGCTCAGTGCCTCAGCAGCTGCCTTCATTGGAACACCAGCAGGATGCCCTCAGGTCCTGGAAGTGCTGGGCACAGTGCAGCCCTGGGCATCACCACGCAGAGCTGCAGCTCACCATGCTGATGAGTTAGCTGGAAGTGCCCCAGCACTGCCATGCATCTGCTGCAGGAGCCTTATCCTGGAAACACCGCTCTGTTCTGTTCCTTCCACGTTTCATGCCACACGGTTGCTCACCTGTTCGGTGAGAGCTGGGCACAGCCCTGCACTGGGGGGAAGGACAGCATCTGTGCAGTGGTTTGGGTCAAAAACATGAAAAAAAAATCCCGTGGAAGAAACATAGAACCTCAGAACCATGGATCATCGACACTGGAGAAGGCCTTCAGGATCACCAGGACCAACAGCCAGCCCGAGCTCTCGGGTCCCATCACTGTACCACATCCCTCAGTGCTGTGTCCACGCAGTGGGAATGCCCCCACCCGGCAGGGCAGCCCACCCTGACCCCACATTGCCCTCTGCATGCAGATATCCCTTCTGACACCCCCAGCACCCCAGGCCCTTAAACACCAGGTCCTTTCCATCCGCTCCCCCCAAGGCCATGTGTTTGTTGAGCCGTGCCCAGTGCTCGCGTTGTATGCCATGCAGTTGGGCTTGGCCCACTGACCCAGACTGTGCAGATCCCTCTGCCACATCTCCATACCACCAAGAAATGGACATCTGAGCCAGGATCCTCTCTCAGGTGGCCGTGTTCAGGTGTTGTGCCACAGAATTCAGAGCTGCTCACACTTCATCGGGTGCTTCAGCTCAGTGGATCACCACTGGGGCCATCGGTGTGACACAAGGCCACTTCCAATAAACTTCATTAGAACATGACATCTGAACCTACTTCAGACTGCAGTGACTGAGCCCAACAGCACCTCAACAAGTGACTGCAGGAGTTCATTTCCTACTTCCCTGAGTGCTTCCCTCTTGCTCTTCCCTGGAAGTTCGTATTTCTTCATCAGTGATCTGCATGAACATTCTCAGGGCATTGAGAAGCATCTGCGACGCATTTCTTCAGCATTTCACTGCTTCTTAAAATGCCTGGAGAGCAACAGTGAGCTGGGACACACAGCTGGGGCTGCATCGCTCTGCAGCTGTGCTGACATCCAGCTGTGCCATGCTGACATCCAGCTGTGCCACGCTACATCTGCTCTCAAGTCACCTGTTTCAAGGTAGATTGAGCTGATGATCAAAGAGGCGTTAGGGTTGGAGAAGACCAAGTCCCCCAGGTGTAACCCCAACACCTGCTCTGACCTCATCCCTCTGCTCTCCCCATTCTCCCGACCTCTCCCACACCGCAGCTCCAGGCAGTGCCATTTCTTGCCATCCTGCCATATTTTGGGCAGCCCGAGCTGCCCTGCGTCAGCTGTGTTTTGCAGATGTTCGGATTCATGTCGTGGCTTTGGAAAAAGCGACACAACCCGAACCGGTCCGCCCCCAGCTCTGCCCCATCGGACGGCCCTTCTCGCAGCAGTGCCCTTTGCACTCCTGGCTGCTCCGTCAGTATTTGGCCAAGTGGGTGTGTGTGTGTGCAAGGAGCAGGAGCAGGATCTTCGTTTGCACCTCGCTAATTAGGCACCTGCAGCAACACAGCACAAAAACACACCCAAGGGCACTCCCTGGGAGGGTGAAAGCAAGCGGGTAAAAGTGCAGCAAAGTGACAAAAGGGACAGAATTTGGGGTGCTCTGCTCCCCCTGGGGTGTACCCAGAGCTGTACCCGGACCCCTGGGTTGGGTTGGGGATGGGGCTAACCACGCTGCTTTGCAATACCCCAAACACACCTCTTCTTCCCCAAAATGCTGCTGAGGTTCCTCCCAGCTCTCTAATTGCTACCCCCAATTGCCCCTGGGTGACCCAGCTGCCCAGCAGAAGCTTTCTGCTCCTTCTCTCATAACATCCCCAACAATTGGGACTGTGAGGGTCGCTCCCATCCAGCACAACGCGGCGCAGCGCAGGGCGGAGTCCTCCCTTGCGCCGCCGTGCCGCGCTCTGCCGGCAGGGGGCGCCACACCCTCCTGCTGCCGGGAGGGGCCGCTCTCGCCTCACTGCCACCACTCCTCTATGGCCAGCAGGGGCCGCTCTCGCCTCACATGTCCCACTCACTGGTGGGGGGGGGGGCCCACCTGAGTTGAGGCGGGGCCGCGCCCCCCCCTCCCCCCCCCCCCCCCCGCCCTTCGGGGTGCGGCGGCGGCTCGGAGCCCGGCGTCCGCTCACGGCACACGGACACGCAGACACGGGCACGGCGGCATGGCGGAGCAGGAGAGCCTGGAGTTCGGCAAGGCCGACTTTGTGCTGCTGGACGCCGTCACCATGCCCGAGTTCATGGGGAACCTCCGGCTGCGGTGAGCGGGGGGGCGGGGCGGGGGCGGGGGGACGCGAGTGGGGTCTGTGGGACTTCGAGGAGGTGTTGAGTGGGCTTGGAGTGCCCTGAGTGGGGTGTGAGTGGAGGGCAGTGGGTCTGTAATGCCTGAGTGGGGTCTGTGGGGTCCTGAGTGAGTCCTGAGTGGGGTGTGAGTGGGGTCCGTGGGACTGTAATGTCTGAGTGGGGTCTGTGGGGTCCTGAGTGAGTCCTGAGTTGGGGTCTGTGGGATTCGAGGAGGTATTTTGTGGGCTTGGAGTGTCCTGAGTGGGGGTCAGTGGGACTATAATGACTGAGTGGGGTCTGTGGGGTCCTGAGTGAGTCCTGAGTGGGGTCTGAGTGGGGGTCAGTGGGACTATAATGACTGAGTGGGGTCTGTGGGGTCCTGAGTGAGTCCTGAGTGGGGTCTGAGTGGGGTCCGTGGGACCGTAATGTCTGAGTGGGGTCTGTGGGGTCCTGAGTGAGTCCTGAGTGGGGTCTGAGTGGGGTCCGTGGGACTGTAATGTCTGAGTTGGGGTCTGTGGGATTCGAGGAGGTGTTGACTGGGCTTGGAGTGTCCTGAGTGGGGTCTGAGTGGGGGTCAGTGGGACTGTAATGGCTCTGAGTGCTGTCTGTGAGGCTCTGAGTGGGTCCTGAGTGGGGTCAGTGGGACTGTAATGGCTCTGAGTCGGGTCGGTGGATGTGTGGGGGGCTCTGAATGGAGTGTGTGGGACTGTAAGGAGTGTGAGTGGGCTCTGAGTGGGTCCTCAGTGGGACTGTAGTGATGCTGAGTGGGCTCTGATTGGGGTCTGTGGGTCCTGAGTGAGATTTGAGTGGGGTCAGTGGTACTGTAATGGCTCTGAGTGGGTCCTGTGTGGGCTCTGAGTGGAGTCAGTGGTACTGTAATGGCTCTGAGTGGATCCTGAGTGGGCTCTGAGTGGGGTCGGTGGGTGTTTGAGGGGCTCTGAATGGAGAGTGTGGGATTGTAGGGAGTGTGGTGGGCTCTGAGTGGGCTCTGTGGGGTGGGGCTTTGGATGTCCACGCAGCACAGCCTGCATCGCTGTCCTGGAGAGGCTTTTACATGGTCCGATGGGGACGGCTGTAAAGAAAAAAGAGGGGAAGTTCAGGTTAGGTTTTAGGAGGAAATATCGTGCTCAGGAGGTGGTGAGGCACTGTCACGGGGAAGTTGTGCTGCCCCATCCCTGGAGGGGCCCACGGCCACGGGTGGGTCCCAGGGCAGCATGAGGGGGGTGCAGGCAGCCCACAGCATGGGGTGGGGATGGGGGTTGTGAGGTCCCCTCCAACCCAGCCCTATTCAACCCAACACAACGGTTCCATGGTTGTGTGATCTCTGAGGTCCCTTCCAACCCAACCGTGCCATGATCCCTTGGATCTGCTGTCCTTAAGGTCCCTGCCACCCAAAACTGTTCCTTGGTATGCCATACAGATGCTGCGCTGAAAACCAGAACGTCTCTCGCTGCTGTGTTTGTATATCCAAACCCTTTTGTCATTTGCTGCCGTTCACCGATGATTTTGGGGTTTAGAAATGAGATATTTGAGCAGAAGTGATAACCGTACACAGGTCGCTGTCGTTAGCAGGAAACCTGCGTGTAGCAGGCTGCTCTGGGGGTTTATGTTCTTTGGTTAATGTGTAATAGGAATCTCGGTGAAACAGAAGGATGGTCAGGTAAACAAAAAGTCAGTGTGGCAGCGCGCTTTCGTTTGGGACTCAGGAGCGCGCCTGGCAGTGCAGCGTGCTCTGCTTCGGTGCAGAGGAGCATAAGAACAGACTTCGTCTTTGGGATCCTTACACGTGCTGTGCGGGGTTCCGTCCCTTGGTGCTGGTTCCACGTGAGGATCTCGGCTCGATGTCCCTGGGGTGCAGAAGTGAAGCCTGCCCTTGGCGCCGAGCCGTGCTCCGCTTTACGAGCGTTCCCGGCACCGCCGAGTTCTTATGGCCTTGGAGGTGGTGATTAACAGCGGCTGATGATAGGTTTTAAATCACGTTCGGACCCAATTACAGCCCGTGCTGTGACCTGGGTGAGGCGTCATCGGTCCTGTCGCGATAGGACCGTGCCCAGGAACACCGCGTTGTGCCGGAGCTATTTCGGCACGGGGTCACCGTCTGACCCCAGACAGACTGTGCTGGGTTTCGTTCCCAAGCGAGCCCAGATGTGGGAGGAACTGAAGTCACAGCGAGCCCGGTGCACGTGGGGATATTTCCCCCGGGATGCCTGCAGGAGAAAGGCTGAGCTGCGTTTCCCAGCGCTGCCGGGGCGGTGTGTGGGGTTTGCTGCCCCGTTCCCAACCGCTGCGCTCGGAGCTCCGTACCCACACATCCACCGCTGGTTCCGTGAGGGTTTCGTGTTCGTAGTGTTTGTTCGCAGCCCTGCAGCTCCCACGATTTGGGAGTCTCGTGCGGCCCTTGGGTGTCACACAATTAATTGTAAAGAAAAGGCATCCGGCCCTGGAATTCCTTTGTTCTGAGAGTGTGGCTGCAATTATTAGTCATCAAAATAATGCAAAGAAGTTGCGACAAGCAGCCACGTCTGAGCAGTTGGCACTGCAGCAGCTGATGGACGTGGCTGGGCTGTGTCCGTGGTGGCAGCTGGAGCAGGCTGGCTGCTGCCGTGTTTGGTGGCCCAGCTGTTGGGAAGACCCCTAAAGAAGGGAATCCCTTCCTGTGCCACTGGATGCCCCTGGTGGGACATCCCATCATCACACCGACACATGAGGGTCCATGGGAGGGTGGTGGGGTGTTACTTTCTATTCCTCTGTGGTTCTTATCTTTGTAGTGAACAGATGCTTTCTGTGCGATGCTGACTTTGTGCTGTGGGTTTCTTATCTTTTCTTAGGGCTGTGGTGGAGGGGTTGGCTTCGCACCGGGCAGTGCAGGAAGTGTCTTTAATGGCAACATTCTGTGAATGCCTGGTTTTGCTTGTGCTCTTGGTAAGGAAATATTCGTGCTTAATGAACAACTCTTCGTGCCTTGACGCCGTTTTAGTTTCCTCCTTGATGAGATCTGAATATCTGAATCGGTGTGGGATGGAGGAGCTGCAGCTCCTCGGAGGGACTCAGCTCTCAGGGAGTTGTGTCAGAATTTGGAATGATTGGAATGAAGATTCCCCACCGTCCATCCAAACTCGACGTACGGGCTTGGCCAGGTTCCGGCTCATCTTTGTCCCCGGGCCGTGCATGTTGGTGTGAGCACATGGGATGGCACCGGAAAGCAGAGCGCTGCTTACTGTGGCAGGAGATGTCCCGTGTGCTCTGTCCTTTATCGCTGCCTTCTGAGTGGCACCTGCTGAAGGTGGAGTCCTGCTGAGCTCTCCTGGCCAACCCAAGCTGCTATCCCAGCGACTCACGTGGTGCCCTTGGGGAGCCATTAGTGTGAACTTCTGCCCCTAAATCTACCGACCCCATGCATCCCGTGGGGGCCGAGCAAGCCTTGAAGCTACCTGAGCGTGTCCCCCTCCGCCCTGCTGGCTGAGTTCCCTTCCTGCTGCAGATCCTCAGTGCCTGGGCTGGGATTGCATCTCAGAGGGGTTTCGAAAGGAAGCACGTGGGGCTGGGGCTGACCCTTCTGACTGCACGGCCTGCCAGGTCCAGCAGTTCCATGCCTGTATAAATGTCATTCCTCCCCTAATTGATGGATGCCCAATGTTCTTCCTGCTAGGAGGGCCAGCACGCTGTAACCACTGATGATCGTGCCCATCTGCCCCGATTGTTTCCTGGTTCTGTGTGGGATCGGTGCCCACAGGAGCTGAGCTGAGTGCTCTGAGGGTTGGCCAGAGCCTTCCCAGCACTGTCTGAACTGGGGCTGCTGGTGGAGGCTCAGAACATGCTCAGAAAATACACAGTGTGAGTCCTGCAAAGCACGCACCTTTCCTTTGGTCCCAGAGCACTGGGAGAAGCTGTGCTGCTCCTTCCTGTGCTCGCAGGGACTGAAGTGCCTCAGTATCCTTTGCTCGGGACGCAAACAGCTCCTTGGAACGGTAGCTGTGAGGCTTTGTTGAAAAGTGCTTAGCAATGACAAAAAAATGTTATTTCCGAAAGGATTTCTGTAGCTCTGAAGGGATATTTTTTTTTGTTGGTTTTTTTTTCTTTTCTTTTTGCAAATGAAAGTCCAAATTTACCACAAAAATGTCCCTGTAACCTCTTATAATTCAAAACATATTACTTGCTGTTCAAAAGCACAGGCAAATGACCAGGGAGGCTTTCTAAAATAAGAGCGAGGGGGAGATGTGGGGCTCTGTGGACAGTCCCTGTTGGCAGCGAGGAGTTCCCTTTGCTCAGCCCCATCTCTGCCGTTGTGTGGTGTGGTTTATGCACCGAGCAGTGCTGAGTGATGCAGACATGAATGTCGGACCATGGAAAGGCGAATCATTTCCCCTTCTCCCCTTAAACGCAGCACTGCTGTCTCCAGCAAAGCAAACAAGAGGATTCTCATCTTCTGTTCTCCCCACTTGCTCTCTGGGCAGTTCTGGCTGCCAGGGATGCAGACATTCCTCCATTAGACATCCTCCATCTCTGGCAGCTCACTCCTGCTCCATTAGTTACACTGAGCTTAAGCCCCCGCGAGGAAATGCCGATGTGTGTGAGCCCACAGTGGGGCTGCAGCAGCCACCATTGGCAGCGGAGGGTCGGATGGTTCTGAACTAATTGCAAATGTTTTGCTCAAGTGTTTGCAATCACTTGATAGGAAATGTGTTTTCCATTAAGGGCTTACATTTTTGGAGACTCATGGCAAAGGAGATTGGGGGGGGGACTGCTCAGTGTCCAAATCGAGATGCGTTTTTACCCAGAACGTCTCAGCTGCTTCTTTCTCAAGGGGAGAACCCAACGTGGGGGCTCAGGGCCGGGAGCAGAGCCACGTGGGGTGGGAGCACAGACACCAAAAAGGCTTTGGCAGTAGGTGATGTCTTTCCAGCATGGTGTGTGTTGCTCCTCCACGTGCAGTTGGCAGCCGTGGTGGCCAGCACAGACTCGTGGTGTTTGTGGATGTTGTTGGGGAGACCCAACCATGGAAAGAGTGGATCTCGATGCCCTCCTGAGACACGTGGTCGTTGTTGTTGGGTTATGGAAGCTGTTGCATTGGGTCGTGGCTGGGTGGGTTGTTGGGATCTTCTGACTCGACATCATAAACCTTTTGGTTTTCCTGCATTGCCCTCTATCTGGAAATAATTAACAGTGCTGCAAATTTGGTGAACTTTGAGGGCATTTTTAGGGCTTTGACTAAATTAAAGGAAAACATTTGCTAGGGTTACGTTGATGTCTACCATTAAAGCAACGTAAATTGCAGGATGGAGCAAATTAGCAGGTTCTTATGGCCATGAGGTGCTGAGCTGGGGGAAGGCTGGGGAGAGCCCGGGCGCTTTGGGATCAGTGTTATGGCCTTCTTTCATCAGGACCCTTTTTTGGAGTCCCTTCCATCCCTGCGTGCCTGTGGACACGTTGGAAGCCTCCACGAGCGATTCCCGCACCGCTTCACATCCTCTGCACAGCACCAAAGTGTTGTACATCTCCATTGCCACATTCCTGGCTCATTGTGCATCCCGTAACCAATGTGGGAAGGCCTGCTGGCAGAACAAAACCACCACCACCAACACCCCAACCCTTCTCATCCTTACCCAACTCATCCTTACCCAGCCCTTCCCAACCCCACCCAGCCTTCCATCCGTGGCTGACTTGGCTGAGCCCGAAGCATCCAGGCTAAGCGAGCAGGCTGTTTATTTAGTGACATCTGATCCAGAAGCTGGCAGCAGTGTCGGGCAGCTGCCACGTGGTCAGCGCTGCAGGAAGACGGCACAGCAGTGCCCGCCCAGCCCGTCACCGCCGGTGCTGGGACGCTGCTGCAGCTTTTGGTTTGCCATTGGTTTTGTTGAGCTGCAGAGCACTGCTGCGTTCTGGCTTGGGCACGTTCAGCCCTCCGCATCCCATACTTTGCCTTCGGGATGTGCTGCGGTCGCTCGCGGACTGCTCACCATAGCGATGAAAGCTGAAAGCCTCTCTTAATAAAAGAGTGAAGATGGCTGCGCTCTGGGAGGACGAACTGTAAGAAAAACAATAGTTATGGTCAGAGCCATGAAATAAATCTCGAGCGGCGGTGCTGAGTGGTGTTCTGTCTGCAGTGTGCCCCGGCTGTCCCTCGGGTTGTGCCACGCACACACTGGAAGCAGCAGCACATGGCTGCTGTGGTGGGCACACAGCCCCTGCCTGTCCCCCTCGGACAAGCTCTCTCCTGGAAACTTAATTAGATGATGTGGTTGGAGATGGGGTGTGATGCTGAGCCTGCTGCTCCACGTTTGCTGTAAGATGGCCCTGCAGGCATTGCCCTGCAGAGTCTGCATGGCACCGGTGCTCCCGGAGAGGGGCTTTTCTGCTTCTGAGCTGGGGTTCTTCTCCCGAGGGATGCCTATTTCCCAGGACCCAGGTCTGGCAGAGGTATATGGGGTGCCTCAACAGCACATACTTTTCCTCCTGGCTTTCATCCCCTCTTTCTCCCCCCTCCCTCCTTATCCCCCCCCGTTTGTTTTCTCCTGTTGAAAGCAGGGCACTCTGAGCAACGCATGGAGTGGTTCCTTGTTTCCTTGCCGTGCCCTTTCAGCCCTGTGCTGCTGCACTTCCATTTAGGGACTCTGACACCGTTTGGTATTAGAATCAGAATCTGAAGTGCTTGCTTGCTGGAAGGAAGCTGCCCTCTTGGCCAGCTGCTGCTCGGGGCGATGCAGTGTGCTGGGCGGTGGATCAGCGGGCACAGGGGGACGTGGCTGTCTCGGCTGTGCTCCGTGCACACTGCTGACACAGGATTTCTCAAGAACTGAAGGCACTTGAAATCTGGAGGAACTGTGCTGTAGTGCAGCGTCTGGGGCGGCTGTGAGAGCAGCTCGTCGGCTGCTGCTCGGCCCTTCCCTGTGCCTTCAGATCCTGGGTTAGAGCTGGGTGCTGTCAGGTCTCGCCCTGTGTGCGTGCAGCCCTGCTTGGAAGCTCGTTTCCTTTCCTGGTCTGCAGGGCTTTGTTGCCCTGGCTCCCTGCAGAGCTGTGCCCGGTCTGCCCTCGCCCTGCTTGGCGTTGCTGTGGGGAAGGCAGTGCCCGTGGCCGCAGCAGCGTGTCTGTGCTGTCAGACCTCTGTCTTTGGAGCAGACTTTTGTTTGGATGCCTCGCTGAGCAGTCTGTCAATAGCTGCTCTAATACCTTGATCCCGCGGCTGGCGGGGCTGCCAGCAGTCCTGCTGCTTCCACACTCGCTGCTCACAAACTGCCTTTGCTCACAGTGCAGCTCCCGGATCGCCGCAGGGCTGCGTGTGCGGGCAGGGCCGGGGACCCATCAGTGCCACGAGCACACGCAGCTGCTTGCTCTGCTCTGCTCTGCTCTGCTCCATCTCCCTCGGGCAGAGCTCCCGTGCACTCACTGGGGGTTTAGTGATGGTAAGGCACAGCTCCTGCGCTGGGGGCTGGGCAGCGAGGCCCGGGGTGTGAAGGTGGAGCGTTCTGCACTGCTTTGTGGTGGGGAGAGGCGGCCGGGAAGCAGCTCAGGGTTTGTGATAAAGGTGCTATTGTAAGTGAGCAGCGGCTTGTGAAGGGCTGCGGTCTGCTGATGGAGGTTGCTGGGTAGATAGCGATTTAATAACGAGCGTTCTTCGATCTGCTCAGTCCTTGCGCTCTGAATAGGAGGAGTTGGTCTCTTGTGAGCTGGTTGATTATTTCTTTGGGCAGTTTTCGCGGTTGCAGAGATTGGTCACATAGCAGCGTGCTCGTGTGTGCTCCTGGGCCGTGTTCGGCGCGCTGGGAAGATGCTGCTCTAAATCACTGCGGTAGCGTTAAGTCATTGTCAGCCAACGAGCTCTGGGTTGGGGATGGGTTCCACTGCTCGGACAATGCGGGGCTCGTTTGGAATGGCAAGCACTGCTTGGCCAGCACAGCGATTTGGGGAATGGGTTTCGTTGGCCAGCACAGCGATTTGGGGAATGGGTTTTGTTATTCGGTCAGCACAGCGATTTTGGGAATGGGTTTCTTTGTCCAGCACAATGATTTGGGGAATGGGTTTCTTTGTCCAGCACAATGATTTGGGGAATGGGTTTCTTTGTCCAGCACAATGATTTGGGGAATGGGTTTCTTTGTCCAGCACAATGATTTGGGGAATGGGTTTCTTTGTCCAGCACAATGATTTGGGGAATGGGTTTCTTTGTCCAGCACAATGATTTGGGGAATGGGTTTCATTGTTTGGCATTGGTAGGATTCAGCAGCATTCACAAAGTCCCTCTTTCGTTTTGTTAGCTCTGCAGATATCTGATGAGTAGGTGTGAACACGTCACGCTTGCCCTCCTTAGCCCTTCTGCTGTAATTACATGTTTACGAAGCACCGCGGTGTGGAAGCGGAGAGGTGCAGCCGGAGCTGCTGTGTAAATGAGGAGTTGCTCACTTCTCTGCAGCTTTCAGACACGCCGTGTTCGTCTGTGTGTTAACTGCTGTCAGCGCACTGTGAAGCCGTGGTGTTCAGGGCTGTGCTCGGTTGCCTTGCGGATGATCTGTGACCGAGCAGATCTGAGCCGTGTTGGTGAGCAGGACGAGGTGTGCGGGAAGATAGGCGGGAGGATCAAGGACGCAGTCACGGAGATGCAATCACGACACAGGAGATAAAGACAGGGAAATCTGAAACAGGTGGACTTGCTTATCCTGAGAGTTCCCCCCCGGAGGTGATGGGATGCGCTTTGTGATCTCCTCTCCCTCCAGGCCTCCTCCTCTCCTCTCTTCTCCCCATCCCACCCGAGGGTTTCTCCTCTCTGCAGTTTCTGCAGTGTCGGAGGGGTTTTATTTGCTCCATCCTTTGCGTTTCGAAGACTGCCCTGAACTCCTTTAGGCTGAGTCAGAAATAGTGCTACACCAGCAAGCAGGTTCCAAAGATTAAACTTCTTGGCACAAGAGCACGATGTGTAATTACCTGTTCTTTATCTACTGTAACATGGGACTTTGTGAGACGTGAAGATACAGGAATAAGCACCAACCTTGTTTCTTGCTGATTGCTTATCAGCGTTAACGACCTGTGCACTTTAGGAGCAGCTTATCTCGGTGCCTGATATCCCTATATGTGGGGCTAATTCCTTAGCTGGCAGTGCCAGCTGCAAGGCCAGAGGGTGCTATAGATCCCAGGTGTCAAATTCCTTTGTTCCCTTTCTCAAAGGACAGAGATGCGAACAGGAAATAACTAAGCTTTATTTCTTTTCCTGTAAGTCTCTCTTGAATATATTCAGGAGGAAAAAGAGTCATTTCATAGACATATTCTGCTCTCCTTGGGACACAGCCAGCCTCGAGGTAATTCTGTCAGCACTGCCTGAACGTGCTGTGAACAAAGTGCTCGAACCCGACTCTATCTGCATCAAAACCCATTTCATTGCATCCGAACACTGCAGATGTGTTTTCCTATTGAACAGAATAGAGAGATAACACTGGAAAGGATTTGTCCATCCAGTGGATGTTTCCATATATATGTATTTAAAAGGTTTAAAGAGTGTGGCAGTGTGTGATTGCTGAAGGATTAAAAGCCCCTTGATGTAGAGAGCTTGCCTTTGTGTTTTCTCGCTGTTCTGGAAGGGCTTAGCAGCTGCTTGCTCACAGGAGGGGAAGGAAAGCATCACTGCGTTTGGAGGAGGATAGGTTGTAGCTCCAAGTAGTTAATTAACCTGATCTCTAAAAAAAAGATGGAATGATAGCAAACTCAATCTGGAAACCTGTGCTGTTATGTTCAGCCATAGCAAAGACTTTGAGCTGCTGTTTGAAGTTGCTGTGTGTATGCTACATGTGGAGCAGTGCTCTTTTTCATGATCACATTCCCACTGCCTGCCAGCACTGCTGCGGGGCTGCCTGAGCAGCACCAGTCTGAAGGAAGTGAGTGCAAGCTCTCTGCTGATAACTGAAAACAAACAACAAAAAAAAAAAGCAGTGCTGTATAAATCTGTTTTAATAATCAGCCGTTTGAGTCCTTTTCCATATTGCTGATGTTTCCTTTGGATGTCGCTGTAAGCACCTCGGTAGAGCTGGCACTGAGCACTCGCTGCTTCTGCTTTGAGTGACGGATGCGTGGATAGCAGCCCTCCTACTTCTCAGATATGTTTTTTTTTTTTCATTCAAAGAATGTAAAGAGTAGTACTTAACGGTAGGGAAAATCCATGTGTTTGTTGGGCATGTTGTACCCAGGGCTGCCATATCAACAGGGGTATTTGAAGGGCTCCTCCTATCATTCTCTTCCCCTTCCCTTTCCTCCCCTTCTTCCCCTTCCCTTTCCTCCCCTTCTTCCCCTTCCCTTTCCTCCCCTTCTTCCCCTTCCCTTTCCTCCCCTTCTTCCCCTTCCCTTTCCTCCCCTTCCTCCAGAGATGCAGGGTTGGTGGCACTGATCCTGCTGCTGCCCCAGGACCCGCATTGTGCTCTCAGCCATCGTGTGGATGACTCGTGGGGGGTTCTGAGCACTGCAGGCACACAATGCTGCATTCAGGAGCATTCGGCAGCATCCCCAGGCACAGCTTTAACAGATGCAGAAAATCTCTTTGCGACAGAACAATGGAGCATCTGAGCATCAGCAGCTCGTGGCTGGCTGCAGGGGGACTTGTGGGATGCTGCCACTGTACCTTGGCACCTCGGCTGGTGTTCCTCTGTCAAGATGGTGCTCACCTACTGATGTACGTAGAGTGACTGCTTCCACCTTTCCTCCTCTGCAGTGCTTTTATGCCTCTCGTGCCATTAAGTTTTCCTGGCAGACGCTGCGCACCTGCGGTTGATGTCACGTGTGATGGGAGCAGATGGAAGAAGCTACCCAACCTTTGTGCTTTTCCCTCTCCCCTCTTTCCTTTAATATCCTTTTAAGAAATGTTGAGCTGTTGTTTGACAGCTGGTTAGAAATGGTGGGCCATGCAGTCTGCATTGCTGTCCCTGTGTCTCGTTCCTGGTTAGATGCAGGAATCCGGCATAATTTGGCCTCAGGGTCATTCAGGACAGCCCTTGGGCTCGATGCAGACCCATAGAACTATTGCACAGAGATTTCATGGGGTTCAAATGAAACTTTTCACACGGAAAACAGTGTGTTTTGGTGCTCTCTGCAGAGAAACCAGGAGCGAGCTTCTCCTCTGCCTGCGCTCAATAGCAGCTTCCCCAGGTGTGGATGGGAGAAGGACCCCCAGGCGTTGTGTTCTCCCCTAAAGCTTGTCAAAAAACACCCTTTTCTCGTGTTATCTGCTTCAGGTCTGCTTGTGCCTTCTGCTCTGCTTCTAGCTGTAAGAGGAGAGCGCAGCACTTCCCTGCTGCCGGAGAGACAGCTCATCCTGCCCGCTGACGCACGCAGCAGCGAGGGCTCAGTGACTCCTGTGTTTAGTGGTTTGGCAGTTTCTCAGTGCAAGGTCAGTATTTTAACTTCATTCTTAAGGAGAGGGATTTCAGTGTTCCATTTCAGCAACATTCCATGACCCCAACCCTCATTCAGCATTCACTGCAGCCAGGTCGGCATCCACCTTCCATTTCCCCTTCTCCTGACCCAACCTTGTGACTTGCAGAGCTGTGACCCGTGGGTCAGCTGTGCTGGGGCTGAGTCTGCTCAGCTTACAGTCGTCCTCCTGAGCGTGGCTTTGCTGGGGCCGACGTGGCACCGTCACTCCTGGAGCACTGTTTGATTTCAAATAATGGCGACGTCATGACGAAGGGTTCTTGAAGTGTAGATTGCAGATGAATGGAGTAGTCCTCAGCCTGCCCTCCCTGCTCCCTCCCGACAGGAAAGGAGTGGTGCAGAATGCACACTGAATGGCATTTCCTATTTTGTGAAGCTGGCAGTGTGCAAGAACCGAATCCATGCAGGACAGCTGCAAGAAAAAAAAAATTCACCTGCCCATTAAATAAGCTTAAATGGCAGTTTTTCTGGATGAAAACATAGCAGGCATGCCCAGCAAGCATCGCAACAAACTGGGTTTGTTTTCTGAGAGCAAGGAGGTAACGCTGGGCAGTTCCTTGGTCTGTTTTTCAGCTGCAATAAAAATATTTCAGCTCTGCTTCTGCCAGCACAAACCCTGTTTGTCTGGGCCCTCCTCTGAGGAGGGTGGCTGGCTGCAGTGCGGTTTGTGAACAGCTTTCTGAAGGAGCTGGAAGCGTTCTTCCCTGCCTGATATCTGGTCAGGGTTACCTGAGCAGAAGTCTTCAGGCAGCAGCCAGCACTCGGTAGGGAAACCCGGTGTCAAGTCTGAAAGGCACGCTTGTCTGCTATGCTTTTAAATCCAGGTAAATGTGATTTCACCACCAGAACTCTGCTTCAGGTCCCTCAGTCCTCGGCTGTGCATGTGCATCTGTCCATGAAACAGCTTCAAATTGTTGTCTTCCTGCGTGTGCACTATGAGAATGGAGTCAAAGCCTGCAGAAATAGAACGCTACGTGTGTTGGGCGGTAGGAAATAGCAAGGGTTACCCTGGAGGGTAACCCAAATCACGAGGGGTTCGTAGCAGGAGAGGCACCTGGGTGTTGGACTGCATTGAACAGCAGTTGGCCAACAGTTGGCCGTGAGGCAGCAGTGTGTCTCAGTGGCCAGGAAGGCCAAGGGGACCCTGGAGAGCTTTGTGCAGAGCGTGGCCAGCAGGTGGGGGTAGCTGATCTCCCATTGCTCTGCCCTGGAATGGCAGAGTTCAGTTCTGGGCCCCCCCAGTTCCAGGCATGCAGGGCTGCAAAGATGGCAGGGGCCTGGGATAAGTCTGAGGGACCTGGGGCTGTTCAGACGAGAAGAGGAGGCTGAGAGAGGATCTCAGCATTGTTTATAAATATCTGAAGAGCAGAGGAGTTACCGAGTCAATGATTAATGAAGAATTCCCCACGTAATTTGGATGGCGGTGTCTCGTCGCACGGTACGTTGCCTGTGCTGAGCAGTCTGCGTTCAGCAGATGTTGTTTTGCACGATGGGTTCCAGCCTTGCCAGCTAACCCTTTTCTTTATTTGTACTGAGTGCATTTCAAGTTGCATCATTTCCTCGGTCAGAACAGTTTTATTTTTGACTGGAGTGTTTGTCAGGTGGGAGAAGCCCTACATGTGAGTGCTCTCTGGTGGCGAAGATTTCTGCTTCAGCTCTGATTTGTGTGGTGTTTTCCAGTGGCAATTAGATGTGAATGTGGGATGTACAGATGTATACAACCAAAACCTTTCCCCGTGGCTGCTGGGCTGGTTCTGAGATGCCGGATTAATTAGTGGAAAGTTCATTTTTGGTTTCTCCTCGACCTCGATGTGCAGAAGGATGGGTGATGTGTACAGATAGGGTCTGACCCTGGAACTGTCAGCTCCGGGGTGCAGAGCAGCATTCCTCTTAACACATCTCCTCCGTGTGTGGCTCTCAGTAACGAAATCCCACTTGTGAGTGGGTGTCAGGGCACACCATGGGCCCTTCTGCTCTGCGCTGTGACCTCTCCTTGCAGCAGAACCAAAACACGAATGCTGCTCGCACCTCGGGCTGCAGGCAGTCCATGTTTGCTTAAGTTTTCACGAGTTCTCCTCGGGCAACGCAAAGCAAAGTAAGACTCAGAGCGGAGCAATGCGGTAGGAAAACAGCCGCTGCTGTTCTTGGCCGCCGCAGCGGGCGGATGAAAAGCGGCTTTATCAGCAGCGAGGGGCGGCCTCGGGAGCACAGCACCGGGACAACTCCGTGCTGGGGAATGGAGAGGAGAGAGCAGGGAGCTGAGCAGGAGAGTCACTGGGGGTTGAGGCTGCGTATCTGCCAGCCTGGAGCGTGGAATCACAGAGTCACTTCGATTGGAGGGGACCTTAAAGGTCATCTGCTTCCAACCGCAGTGCCGTGGGCAGGGTTCGGTTAGCCCCAGCACAGCACGCTGCACTCGGCCATGTTGAACCTCCCTGAGCTCTCGTGTGCCCACTGCTGGAGCCTGTCCAGGTCCCTCTGGATGGCATCCCTTCCTCCTCTTGCACCAGCTGCACCGCTCAGCTCGGAGTGGTCTTCACAGCGCTGTGGAGCACTCAGTGCCGTCCTCTGCGTCACTGATAGCGATGCTGAAGAGCACCGGTCCTAATCCGGACCCCTCGGGGGGGACAGCACTCATCACTGCCTCCACCTGCACGTGGAGCCACTGAGCGCAGCCCTGTGGCTGTGGCCATGCAGCCAGCCCTTCCTGCAGCTTCACCCCATCTCTGTCCAACTCAGAGATAAGGATGCGGTGCTGGACTGTGCCAGAGGCCTTGCACAAGTGTGGGCATCCAACAGCAGCCACCCTCCCTTTGTCCAGCTATGCTGTCACTCCATCCTCTTCCTCCTCCTCATTCTGCTATGCATCCTGAGCCTGTGGGGCTGTGCTGTACACCTGTCGTGATACTCATGTGTTACCCATCCTTTTTGTTGCAGTAGTTTGGGAAGAGCTGCCGTGCTGCGGTTGATAATGCTAATTGTTACTACTTTCTCTTTTCTAATGCACTTCTGTTTGCTTCCAAGCAGCTTATCTTGGAAATTTAAAATGTCTTTGCTTTTAAAGTTTTGGGAAGAACAGATAGGGACTACAGGAACAAGCAGACCTTTTGTAGCTCTTGTGACTTTCCATGTAAGCGCTTTGGGGGTGAAGCAGAAGCAGTGTGTCTTTGACAGAGTGGAGTGCTGGTTCCTGGATCGTGTTCCTCGAGGTTATTGCACCTGCTACACCCCAACCGTCCCAAGACACCGCGGAGAACTCTGCGTGAACAGCAGAGAATGTCACGGCTGTCACCACGAGGGGGTGGTGATAAATTCAGTGCTGGAGTTCGTGCTGTAGTCCATGGAGCACCACGGCCCTCATCGGCTGCAGAGGTGTTGTGGTGCCATCTAATGTCCTAAGGCTTAAATACACCACCTGTCTCACTCATCCTTGCTTAGTGCCAGTGATATTACTTTAAATCTCAGAACCTTCTCTTGTTAGCAAACTGCTGGAAGCAGAGACACGTGGTGATGCCTAAAGCTACCATGCATGCACCGGTGAGCCAGAACTTTGCTGTCCTCAGAGTACAGTCAGTGTTTGTGTGGCAGTAATCTGATCCACTGTGCATCTGTAAGTGGAACAGCAGTAGAGATTTCCTTTGTACAGGGTGAGATTCTGAGCTGCTGGGTCATTCTCCTTTTTCCATAGAGAGCTGACACACGTTGGCCATGCTGGTGGCACTGAGGAGTGATGATGGCTGTCCTTTGTGGCTCACTGTGATAATTACAGAGCACTGATGAATTAATGGGCAACCCGCTCAGAAAACGTTTCGTATTTCCCCTGATCTTTCTCTCTTTTTGCCTCATCCCGGCCAGGTTTGAAAAAGGACGGATCTACACCTTCATTGGAGAAGTGGTGGTTTCCATGAACCCGTACAAGAACCTGAACATCTACGGGCGGGACATGATCGAGCAGTACAAGGGCCGGGAGCTCTACGAGAGGCCGCCCCACCTCTTCGCCATCGCTGACGCCGCGTACAAGGCAATGAAGAGGAGATCCAAGGACACCTGCATTGTGATATCGGGTGAGCTGGAAGCTCTTCCTTGTGGCCAACGCTCATCTGATCCAAGAGCTGGTGTTGTAGGGTCACGGGACAGCTTGGGTTGGAGGGGAGCTTCGAGATCATCCATTTCCAACCCCCTGCCAGGAGCGGGTTTGCCAACTGCTGGATCAGCCTCATCAGTTAACGTGTCAGTCTTTAATCTGTGTGTGCAGAAGGTTGAGCAGTGAGAAGTGTCACCCTGGAGAAGTGCTGATTTCTGCCCCTCTGGTGGCTGCTCAGTGCTTTGTTCTCTGTTCAGATTGTTTGTGCGTGGCGGTGCTGACAGCAGGAGCGGGGTCTGTGCCATGAATGGTCACTATCTGGATCCTGGCACTTCGTTTCCTTGATGTCCCCAGCTCTGAAAAGCTGAGATGTGAGCTGAACAGTGGCCCCTTGTGCTGCGCTTCCCAGCTCTGCTGCTGCCAGTCCTTCTCCTCTAACAATATTCCTTTTGATGCTCTGTATGCCGACCTGGGAAACCTTACATCACAACTGCACAGCAGGCAGGGTTCTGACTGTGCTTGGAAGATGCACAAATAAGCTTACTTTAAAGAACAAAACCAAAAGCCCCAGGCATCATCATGGTAGGACTGCGGTGCTGCTCAGTGATGTGCTTTGGTGTTTTCACTCTATTGTCCCTTTTCTGTGCCCTCAGGTGAAAGTGGGGCTGGGAAAACGGAGGCCAGCAAGTACATCATGCAGTACATCGCAGCCATCACCAACCCGGGGCAGAGGGCAGAGGTGGAAAGGTATGGGCTCTGCAGAAAGGGTCCTGGCTTCGTTCTGGGTCTCTTTCTGACTTCCTGACAGTCCCTTAATTGCACACTGATCTTGCAGCGTTTTCCTCTGTTACAACTTTTCTTCTGGCAGTTTTGCAATGTTGGTTGCTAATATCCCATAGAAAAGTGAGGAAGAACACAAGCCTTCAAACATTCAAAGTGAAATCACCATCTCGAAATCACATTTCCAATGGCAACTTCCTTAAATATGTGAATGAGAATAGAGCAGTAAGCACAAGGGGCATTCCCGTGTCCTTTAGGGTTTGCGTACTCTGAACTGCAGTGTGTCTGTCACTGCTGAGTGAAGGAAGAGGCTTTCTGCTGAAACAGATTGAATACTTTTTGTCCCAACTGTTTGCAAAAGAAGTCAAGAAATTACTTCCAAAACTTGTACACGTGAAGGAGCTGTGTTTGATTGCTGCTGTCTGTAGTGGGATCTTTGGCTCCCGTTAGCTCAGCTCTGAGGAGCAGTGCCAGGAGCTCCCAGCTACTTTCCTGTGGTGTTACCAATGTTTCACTCACCTGCCTGGGTACATCACCAGAGAGCATCTTTGTTGCTGCTCACACCTTCTCTGCAGCTGCTTGCAAAAAAACAATCCCACGGTCTGGGTGCAGAGCTCATCCTGTTCTCTTCTATCTGTACTAAAGAGTGAAGAACATCCTGCTGAAATCCAACTGTGTGCTGGAGGCCTTCGGCAACGCCAAAACGAACCGTAACGACAACTCCAGCCGCTTTGGGAAGTACATGGACATCAACTTCGACTTTAAAGGAGACCCGATCGGCGGTCACATCAACAATTACTTACTAGAAAAGGTGAGCTCGGTGGTGGGCAGCGGTGTGTGCTGCGAGAGGAAGGACTGCTCTCTGTGATGACAGCTTTCATGCGCCCTGCCTGTGCTGTTCAGCATCACCTCAGTGTAGGAGGAGGTTGGCTTGGAGGTGTTTTGCTGGCGCTGAACTTTGGTTCCAGTGAGGCGTTGCTCATTGTCTGGATGCAGAAATACCCACCCGCAGTTGTTCTCTCTCTGCAGTCTCGTGTGATCGTGCAGCAGCCAGGAGAGCGGAGCTTCCACTCCTTTTACCAGGTTGGTATCCGTTTGGTGAAACCAAGGGCCTTTTTCCAGGTTTCCAGGACACGATAGGCAGCCAGGTGGAGCTTTCACACCCTGTGTGTTTTGCAGAGGGTTTTGGGTGATCCTGTGTTCTGTTGTGGCGTGAAGAGGGAAAAAGAACGGGATGATTTATTTTTTTCCATCTCCAATCCCATAGTGATACATCTGCAAACTTGAGAGTAACCAGATGAGTGTGGCAGAACGTTGGCCTTTGGCTCACTGTTTTGTTTGTAATAAGCATAACCCCTCGGTGCTCTCCTGAGGCCTCTACTTCGTATGGAAGTAATTTTATGACACCAAGTTCACTTTCTTTATTTCTTTGAGTTCTTTTTAATGTCTTCTGTGTGTACAGCAGTTCCCTTCTGCGTCCTCTGGGGGAAGTGGTCAACCTATTACTGTAACCTTTATTCTCACATAGCATGTTTTTATAGTTTTGTTTGGCAAGCAGGTAAATAAGTAAGAAAACTTATTTATTGTTAAAAAAAAAAAAAAAAGATTGATTTAGTGAACAAAATGAAGGATTTTCTTTATTTTGATTCACCTTTCCTTCAAACACAGCTCCTCCAGGGGGGGTCTGAGCAGATGCTGCGCTCTCTACATCTGCAGAAGGATGCGTCTGCATACAGCTACATCTCCCCTGGAGCACAGCTCAAGGTGAGTGGCAGGTAACTTGTCTTAAAACTGTAAATGCTTCTTGAAACGTTTGAGCTAGCAGAAGTGGCAAGCAGTGTTATGGAAAGGTGACACCGTTATCTGTTTGTAGTGGAGCTCCAGACCTAAGAGAGGTGAGCTTGGGCTCAGGGGTCTTTAGAGGTCCCTTCCAACCCCTTCAAATCTGTGGTACTGGTGCACACTCCACAAGGCAAGATGCTGGCCATAAGCGTGCTGTCTGCACTGTGCAGAACTCATGCTGTCTGTGACTGCACTACTTGTTCTGTGTTTTATGAGCAGCTTCTGCCCCCACACTGTAAATTCCACGGGGAGAGCCCTGGGATGTGCAGGTGTACAGCATGGCATTAGGATCAGTCAGCCTCAGAGTAGTTTCTTGCTTCTGGAAAATAGTGAATTACCTCTGTTTCTCATGGGCTGCGAAGTCTTTGCCTTCTCACTTTGTGACCACACATCTCCTTCTTGCAGTGTTCCATCAATGATGGAGCCGAGTTCAAGGCTGTTGCTGATGCCATGAAGGTGATAGGCTTCAAGCAAGAGGAGATTCAGACTGTCTACAAAATCGTGGCAGCCATTCTTCACTTGGTAAAGTTCTCTGCCCGTGGGTCTGAGGCTGCGATTCAGAATCGTGGGACGGGGATTATATTGCCCAAAGTCTTTGATGTGATTTGATTTCCACAAATTCAGCTCTGAGCGGGGATTCTTTCCTTTGGGTCAGGACTTGCTAACTTCCACTGACTGTGGCTGTGTGTGTGTGCAGGCCAACTTTTTTAATGTGGTGGGAGACTGTTCTGATAAAATGAGCGCTTCTCTGTTTCACATTAACCAAAACCGATTGAGAAATCTAAAATCTACTTCTTGCAGGGGAACTTGAAGTTTTCCGTGGATGGTGATACTCCTCTAATAGAGAACAGCAAGGTTGTGTCCATCATTGCAGACTTGCTGTCAACCAAATCTGAGATGGTGGAGAAGGCCCTTTTGTTCCGGACTGTCGCTACGGGCCGGGATGTCATCGACAAGCAGCACACGGAGCAGGAGGCCACCTATGGCAGAGATGCCTTTGCAAAAGTGAGCTGAAATTTCCTTTCTCTTCATCTGATTTCATGCGACAGTGACACACATTGCTTTTGGTTGAAGTGGACCATGCATCACAGAGCGGCCATGCCTGTGGAAGACATTTACTGCTGAGTTGTCTTCATCACTGTGTGTTTTTCTGTGTTGTATAGGGCTGAGTATTTTGGGAAATGGGATTCTCGACTTAAATGTAAGGGTATAGGGTGGAAGAGTAACGTCTGGGGCCATCGTTTCCTTTGGAAAGGTGGGAGGCTGATGGCAGGAGGAGTAGCAGTAAGGAATCAGGTGGTGAGGGTGTGGAATGGGGAACATCACGAAGCTCCTCGATGGTTCTCAGTGTTTGTCTCCTGGCAGGCGATTTATGAGCGCCTCTTCTGTTGGATTGTGACACACATCAATGATGTGATTGAAGTGAAGAACTACGACACGACAGTGCATGGGAAGAACACGGTCATTGGCGTCCTGGATATCTATGGCTTTGAAATATTTGACAATAACAGGTGACGCGTTGTTGAAGCACAGTGCTGTGCCTTCTCCTTTCCCAAGGGAGAAAACTCAGCTTTTTTTTTTTTTTTTTCTTCCTGTTGGTTTTGCAGTTTTGAACAATTCTGCATTAATTACTGCAACGAGAAGCTCCAGCAGCTCTTCATTCAGCTGGTTCTGAAGCAGGAGCAGGAGGAGTACCAGCGAGAGGGCATTCCCTGGAAGCACGTGAGTGATTTGCCGGGGGAGAGGTTGGTGGACCAGCACCAGGTCCAAGGCCGCTCCTGGAGCAGGCTTCTGTCAAAGTCAGCAGGACATCCGTGTCCTTGCCAGTGGGACTGTCTGGGAATGAGACTGTGGGAAGAGCTACCCCACGGATGGAAGTCCGGTCCTCCAGTCAAATGGTGCTGCTCCATCAGTGGGTAACATGGGTCCTCTTGTATTACTATCCAAATCACAGCTCCTCCTCTTCTTCTGGCTTTTCCAGATTGATTACTTCAACAACCAGGTCATCGTCGACCTGGTGGAGCAGCAGCACAAAGGGATCATCGCCATCCTGGACGATGCCTGCATGAACGTCGGCAAAGTCACGGACGAGATGTTCCTGGAGGCTCTGAACAGCAAGCTGGGGAAGCACGCACATTTCTCCAGCAGAAAGGTACTCTTCCTCAGCCCTTCTTCTCCTTTGCGATGCCTTTTCTATTATTTACGTATAACAGAATAGAGAGACTTGAAGGTTCAAATTGTAAGGTGTGAAATTAAATGCTGAAGAGCAGCTCCCAGCCACAGCCATGGGCCATCCCCGTGCACCCTGCACAGCCAGTACCCAGCAGAGGGAGCTCGAGGATGTCCGATGCGATGTGGATTTCATTCGGAGCATAAAAGCAGCGCGAGGCTGTGCCTTGCCTTACCATGATGTCATTAAGGACCAATGGAGGCACCACTGCGGCACACGTGGGTTTCTTCCCAGGCTGCCGTAATCCGGAGTGACAGGGAATTATTCACACTTCTGCTTTATCACGGCACTGTGGGTTGTTTTTCTGCTGTCATTGGCTGTGGGATGTGCTCATCTCCACTCATGCCTATGGTCTTCCAGACCACTCGACTTGCTTTGTTTTCGGTGGCAGTTAAAAGGCTTTATTCCTCGCTTGGCAGCGTAATGAGAACGTGGTCACCTGCTTGGTTCATTTGAGAATTCGTACTGGGGAATCAAATTTCATTTATTCATGAAGTGCATTTTAATACCGTGATGTCTCTCTGCTGAGAAATGCTGCTGGAAATGCATCACTCAGAATGCTGGCTCCCCCCTTCTCCCTCCCACCCATGTATGATGTTTTATGTAGGTCAGATATACAGAATTAGCATGGTTGTATAAGAAAAGTGCTAAAGACTGCCTCCAGGGAGGCTGAATGCAAACAATGGCTCTGGCTGTGGCTCAGTTCAGTCAAGGATGGGGAGAACAGAAAATAATCAGTTTTTCTTCCAGATGTGACTTTTCTGAAGCACCCAGCACAAATCCTTTCACTGCACAGGGAACAGCACTTACATGTGTGCCTGCGTGTGTATCCCACTGCAGTGTTCCTCAGCAGGGGGTGGCCTTATCAGGAGACTGTTTGCACTGAGCTGAAGGGAGAGGAGGAATGCTGTTATAAATAATGCTTATGGAGGGCATGATGTATCTTCCTGGATTGCTAATTTCTCCTTTAAATCAATAGAGCCTTGAAGAAATTGACCCATAAAATTCTCAGCACCGTAATGATTTCTCCCCCTCTCGTGTCTTTGTCCTTTAGGTTATTTAAGACATCTTCCTTGGTGAGTCCTTATCCCACACAGTGTGAAATCTGAGCTCTCCAAGCTGTCCTCTTTCAGGCTGAATTAACACAAAGGACTTGATTTCACGTCCATAGGCTGCAGTAGTTCTGTCCACGTGCCATAAAGCTCAGTGCAGGGCAGAGCTGTTCCTGAAGAGTTAAAGGACGTGTGCTGCTATGTTATGGGAGCAGCTCCCATCTTTCAGCCTGAGTTAATGCTTCACTGCTCCCCTGCAGAGCGTGTTGCACACTGACTCCATGTGGATAAGCTCTAAGGGGCTGCTGTGCCCTAAATAGTAGTGTCCTAGTTTGCCTACCGCGCGTCTGATCTGCTGTCTGCTTGGTTGTCCTGGTGAAAGCCAAACAAGCCAGGAAGTAAATATTCCCTCTGTGAATATTTGTGGCCAAAGTTGCACTCCTGGAGGAAGGGTCCTTCTCTGAATTGGCCGATATTTCCTGAATTAGGGATGATTTCTTCTCAGGAAGGTTAGGGAGGTGCTGGCACACACTGCCCGGGGAGGAGGGGGTAAATGTCGGAGTGACAAGTTGTGGGGTGGTGGGGATGGGCTGCTGGTCGGACTTGGTGACCTTAGTGGTCTTTCCAACCTTAGCAGTTCTGTACTGCTTGTCTGGATGCATGCTAGCTGCTGTGGTCATACTTCTCAACATTGAAGGATCATTTTGTCAACATCTTTGAATTCTGACTTCTTTTCTCTTGTAATTTCAAAGCGTTGAGGGCAGTGATAGGGTATGAATTCCAGAATGTTCCGTTAGTGGAAAGGTCTGACGAGTGTCAACCTCAGCAAACTGCTTGTGAAGGTCAGGGCATGAGGAGGACCCTTCTTGTCCACTTGTCTCTGCAGCTTCCAAGATGCTGGGCAGCAGTGAGCAGAGATCAGAGAGCTACAAAGACTGCTGGGGCCTGGAGCATCTCCCTTCCTGGGAAAGGCTGCAAGCCCTGGGGTTGGGCTGGGGGGGCTCCGGAGGTCCCTTCCCATCCCTGCAGGTCTGATATGTGGGACACACACATAAGAATAGTGCTCCCAGTCCCCATCCGTCTGCAGTCCTCCTGAATTTGGGCTTTGGGTTCTTTTCAACGTGACAAGGAGTTCCACAGTTCAGATATCCCTGGGATTTCCCAAAGCTCCAAGATCTGACTCTTTGCTGTTATCCCATTTCTCATCTTTCCAACAGCTGTGCCCCTTTCTCCAGTCTTTCTCAGAAGCTCGAATTGGATGGAAACCTGCAGGGCCCATAGGAGCACATAGTGCCCATAGGAACCCAAGAACACTGTCAGCTCTCTAAATACTGTTCAGTTCTATTATTTTTTCTCCCAGTAATCTCTGCTGTTTTGCCCAGTAGCTTCGTTAAAAAATGAGTCCAGCAATGTGTTCAGCACTTTCTGGAGTCTCCCACGTTGGTGAGCTTTGAGCAAGAAGCTTGCACAGCTGCGTGTGCCCTCTTGGGTAGCAACAGCTGCTTCATTCTGTTATGGTTGTGCTCGTCCTGTACCTCCTCTGTTGGCCTGGTGGATTGAGGGGTATGTCCAAGGGTGATGTTTTAATGCATGTGGAATTTGTTCCAGCTTTGTGCGACTGACAAAACCCTGGAATTCGATAGAGACTTCCGAATCAAGCACTACGCTGGAGATGTGATGTAAGTTCCTTTCAGTTGCGCCTTCTATTTCTGTCCTGAGCCAGCTTGGATGTGGCAGGATGCTCTGATTTAGTGCTGCTGGTGTGAAGCTGTCATATGGAATTACAGTGTGCAGCAGTTGCTTATCAGTTAAATCTTAATCTGGGTGCTGTATAGAATATGAATTTGGAACTGGAACAGGAGGAGAATGTGAATGGGAAAGCAATGCTCCAGGAAAAGGAAAAACCTAGTGCTGATACGAGGAAGCTACAGAGAGCTAATCAGCCCTCGTTTAGACATCTGTTGGTGTGGTTGTGTAACTCTGTGGCTTGTAATTCTCAAAGCAGTGTGAGCTGACTCAAAAGACAGGGTGGCGGTAAGTGAAAATAGTGCAGGGAACCTGGCCCATGCGGGTTGGAGAGCGTGCTGCACCTGAAGGCTGCAGAAATGGCTGCAGTGTGGGACAGCAACGGAGGGAGGTGGGGTTTCTGCTCATACATGAGGATGCACCTATGTTAGGAACCGTTCGGTGGGAGGCTGCGGTCTGCGGTGTCGCTGGAGTGGTGTTGTAGTTTAGGGGGACAGAGCTGAAAGAGAGTTAATAAGGAGAAGATTTAGGTTTCTTGGTTTATTGTTTTACCTTTTGCCTTGGGATTAAACTTACCTTTAGTTTACAAAAGTAACCAGTGTGGTTGAACTGGATGTCATTCACTCTGGAGTCTTTGCTGATAGGCATTGCTGATTCCAAAGCATTTTGCCAAAGAGGAATACAGTCCCAGGTTCTGTATTACCAGTGGATGGTGGAAAGTTTCCTGGAGGAGAGTTGAGATGTGGAAGTACTGAAGGCAGAAGCCATGAGCGTAGCTTTGAATCTGGTATTCACTCTGTTCTCCTTTTTGTAGTTACTCAGTCTCTGGATTTATTGACAAAAACAAGGACACTTTATTTCAAGACTTCAAGCGCCTCATGTATAACAGGTGGGAATAAAACCTTTAAGGAGGTTAATTTGACTCTGATCTGTCTGAATCCCTTTCTGTAGAGTAGATGCTAGAAGAAACTGCTGTTCAGCTTCATAAACTGTGTAGGGTTTGTTTGATCCCAGCTGTGCAGAGGTTAGCTCTGCAGCCAGGTTTGTCATTAACCAGGCGTGGATGTCCGATTCTGACCTCTCTTCAGCGAGAAGGAATCTGAGCAGTGCTGGGTCAGCAGCAGAGATGTTGACCCCGACTGGAAGCCCATGTTTTGAGTGAGAGATTTGAGATGATGGGAAAAATGAGCAAATATATTGAGTTGTTTTCATACGTGCTGTAACGTGATGAATTTAAACCACGCAGTCCCTTGCTATAAATACTAACAAGGCGAGTGAAAGTTGCCTTTGATGAGGGTATGTGAGATTCTGTCAAAACATGTGTATTATGTAAAGGTGCTCCAAAAAGCTGTTCCAGCCTATTCCAGATCTCTTGCCATCTATTGTGGCTGGTTTACCTCACTTTCCAGAAAACCTAGGCTAAAATATACAAAACTATTCATACATAATATATCAAGAACATCAATCATAGCATCATAGAATCACCAAGGCTGGAAAAGACCTCTGAGGTCATCCAGTCCAACCACCCACCCACCCACCACCACTAAGCCTTGTCCTTCAGTACCACAGAAATGCAGCTTGAAGTCAAATACTGTGTAAGCCTGAGCCTTGTATTGCTCAAAAGCAAAAGAGATTTTGTTGTGTTGGTTTGGCTCGAATGGCAAGGCTGTTTGGGCATGCATGCTGCTGGATCTTGAGTGGAATGGGGCAGTTAGGGCCCTTCTGTTGCACCATGCAATTAAAGCCGCTGTCTTTTAGCTCCAATCCTGTGCTGAAGATGATGTGGCCCGAAGGTAAACTGAGCATCACAGAGGTCACCAAGCGACCTCTGACAGCTGCTACCCTCTTCAAGAACTCCATGATTGCCCTGGTGGACAACCTGGCGTCAAAGGTAAACGCTTCCATTGAAAACTTCTGATGAGCAGAGCTCCTGTGCAGAGAGCTGTCACCTTCCAGCCGCTGCCATCTGTCACAGAGCCAAGCTCGGCGGTGGAGATGAGCTCTGTGGCAGTGGGCAGCTGCAGCGAGCTCTTGGGATGGTTGCCTGCCCTCCCCGCATAAGGGAGCTGTATTTTGGTTATGTACCCTTCACTTGTACTCAAGCTGCTCTCTTTGGGGGGGTAGTAATTATTATGTCAAATAAATAACAAAGCACTTCTGGCAGAGGGCCCAGAGAATGTAGTTTCACGGTGCGGAGATTTTCTTCCCGTCTCTCAGTGCCAAATATCTTCCGATGTGATTTCCCTCTTTTCTCTTTGTGTGAGACGGTGAGGAGTGGAACTTTTTATTTTCCTAAATAATTCAGCTTTTTAGCGGGGATTATTGCTCTGGCAAGCTCTGCTTTGTGTTAAGGTTGCATTGCATCGCATTTCATTCCAAAGCTCCTGTCTGCACAACAGAGGGGAAACCTGCAGGGGGGGTCCTGAGCAATGCAGGCGGTGCTGGAGGGGAGGGCTGTCCTCCAGGGAGCGGTTGGTGGGGCTTTTCTGCACGTCCGTGTGGAAGAACTTCATTTATTTCTTTGAAAAATTGAGACCAAGGCTGCCTTTGTGTTTGTAAGAGCAGAACAGCCAGGAGAACGCCTGGAACAATTCCTGCAGCTCACAGAGGGAGACGAAGAGCTGAGATCGCACGTTGCCTGTCCTGAGGCAGTAGGCACCAGAACTCATCGTGGAAGGGTGGCTGCCTGATGTGAAAGGAGCAGCTCTGGCTGATTTGCTGTCAGTACCTCTGTCACAAACAGAGACTGCCTCCGAGGATGGGCCAGGAGGCGGAGTTAGAGACCGAGGGACAAATATTCTCCTTGTATTTATACCTCCCCTACGTTTTCATTGAGGATTCGGGGTTAAGAGGTTGGATATTTTTTCCAATTTGCTGTTCAGTGGCAGTGCAGTTAATTGTTGTAGAGTGGTGCATTTCCCAGGGGGTTATGGATCCCATTAAAAGGGAGAGTGTCATTAAACAGATGTGATAATGAGGGCTCCTGCCCAGCAGTCAGAAGTCAGGGGTCATGGCCAAGGCCGTCCTGCAGTGCAGCAGAGGGCTGGAAAAGAGGGGATGAGCTTTGGGCTTCAGACTTTGCTGTAAGGAGTGACACAGACAGTGTTCCTGCAGTGAAGCATCCGTAGGTCCTTCCCTTTGCAGGCAAGTTGTGTAGTTGGGATTGAGCTCTTTGTGGATAGCCTTGCTGTGATGAATCTGGACCTCAGAATGGATCTCACCCCATGTTATCATTTTCTCACATCTGCATTTCTTTAAAGGCTCTGAATTTCGGTGTGACAAAAACAAAACAGATGCGGCATAGATAAGGGGCCTGAAGTCTTGGTGCTTCTTCCCTTGGGTCGTGTCACCGTGCACCTGGGCAGTGTGGTTTCTGCGGTCCTGGGGCAGAATGGCAATCCAAGAATTCATTGATATTCTCATGGAGCTCCAGGAAAGCTGCAGTGCTGGCAGCAGCAGCAGCACTAGCTCAAAACCCATCATTCAGGGGCTTCAAAGATGCCAATTTGATGAGCAGGAGCAGCAAGAATAGCAGAAACAAACTACAATGCCATAGCTGCACTTCTGCTTCCGTGGCATTCTGCTCTAGCTCGGGGTTGGGCAGTGAAGCGCAGCTCTGTGATGCCATGGGTTGCATGCTGCCATGGCACGTTTCTCAGCACGGATTTACGGCCCGTGCCGTTCTCCCGAGGGTCTGCTCTGACTGTGATGGGTTGTTGGAGTGGCTTTTCTGTTTCTCTTAACTGCTGACACTGGGAGCAGTTAATGATAAGCTTCTCGAGGAGCCCTCTCAGGACATTGGTCTTATTTTTCCTTTTTCTTTTTCCTTTTCCCCCTCCTTCTTCCTCTGTTTTTCGCCCTTCTTTTTCCTCTTTCCCTACCCCCTTTCCTCTTTCTCCCTCCCTTCCTCTTTTTTCCCCGTTTGTAACTCCTTTTGCCTGATTTTTTCCATTTATCTTTTTCCTTCATCCATACTTCCCCAATCTAGTTTGACAGGCTTCATCTCCACTAAATCATCATGTCATCACCATGACTGGCTGGAGATACCCAGCTCAGACTTGCCCGTTTCGTGTCCCATCCCTTCTCCTATCCAATGTGCTCTAAACTACGGAATAGAAATCTCCCAGGCAGGAACATGGTGCAGAACCCCTTCAAAATCTAAAAGTTACTCCGCTTCATTAAAAAAGAAAACAAAGGTATTTCAGATGGACAGCTGAGCAGCACTCAGAAGTGGGGCCTTTGTGCCTCTGTATTCCATTTATAAATCACAGCTCTGGGCTTGACAGCCTCCTGTGCAATAATGGGAACTGCATAATTATCCCCCTGAAGAGCTGGGGCTGGTGGGATTGTGAGCGTGGAATAATCTCCTTTAGAATTTACCCTGCTAGCTGTCATTGCTGAGAGGCTTTAATTACACTGTAATTGTGCTGATAGATGATCTCCTGTCTGTACAGGAACTTCCTATTCCTGTTTTCCAAAAGGAGAGCAGCAGCTCGACTTGTGCCTTTTGTCTGAGCGCAGATACAGTCACTCACTCCTCTTTGGAAGTGGTGGAGGGCGAATTTTTGCACGGGGGTTTTAAATGACAAAGGGATGAGTGACAGCCCCGGCGGTGGAGGGGGTTATGCAGCGCTAACAAATAGCTGCGATCCAGCACTGTGATGGCTGTGATGAACGAGTCGCACTGATTCCCTGGAGGCACAGAAGAGAGATGCGTTTTTTGAGGTTGCAAACTGCAGGCTGCAGGTCCGGCAGGCTCCTCCTCCTCCTCACTGATAGCTGCCGTGACTGCACGGAGCCTCTTCAGCGCGGATTTGAAGTTCATCTGGGGCTGCTTCTGCCTCCGGTTGACACACGATGGCTGACAGCCATGTTCCCATGGCACAGCTGAGGAGAAGCTGTCACCCACGCAGACTGCACGTTCTGAGAGCTGGTAGGAGCTTGCTAGGGAATAAATATCCCTGCAAACCTCGCTGCCTTCAGCACAGAAACGATTTGCAGGAGAAAGCTTGGAAAGATGAAGAGTTTTAAGAGATTCGTGCATTGAATTTTACTGGCACGTTGTGTTTCAGCACAACAAATGGAGTAGGATTAGTCTGTGTCGAATTACTGCAGCAGAAGGAGGTGCACAGTGGAAGACCTCACACAGAACAGGGCTGTCCCTTGGCTGTCTGATAGCACAGAACGGTTTGGGTTGGGAGAGACCTTCAGGGACCTGGGGAAGCTGTGTTCTCAGCACTGCTTTGTTTTTTGAGGAATTGAGGAGTCAGATGAAGACTGTGACGGGGTCGAGTTGAAAGGGATCTCAGGGATTGTAGAAGCATGGAATCATGGCACCATTGGGTTGGAAAGGACCCTAAAGGTTGTAGAAGCATGGAATTATTAGGTTGGGTTGAGTCGAATTGGGTTGGAAGGGACCTTAAGGATTCAAGAACCATGGAATTGTTAGGTTGGGTTTGGTCAGATTGGGTTGGAAAGGATCTTGAAGATCATAGAAGCATGAATTCACAGCACAGTTGGGTTGGGATGGAAGCACCCCCCCTCAGTTCCAGTCTGTGCCATGGGCAGTGTACCCCCCAACCCATGGCTCTGGGCACCTCGAGGGATGGGGCACCCACAGCTCTGGGCAGTGCCAGGGTCTCCTAATGTATTGTCTCAAGGCTGGGGCTGTGGTTACTCATCCCATTCACATTTCTTGGTGTGTGCCACCTCTGTGTGTGTGTCAGAGCTGTGTCAGCCTCCACGTTGCGTCAGGATGAGATGGGTTATTCGGGGATGAGCCCATTTGTTCACTACTACTGAAGGGAAAATAGCAATTTTGGGCCTTCCGTATTATCCTGAGTTTAGGGCAGTGACCTGAAATCACAGAAAATAGGACTAAATCATTGACAAATCACAGAAATAGGGCTGGAGGGACCTTGGGAACTCGTGTTATTCAGACTTGATTGAGGACAGCTCTGCCTCTCCCTTCCCTGTGCAGATGCACGCGTGCTCTGCTCCTCTCCCTTGGGGGGGGTTCCTCCCCTGCACAGCCGTTCTGCTGCCTGCTGATCCTGATGTCCGGTTTGAACTGTTCTGCATTGGACTTACAGTCTTCTTTGTCCTAAACCAGAACTGTTTCATCTCTTCATGTCTACCTTTCAGTATCTTAAGTTATGTGCCATCCCGTGCCGTGGGTACGCGGTCTCAGCCCTTCTAAACTCAAACAGTATTTCCTCTGGGTCACACTTTTCAATCTTAACATTCTCCAAACTCACAGGTCTCCACTTCCATCCTGTTTGACCTGGAAAAATCAAAGGCCATGAGGTCGTAAGAAGTAATGGTACCTTAGAAAAATGAGGCAGTGAGCTCCCTGTAAGGGCACAGCGAGGGCTGGCGGCGGAGAGAAAGAAAAATGAACTTCAGACCCCGATGTGGTCAGTGCAGATCAGTTCTAACGTACTGCTCCTTGCAGACCGTTCTGAACGAAGTGTCTTTGCTCTGTCCCGTCAGGAGCCGTACTACGTGCGCTGCATTAAGCCCAACGACAAGAAGTCCCCGCAGCTTTTCGACGAGGAGCGCTGCAGGCATCAGGTGGAGTACCTCGGGCTGCTGGAGAACGTGAGGGTGCGGCGGGCAGGGTTCGCCTATCGCCAGACCTACGAGAAGTTCCTCCACAGGTAACAGGGCACGTGTGTTGTGGGGTCCACCCGTGGTGCTCGGGCTGAATTTGTTCATTGTGTTCGTCTCTTCACGAGGAATGTGCAGTGAGGTTCTTCCCCGGGGCATAACCCGGAAAGCAGAGCCCATTAACTCCTGTTTTCTCTCTGTACGCTGTCTGATTGTTGCAGTGGGAGGGACGGGCAGGTTCTGTGTGTCATGGGAAGTGATTAATCACAGAATCATAGAATTGTTGGAGGTGGAAGGGAGTGTTGAAGGCCGTCTCTGTGAGCAGAGGCACCCACAGCTCTGCCAGCACTCAGAGCCCCTCCATCCTGAGCTCAGCATCCCCTGGGATGGGGCATCCCTGGGCAGCCTGTGCCACAGCCTCACTGCCCTCAGTGTAAACCTCTTCTTCACAGTCTGCATCTCCCTTCTTGCAGTTGGAAGCCGTTTCCCCGTGTGCTGTGCACATGCACGAGGAAACCTCTACGCTTAGAAAGTGGGAGCGTGAGGAAGGGATAATAGCGTGACCCCATGAAGCCATCCTTTGGATATCCTTTGCCCTCTTTACTCCCACCAGATCTGTGGCAAATTGAACGTTTTAGATCGTAATTTGTCTTGCAGCTTCAGCAAATTAGCACAGATACTGAGGATTCATCCTCTTCAGATACTGAATTGGTTTCAGCTTCTGTTATTGAATCACGCGAGGGGAGGTCCCTGAGGACAGGAACAAAATCCAAACTAAGCAGGTGGGATGTGCCACGTCAGAAGCAGAGTGCCGTGAAGGATGACAGAGATGTGCCTGCGTGTTTCATGGTACCTGGGGCAGAACGGGAGGGTGAGGCCTCAGTCTGCCTGCAGCACTGTGTATCCCTTCTCTTGAACGTTCGCAGAGCTTCGTGCTCACATCCGCCTTCACATGTGGAACGTATTCCTTAAGATTTGTGTAATTATTATTAATATAAACAGCTGCTTTCTCTGTAATGAATATTTGATGAGCTCCTTGGAAGCTCAAAGCCAGAAGTGCTGTTTGCAGCCAGCCAGCCAAATTAGCGTGTGGCAACTGGTGGAGCTTTGAGGTGCTGCGGCGGTTGTTGTGCCGATGCCTGCGGTCGGATTCAGCATCTGAAGGATAAGATAGCACACACAGCATTTGCATGCCACAGCAGTGCTCTGAGTCCGCTCTGCGCTGACTTTTCTAAACCTGCCCCTCTTAAAAGGGCAAGGGACGTGATCGTGGTGCAAGCTGCACGTTCTGGAGCGTGTATTGAACGGGGAATGCAAGGGATCACAGCTGTATGTGAAGTAACTCTGTAAGGGCAGAGCTGGTGCTGTTCATCCCTAAAATACCCCAAGGTCGTCGATATTTCATATCTACCAAATAAAGCAGTGCTGAGGGGAGCTGGGGAAGGGTGCCTGGGGGAATGGGGAGGATCGGCGCCTGTGAGGCATCTGCGGCTCTGAGCGTAACCCGGCCCTTCCCCACAAAGGCATCCACGTGCCTATTTTCAGGCAGTGTTACACAGCATGGGGACAACATCGAGATACCATCTGCTGCGCAGTGCTGGGGGAATATGGGCCCGCTTCACTGAAAGGGAGAATGGAAGAGCTGGGGAACTCCGTGCCGGGGAGCTCAGCTGTGTGCACGGGAATGTCACAGGGAGGATCCTCCTGGAAGAGGTGTGAGATGAGCAGGTGATCCGAGACAGCCAGCACAGCGTCACCGCGGGCACAGCGTGCCTGAGCTGCCTGTGGCTGCGTGTGATGGAGTGATGACATCGCTGCACAGCGGCACCGAGTGCACTGTGCAGACACTGCCGAGCTGAGCGGGGCAGCTCACACCACAAGAGGAGGGGACTCCATCCAGAGGGACCTGGGCAGGCTCCAGAAGTGGGCACATGACAGCTCAGTGGGATTCGACACAGCCGGGTGCAGCGTGTTGCACTTGAGTTGGGGCAGCTCCAGCTTGCAGCCATCACTCCGGGCCCTGATGCTGCTGACCGGTCACAAATGTTGTTCCCCACGCGTTGATACTGGGGCCAGCCCTGTTTGATATCTTTACTGCTGATCTGGGTGAGGGGATTGAATGCACCCTCAGTAAGCTGACACCAAGCTGGTGGAGGTGCGAGTCTGCCCAAGGGTAGGAAGGCCCTGCAGACGGATCAGGACTGATGCCAACGGGATGAGCTTCAGCAAGACCAAGTGCCAGGTCCTGCACTATGGCCACAGCAGCCCCAGGCAGCACTACAGACCTGGGGCATTGTGAGAGGTGATCGTCTTCAGTTGCACCATGGGAGGTTCAGGTTGGAGATGGAGAACAATATCTTCTCTGGAAGAGAGGTGAAGCGTTGGCACAGGTCGCTCAGGGAGGTGCTGGAGTCACCCCAGAGTGGTCCAGAGCTGTGGAGGTGCAGCACTTGGGGTTGGTGGGCATGGTGGGGATGGGTTGGTGTTGGACGTGGGGATCTTTGTGGGCTTTCCAACCTTAATGATGTATGATTCTGTGACTGTGTGAGTGGGCGTGGTGGGGGAGCTTCATGGTTGGACTGCATGATCTCAGTGGTCTCCTTAATGACTCATAAGGTGACCTTGCAGGCTGCCACAGTCCTTAAGCAAAAGGAGGAGGGAAGGGTTGTGGTGTCACTGAGCAGATGTATGTTGGCTCCTGCCTCGCTATAATTAGCAGTGAGGTCAGGATATGGCCGTGCTGCAGCATCCTGCTCTTCAACATCTCTCTTTTTATTTTTTTTCTGGGCCCTGTTCATAAAGTGTGCCTTTGCAGTGCTGTCCCGATTCTTTTTTTCCCACTTATTGAAGTATCCAGAGGTGGAAGGTTTTCCTAGCAAATTAATTACTACAGGAACATTTTCCTGATGAGAGCAGAAAAGAGAAACCTGCTTAAAATATTTCAATCCCATGTGTATGTGCCTTTGTGTCGTGGGCTTTTAAATGGAGAGCTGGTTGAGATGGTATGTGCGTGTTTTATTTGGGACGTGACTGTGGGTAATACAACAGTGGAAACATCTGTGATGTCTGTGTGTCCATAAACGATATGCACAAAATTCACTGCTGCGTTTTGCAAATCTCTGCTGACGGAGCGCAGTGTGGGGGGTATTGCATCGCCTCAGCTCTGTGTTCATCCAGTGGGCTCCTCACTACACGTAGTGTTTCAGCGGCTTAAAATCAGACCTCTTACGTTCCCTTCTGTTCAGTTTTGGGGTCACATCTCCTACACGGAATATCTGAGGATCTGCTGCCTGTGATCAGTTTTATTTGAGTTTAGATGGTAATTATGTCTAAAATGCGTTGAAGTTCTTGAGAGCGCAGAGGACAAGTGCACCTCTGGAACTTGTGATTTCAGGTACAAGATGATCTCGGAATTCACCTGGCCGAACCATGACCTCCCTTCAGACAAAGATGCTGTGAAGAAGCTCATTGAGTGTCATGGATTTCAGCACGATGTTGCCTACGGGAAGACCAAAATCTTCATCCGCACACCGCGAACACTGTTCACCTTGGAGGAGCTCCACGCCAAGATGCTCGTGAGGATTGTCCTCTTCCTACAGAAGGTAAAGCTTCCAAAACCTCAGATCACCATCCTTCCAGCACCTTTTCTCAAACTCCCTGTTGTTTCTTCTTGCTTCCTCATTGTGTTACTGCTGGGGTGAATCATGGAATCGTGGGTTTGTTTGAGTTGGAAGGATGCTCTTTGATGGTTCATGGAGCTGTGTGCACACCTATTGCTGAGTCCTCGAGGGTAAATAAAACAAACCCTGCCAAGGGATAGAAAATGAGGAGAAAGGAGGGAGTGACAGCGTGTTGGTGGCAATTTCTTCCATGAGAACCTACTGTAACAGCAGTACTGGGGTTGGCAGGAACAAACATCACAAGAACAGAAGAATTACATCACGTGAAGAAGGAAAGCGTTGCTGTGGGGCTCTGGAAATGCTGCCCCAGCAGTTTGCTGGGTAGCAGAGTCCATCTGCAGAGCTGCTGATAGAAGGCCCTTAGCATTACGAGGGTGCTGTGCAGAGGGCCCTGCATGTTCTTCCCCTTCTGAATGTGGGATTTGACCTCAAGATCTTTCTGATTTTACCCTTAGGGTAAATCATTTTACATTCTGTGACTTCGGGGCAAAGGCATTTTCAGGCTTTTCTTGTGAAAATAGTCTTCTAAGCAATGGGATTTGACAAACTCCTGAATCATTTGGGTTTGGGGCAGCAGTGCAGCAGGAGCTGGCTTGCAGCCTCGGGAGCAGTATAGTGTCATAGAATTGTTGGAGTTGGAAGGGGCCCAAAAGGTCATCTAGTCCAACTCCCTGCAATAACGTACACCAAAGGGGACAAAACACAAGAGCTGGTTTTAGTACTTGTTCAGAAACTGTCCTGTGTCCAATAGTGTTGTGCTGACAACGTGCTTGACCTCATTTCCCTTCTGGAAGTCGATAGGACCAATATGGAAGGAGAAAGTGGCAAGTCCAGGGTTGCGTCTGCATTGGTGTTGGTTGGGCTGGGTGCTGGGTTGCGGTTTATAGACATGGAACTGTGTAAGATGGAAGATGATTCCTCCCTGCTATTATTGGTATTTCTCTTGTTCTACTGCTGGATTTCATTCTGTGCTCTGAATCCAGCCCCTCGTTGCCAGCTGTGCTCTGCTGCCAGTAGATGGGGCAGTCACAGACCAGCAGTGCTGCAGAAAGAGCAGTCAGCACAATAACAAATAAAATCTGAGGCTGAGGATCTGAAGAGGCCCTCTGACAACGCCGGCAGTCTTGCCTGTATCTTGTTTTGTTTGTTTTCAGCAATCAGTTGTTAAAAATGAGCATGAAAATGTAATTCTTGCTGCTTTTCCCCGACTGTAATTTTATTTATAAGCAGCAGAGGTTGAGCAGGGTAAACAAAGGCAGTGTGAGGTGCAGCCAGCCTCAGGTTGGGGTCCAGCATCATTTTTCTTTGAGTGATTTTCAATGGAAGAAGAACCTGCTGATAGCAGTTCCATTTCTTGCTTATTTTAAATGTACGTCTTCATTTCTAATTAATATATATTATATAATTTATTGCTCCCATGGCTTTCAGAAAGAGATGTGGTGATTATCTTAGGAGCTTCATCATGTGAGTAACCCTTAACCCTTGAAATAACGCTGCTTCCTTTGTTTGATAATGATGAGAATTTGCTCCTGTGGTCGCTTTTCTGCTCTTGGAAACGTTCCCGTATATTCATCAGCTTTGTGGAGGAGCGCTTTGTTCAAGAAAACAGCTTAGCACGTGCAGCATGCAAAGTGATGCCTCTTGTCAATATAATTTAGTGCACTATTTCGGTGCAATTTTATCAGACTGGTGCAGCTGCATATGGTAATCGCTTCCCTAAATCTTCACTGCTCAGTGCGGAGGAAGCGAGGATCGCTGCTGTCACCCGCACCGCCTGCAACGCGGGCTCCCGTGGGTCCAGGAGCAGGAGGAGGACACGGCTGCCATGGGGACCCATTGGGGTTCTGCTGGGGAACCACTGAGGACCTATTTGGGGACTGCTGGGATCCTGTTGGGAGCCCATTGGGGACCCCTTGGGATCCTGTTTGTAACCCGTTGGGGACCCCTTGGGATCCTGTTGGGAACCCATCAAGGACCCCTTGGGATCCTGTTGTGGACCCACTGAGGACCCCTTGGGATCCTGTTGTGGACCCATTGAGGACCCGTTGAGGATCTGCCAGGGTCACCCCTTGCAGTCACCGCTGCACAGCTCTGCCTGGTGGGGAGCAGTAGGAAGGAACTGCAACCAACTTGAAATTCCGAGCTCCCCTTTGCCTTTCTTCTCCATCCCTGTCCTTGGTGTGGTGCCAGCTGCTCAGCTCGGCAGCCAGCACAGTACATTTCATTTGTGCTGGCAGAAAGGAGGTCGGGGATGTGCCGAAGGGCAGGGCTCCCACCCTGCCAGCTGCAGGTGCAGCACCTGCCTGCATGCTTATCATCTCTCCTCAGCCAGGACAAGCTGTGAAAACAAGCTAACTAGATATAAACATTTATGTATTGTTGTCCAGAGGGGGAGAAGAGAGGGTCAGGGTCACCCACAGTGGGGTGAAGATGCACCATTTCTGTGTGTCTCCTTCTTTTGTAGGACGGCGATGAGCTTCTCACATGGGTTATGGGGCTTTGGGGCAAAACCCAACATCTGGTGATGGAGCTGTGTTTATCAAAGTGTTTCTGCAGTTGTGCTTTTCTTTCACCACGATTCCTGCTCTCCCTCGCGTGCTTTAATGGCATTCCTGTCCTTTAAACAAAGGAGAGCAGAATTTGCCAGAGTTTGGGGAAGCTTTCAGGCAGAGCATCAATGAGTGGCAGGAAAAACCCAACCGTCGCTTCTCTCTACCCATCATTTCCTCTCTGTGCACGTCCCACAAGTGCCCTTTGCTTATAACTGTGTCCCTTTGCTATTTTCTATATTTATTGTTGGACACAGCCTTGTTAGTGCAATCTAATTAATGTGAGGGTGACCCTTCCCTGTGCTGCACCTAGCGGGACGTTGTTTCTGTTAAGCAAAGCAATAGAGCGAGCGTTGTTCAGCTGACTCATGTGAAAAGAGAAAATAGCATTTAGTAAATTAAGCAGCTCTTCCCACTCGCTGTTTGTGTGCGCTGTAATGTGATCTATGGCAGCGAGGAGGCTCTGATTTAAAGACATTTGCATCCACCCTCCGAGGGGGTCTGAATTTAGCTGCGCTGTGAGAAGCAGATCACAAAGCAGGGTGGGTGCTGGGTGTGGGTGCTGGCCATTCCATCTCACCCATTCCACCCTCCCTGCAAGGAGGTGACCCTTTCAAAAGCAATCAGGAATGGCATAATTAAAGCTCGCTTCTGATTTGCGGTGCCTCAGAACTGCACGCGGGTTCTGTGCTGCACTGTTGACTTAAATATTTCATAACCTTTCGTGTTTGAGGTCCTTTAAAGCCACGCAGAAGGGTTCATGGCTCTGTGAGTTCCTAGCTGGGTTTTGTTTTATCTTTTTCAGTTTGGATGCCTGGAGGGCAGCATGAAATATTGATCACGAAGCAGTGGGAGGAGGTGTGCTGTGCTACAGCAAGCATGAAATGGTTGGGCAAGGCTTAGCTGCAGTGCTGCTCCAACGTACAGCACCGGTGTTTAATTCAGATGAGCTAAGTTGAAGGGCTTGGGTTGCGGAAGCTTTATTTAATCTTAGAAACTTTGCTAGGAACTCAGTGAGTTTATAATCTGCTTTAGATCATACATAACCGTTTGAATTTGAGCTTGTTATTTTTTCATCAAAACCACATGAATTGAATATCCTTCACAAAAGACTTCAGCGCTTCCCTTAAGATAAGGTCTGACTTTTGGGCTGGGTGAGTGCTCCGTTTCTTTGTCATAGGATCACAGAGTGGTTTAGACTGGAGGGGACCTTAAAGGTCATCCACTTCCAACCCCAGTGCCATGGGCAGGGTCGCCAACCGCAGGATGACTGCTTTTTGTGCAAGTCCTGGTTTCCAAAGCATTCCCTCTTTCTGCCCTCCTGGGCTTCAGTCTTGATTTCTTAATTGCCCTGTTAGTCTGTCTTCACCTGACGTTTAAGTGCACAGAGCATGGAGAAAGTAGAGGTGATCAAAGGAGGAGGATCACAAGTGGGGAGTGGACAGGTAAAGGTTGGGGGGTGAAGCTCAGGTGCTCCATTTCATTTTGTTCTGGTGCCAGCACGTGCTGACTGTGATTCCGTTCCTGTACCCGACCAATTCCTGTGTCCCACCTGCCGTGGGCTGCCCAGGGCCCGTCCAACCTGACCTTGGTCATGAGGTGCTGCACTAATTGACAACAAAATTGATTGCATTTGAGCCTGCTTTTCAGTTTTGCACTTTGAAACTCATCATAACCAGCAGGGTTTTTTTGAGCTTCCCATGGGTTTGTCCCATGCTGCTGATGTCCCACAGTGACAACAGCCACAGCGTTATATCTGTGACCGTGACCAGCACTCTCCCACCCTCCTCAAATCCTGCACTGCTTCCCTCGTGCCCCACATCCACCTCCACCATCCTCACCCCCCCGAAATACTGCCAGATCCCTCTACCTGTTGGCTTGGGATGTCCACTATGGGGCTGTGCTTGGCAAGGAGCTTGGTTTGGGATTTGGAGATGAGATGAAGCAGATGGCCTTGAACTCCTTCCAGCAATGTCACTCTGATTTGAGCCCCCGCCACCGATTGTCCCTGTGAGATCTTGCCTCTTTGGGTCTTCTCTTCCTTTGTCATGTTTGGATGAAGCTGGGTGGAGAGGCAGAAGATAAGGTCAGTGTCAGCCTGGGACACTTATAGACTTGTCTCCGCAAAAAGGATTATATATTTTTTTCTAATTTGTCAGTACATAATGCTGGTGAGTTTGGTTTCTCTTCACTTTGGGAACGAGCTGCCGCTGTGGCTATTAGGAAGGCCCTCACCAGGAGTGAGTTTACCCAGTGTTGACAACTTGATTGGAGGACGTGTGTTTCATTAAGAGCTGTTTGTGTGCAGCCAAGGGACATGCCTGGGCTGGATAATTGGGTTTGGAAGGCTCATGTTTGTAGCACTGTGACACTTCTTGCTGCGAAGCCAATTTCTGCAGCGCTGCAGCTGATCCAACATCGGGGCAATCTGTTACAGTGCCTTTGTTCCTCCAGTGTGAAAAATAACCACAGCCAGGGAGGCTTTCCTCAAGAACATGTCTGCTCCAGCACAGGAGAGCGAAATGAAGACCTTGTTCTGTGTCCAAAACCATTCACAGTGTGCATTTGTTTTCTTGTGTTGGGCTGTGAGGTCCAGAATGCTGCTTGGTTTCTGAACCCCTTGTTCCTCATTTCTGTTCGTTTGAAATTAACAAGTGGGAAGTCGGCAGGAGGGTTTTTCCCCCGGTTCATCTTGTGCTGTGGTGTGCTGTTTGCAGGTACGCTTTGTGACACTTTGTTGTCTTGCACAGACAGTGCTGCCTTCCCTCAGTCTGCCCCATGACTGCAAAGTGCAATTGAGGATTAGATATTATTTTCCTGTGTCTCTGTGTGTGCTGTTGAGATTGTCAGTACCAAAACCCACCGCTCCTTGCTGAGCTCTCTTTATCTCATTGCCAGTTTTGTTTTGCTGTACATCACTCTGCTGCTGCTGTTGCAGTGATTTCTGCACTTGTTGCTCTTGCCTCCTCCCAGCTTGGCCTGCACCACGCTCTGTATGGGTGGTGGATGGGGTGACCGTTTTCTATCTTGGAATGAAGTTGCACACATGCAGTTTAGCATGCTGACATCCAAGTGAAGGGTGGATTGGCTTGGTGTTAGCACGGCATGTTGGGGCAGCGTTGTGAGGTTCTTGGGTCTGTTTTGGAAGGGCAGAAGGCTGGAAGAGTACAAAGAGAGGCTACTTTGAAAGAAGGTGGAAGGAGGGAGTTCTTTGCTTTTCTGAGCAGAAACTGATCTTATAGAGCAGAAATCCAAAGTTACTGCTTCCTCTTTGAGTGTTAATTGCATGGAGCAGGGCCCCTTTGGATCTGCTCTACCTCTTCTGTGTGTGGCTGCTCTCAACCACATATCAGGGCTATCAGTAAGGCTGCCAGGGCTTTGACATCAGCTTCATCAAGAGCATATCGTGTTGGAGATTGCATTGGGTAATCAGTTCTTCTGTAAATAGGAAGCTTGATGTGCATCAGAGGAGCTATGGGATGTTTCTCAATAGGGACATCAGCTCTCCAGCAGGGCCTGCAGCAGGCGGTGGTGCACCCGTTCTGTGCAGGAGGTTCTTTATCCTTCAGTCTAATTCTGCAAGGAAACAAACAGACCGTCTTCATCCCGATGGATGACATTGGAGGGAAAAAGTACAGCTGTTCACCAACTCCTCAGGGAACCGTCACAGGGCGACATCGCGTGTCGTGGTCCGTCATCGTGTGTCACGAAAGTGGTGCTGTCCGTTGTCACAAGTCGTGATCCAATGTCGTGATGTGTCGTTGTCCGTTGTCTCGAATCAGCTTTACGCGTTGTCATCTGTCTTCACAAGTCACCAACGAGTCGCTGCATGTCACGACATGTCGCTGCCCGTTGTCGTGAGCGGTCGGTATGCGTCGTCGTGTCATGGAGCATTGTTGTCTGTCACTGTGAGTCGGTGTTGTGTGTGTCATGGTGTGTTGTTATCCATCACTGAATGTCGTAGCACATCATCATCCATCGCGCCGAGTCATGCATTTCCAGGAGCGGCTCAACCTGCCCATGTTCTTATAATTGAGTCCTCTTGGCACACCGAAATCTCATTCTTTGAAACTCACGACTGCTGTTTGTACGGATTTAGAAGAACAAAGAGACAGAAGTTCCCTTCTTTTATTCTGAAAGCTGCCCTCTCTCCGCTGATCTTAGGTCTGGAGGGGCACCTTGGCTCGGCTCCGCTACAAGAGGACGAAGGCTGCTCTCACCATCCTCAGGTACTACCGCCGCTACAAAGTGAAGTCCTACATCCACGAGGTCGCCCAGCGCTTCCGCAACGTGAGATCCATGAAGGATTACGGCAAGCACGTTCAGTGGCCCATGCCACCCAAAGTGCTGCACCGGTTCGAAGAGGCACTCCAGGCAATTTACCATAGGTACGAATAAGAAAATCTGTTTGGTCTGACTGAGGACTGGACAGATCCTACTCTTTCCAGAAAAGTTGGGGAAGTGACTGGAGAACATGAACTGGGCAGCAAATATGAAGATGTTGGAGTCGTAGAATGACTGTGGTTGGAAAAGACCACTGAGATCACTCATCAGCCCATCCCCACCGGGGTGGGCTCTGGTACCCCCGATCCAGCACATAACATCCTGTTTCAGAGATCTAGTCACGGTGGACATTGTACTTCCTTCCTTAGCCCCAATTTAAACTTTTTAATCAGTTCTGAAAGAAAAGAGCAGCTGGTGGTAGGCAGAGGGAGAGGGAAAATGAATCTTTTAGAGTCCCTCAAGACTCTTATAGTAAGTCAATACCACTTTGAAATAAATTAGGCAACATACGACCATCCACCACGTTCAGTGTGTGGAAGAGTTGTTTTATGCATTCATGACAATCCCCTGATGCCCAAAAGCCAGTGACTTTTTTTATCTGGCAAGTCGTTATTACAGACAAGAGTGGTGTAAGGAGCTCTGATTCCCGTTTGAGAAATGGTAACTTCAGAAAGCTGCAAACAAGAGAAATATTGGCTGGACGAAGCCTCTAGGGATCTCTAGAGCCATCTGTTGAAGCAGGATACCACCACCACCTCAGCAGGTTGGCCTTGTTTTTCTTCCCAGCTGTCTCTTGAACACTGTCCATGACCTGTTGGGTAGTGCCCCGCTTTCTGAATAAGCTCAGTTATCATAACCACAAAATTTTAGTCACTAAAGACTTCTTACAGTGTTGGTCCTAAAGAGCTGATGTTGTTGCTGAAGGCAGTAATGAATGGTCCAGTCTGTCCCCTTTCGTGTTACAGTTGGTTAGATTTCAATTGTAGGGCCAAATTTAGCTATAAAAATTGAACGGTGTTTTAAATGAGCCAAAAAATGGGCCTGCAAAAACTTTATTGCCAACAGATGTGCCACCAGTTTACTTCTGGGCACTAGGGGGATGGGGGGAAGCACAGCAGCCAAATCTGATGGGAGTCAAAGGTCGTGTAAGCTGGAAACTTCAGGGCACTTGGTGCTGGTGTGAGCCTGACTGGAGCTTTGTGTGGCAGGTGGAGAGCAGGGGAACTCATTCGGAGCATCCCACCGAAGGACCTACCTCAGCTGCGGGCAAAGGTGGCTGCCATGGAGTTGTTGAAGGGTCACCGAGCGGATCTGGGGCTGCAGAGAGCGTGGGAGGGGGATTACATCACGCTGGTGAGTACACGTGGGAGAACCAATGGAGGTAAAAGGGGTTGGGGGTTCAGGACACTAAAAGGGTGGAAATTCGGGACCGTGGCTGTTGGTTTCTTGGGAAGGAGAGCACCACAGGTTAATTTTCCAGGATATCCTGAGCCTGGTTTGAGTGAGCATCCCAGACAGCATTAAAGGATGGTGAGCAACGCCATCAGCTGGCTCATCGAATGGCCAGACCTGGGAAGGAGGCTGGTGCAAAGCTGGAATCCTACATACAATGGGATGCTAAAAGCAGCACTAAGTGGAAAGGAACAAAGACATTGTCTTGAGGCAACTTGCAGTACTTCCTCCTCCGTCCTTCCTTCGAGCGTTTTGTTTTGTTAAGAAAAAGCACATCAAACTCTGCTGCTCTTCAGAGCGGTGGGAGGAATCCTTCCGACGCGGAGCAGCTCTGCCCTGATGTCGTGCAATTACTGCCCTTAGTGAGCAAGAAGAATGATTCTCTTGTCTTTGCTCTTCCAGAGACCGGATCGCGCTCAGAGCTCAGGCTCCTTCCTCCCTGTTGCCACCGAGCTGAAACGGAAAGACAAATACATGAACGTCCTCTTCTCGTGTCATGTCCGCAAGGTACGTTGGGTGGGGATGCTTTGGGGCTGAGGCGGTGTTCTGTGGTGGGGATGCTTTGGGGCTGAGGTGGTGTTCTGTGATGCCAGTGGTGGGATGGTGATACTGGAGATACGTGAGCAGATGGCCCTGCAAAGTAGTCCTGTGTTAATTGACCGCGTTGTTAATGGGCTGTGAATGTTGGTGGATGTGTGGCTCTGAACATATTGCACCGAGGGGTGCTTAGAGGGGCTTTGTTGTGGAGGTCTGAATAAAGCCCCTTGGTTCTGTGTAGCTGACTTGGATCTGAGAGCAGAACTCTGCTTCTGGGGCAGGAAAGCTTTAAAAAAGCTTTAGAAAAAAGCTTTAGAAAAACATACTCACGTATTTTTTAATGGGTGGCATTGCTGTGATCTATAAATTCTACTAAGATTTGCTGTGGGTCGTTTATAACGGTGCTCTTTGGGAATGTCCATCAGGAGAGGATATTTCGTGTTTCCCAAACCCGTCAGACCAAAGCATTTCGATGGCCGCTGGTGTCGGAGTGCTTTCAAGAAGCTGCACGTCTGCATGTTCATTCTGTGCCCAAAACGGACTGGTGGGGTCGGACTCCCTTTGCCACACTGTGGTGTTGATGGTTCTGCAGATCTCATATTAACAGCAACAGCGTTCATCCTGCAGAGCGAGACCTCTTTGTAATGAAACCTTTGCTCGTGGCAATGATAGGTCGTGTTTACACAACAGAGAGTGATTTCTGTGTATGAAAACAGAAATCTCGTGTTGCTTTCTGTTATTGGAGGAGCCCCATGCTTTTAACACTCTCTTTTGAAAAGTCACTAATTAAAGGAGCGATTTCAGCGAGTGTTGGGCGGTATTACCAGGGCTGGGAGAGCCTCAGCCCTGACCTCACCTGTGCAATCTCGGAAGCACTTTTTGTGGAATCTGAAGGAGGGACTGAAGGATTTCACCTCGGATCTCTGTTCCTTTGGGCTGAAAACAGAAGAATTCCAATTGCAATTCATTTAACGAACCAGATCCGAACGAATGCTGTTTCTACTTAAAACTGGGATTGTAAAAAATGCAATATTCAGTTCTTAACGATGTGATGGTTATCTTCGATAGGAGAGAAATGGTCATTTTTCATAGGGGTACAGCGATGGTGAGGGACGTTACTCAGCAGTGTATGGTACCTGCAAGCCCACTGTGGGAGTTTAATGCTGCTCACTGTTATGCAACTTCTAAGCTGTTAAGTGCTTACGTTTCTCTCGCTTGTGAGTCAGCTTTAAAGGACAATCTCCTGCACGGGGACAGGTGAAAGCAGATTCCTCGCACGCAGATCCTTACCTTATTCTGTTCAGCGGCTGCAAGCACAGAGCTCCGAGTGCCCGTTCCTGGCAGAGCCCTCATCTCTGGCACTGTGCTTTTCATTCTTAGGGATCTGTCTTAGAAAAAAGAGAGATGTTTGGTGACAGTACAGGGAAACGATGGCCTCGAGGAAGTGAGTAGGAGCACCTCTCCCCTCCAGAGGGATGTGGTCAGTGGGGGTGAGCAGGTTTGGACTTGCTGATCTTGGAGGTCTCTTCCAACCTTAACGATTCCACGGTTCCCAAACAAACTGATGAAGTAATTTCAGGTGTGCTGCATACGAGAGCTCTGTAGGATCGTTAATGATACAGGAAAGGCCATTTCAGGATATCTCAGCTCTATGTTTAAACCCAAAAGCAGTGAGCCCTTTGACATCCTTGGATGTAATAACTTTTTGAGAGAACTGTTTGTCTTCCTTCCCACTTGGGCGAAGAAAGAATGTCCAAGGCCTAAAGTCAACAGGAGAGAGGAGCAAACAGCCCTGAACTTTGAAAACCAACAAGACAAAGATTTGACATTTCCAGATCTGCTATCGAGATCTCTCCAAACAACGCACTTAGGGAATCTAAATTAAATGTGATCCCCGGATTTGCCAACTAAGCAGGAGAGAAAATCGTAGCGCCTCAAGTCATCGTTGGAGCAGACAGACAGTGTTGGCTTTCGCCTCCAGTGTTAGGTGTCTGATCCTCAGAATTCTCAGGTAATTGCAGCCTAATACTCTTCTTTCTTTGGGAAGAAATGACATTAAGAGGATCAGTACACAGCAGCTTGAACAGGCGCCAGTTAAGCCTAGAGTTCATGTATTTAAAAATGTTTATGTGAAGAACACATCCGCTGTGAACCCTAAGATATTTGCTAAGCAGTGACTTCTTGGAGACAGTTTTTTTTGAGCCGATGATTGACATTGTTCTGGAGAAGTCGGGGAGGTGACAGCAGCGCGCGGCAGCTCCTGAAGTATTGATGGCTGCTGGGTGTATGGGGTCTTAATTCTGACAGCTTGACATGAATAATAGTGATGAATCTGTTTGGGCCAAAGCTTTGTAGCTCTTTTTATAGAGCGCCTGTGAAGGGCTTTGACGTTGCGCTGATGGAAGCGCGTGTTTGCTTTCTGGCAGTGGGTATAGGTGGAAGCAGGTCACTTTCCTATGGAGAAATATATCCGTTGCTGAGTGTTGTGGTGCTCTTTATTTCTCAGCTTTTTTGCCTTGGGAAACCAAATGCATATTTCATGCACACTGCCAGATTTTGTTTTATCACCTAGGAGACAACAGTTTCTCCTTTTTTTAGAACATGTCTTTTCTTCCCGTTTCTCTCCCTTGTCATCTGTGGCACCGTGCTCCCTCGGGAGCACCATCTCCAAAGCCCATCGCTCTCACCTCCGGGGCGCACACCTGGAAAACTTGTTTGAAGGTTTTCCGCTGTAGGCTGGGCTTTCATTGTTCTCTATCAGCTGAAGGAGGCTAAATTAAGTCTGATTCACATTCAGATCAACGGGGATATAAATAAAAGAAGCCCAGAAGGTGCAGAGAACACAATGCTAAGAAGGGTATGATCAGAATCCGAGAACATAAGGGCTGTCTCCGCTCCTACAAAACTGAAGAATAGTGGCATTTGCAATTGTGCTGGCATTTGTCTGAATCTCTCTGGTGCACGCTTCCCCACGTGGCAGTAAAGACACAGCACGAGCACTTTACATCGGTGTGCCACAGATGTGTGCTCCACCTGAAGCTTCACCTTACGGCCGGGCGCTGGAGCACAGTGTGTCACCATCCCTGGGGGAGTTCGGGGACCATGGAGATGTGGGCCTGAGGTGTGGTCAGTAGGCATGGCAGCGTGGGGTGGGCTTGGATTTGGGGATCTCAGAGGTGTTTTCCAACCGTAACGTTCTATGATTCCAAAACATGAGGGCATGAGTTGGGATTGAACATCTTAGTGGTCTTTCCCAACCTTCATGATTTTATGGTCACATCTGATGTCTGTGTGGGGTGGATCACCACTTAGGGAAGCCCTGCCTTGAGCTCCAGGCATGGAGCCTGCTGTCCTGTGGGCTGCACAGCCAAACCATGCCCTGAGTGTGACTGCTCAGACCCCGATAACTCTGCTTTCACCCTGGTGAAGAATACTTTCCAATTCCTACCCTGTTTTCTCTCTTTTCTTTTGCAGAGACCTTACCTGGGGATTGTTTAGTACTCAGACTCTCAAAAAGTTTAGATTACATCAAATATTCTCCTTTTGTGTGGTACTTCCTTGATGAATTAATTGTAATGTTAGAGAGAGACATGTTTCCTCCACAAAAACCCAATTGGTAGAGTCTGATGTCACCAACAACCTAAAAGATGCGGTAGGATGTGGGGATTTCACAGTCATGGAATGGCTTAGGTGGAAGAGACCTCAGGGATCATAGAACCATGGAATCATGGCACAGTTGGGTTGGAAGAGACCTCAAGGATCATAGAGCCTTGAAATCATGGCATGGTTGGGTTGGAAGAGACCTTACTGATCATCTGGTTCCAACCCCCAGTTTAAATGATCCATGTAAAAAGGACATATGAATAAAGAGTTATAGAATGGGTTGGGACCTCAAAGGAGAATACAGTTTTGTTACTACTTTCTTAATTAATACCATGAGGTGTGGAACTGGTGGTTGATTAACTCCAGGATGCCTGGATTTGCCCCACATCAGATGTTGTTGTGAAGGTACAAAGTTTTGTGTCTCGTAGCGTTATCAATGAGTGCATTCTAAGCAGTTTCATGTCTTTGCAGTAATTTTCCAGAGGTGCTGATGTGGCATTTGGTGGCATTTCTGGTCATTTATTTCACCAGGTGCTGCAAGGATGCTGTTGCTGTTGATGGATAGCCAGAAATAAACACGAATTCAGAACAGCAGAACACGTGGAATTAAGAGAAATGATCCAGTTGCAGTTGTAATTAATGTGGAGGGGGAGGTGTCTGTCCCAGCCCTGCTGTGTGTGCTGCTGCTCTCACAGTGCCCCTTTCCCTATGTATAGGACGGGGTTATGGGTTTGACCTTCTCTTTTCACTCCTCCAAGTCAGCCTGTTTCAGACCTGTGTGAATGTGAAGTGTTTGCTGCTGCCAAGGTTTCATTCTGCGTATGACTGAAAGCTGCTCCTTCACAGGTCAACCGCTTCAGTAAGGTGGAGGACAGAGCCATCTTCATCACCGACCGACACCTCTATAAGATGGACCCTACGAAGCAGTACAAAGTGATGAAGACCATCCCCCTCTATAACGTAAGTTCAGAGGGTCTCATAGGCACTGGCAGAGCCCTTACTCTGCAGCTCCTGTGTTTCCATCCATAGAATGGAAAAGGACGATGGAAAAGGATGGAAAAGGACACGTTCTCCTCCTCCTTCTGCCGTTTTGTTATTTGTTTGTGCTGCAGGATCTTAACCCCATAAGGGCCTGGCAGCTTGAGACACGATTTCTCTGTCTCTGGGGGTTCGTTTGATCCCGAACGATGTTTGAATTGATTTTCTATATATTTGTTCATGTTTAATGTAAGCAGCATTTAGCTGCCAGTCACCAAGGAGCAGATTATCACTGGGAGGAAGGGGGAAGGGAGAAAAGCTCCTCTTAAGAATGTGGATTCAACGTGTTTGTTTCCGTCAGCCTGAGGTAACTGCTGTGATTATGTCCCCCCCACAGAACCTGGCTGCTCGCTTGCAGATGTCATACACAAATTGGTTGTGACGTTTGCATTTGAAGGAATAATAAATCCACCTGTCCCATGTTGCTAAAAAATGAGCTTAGGGGAACAGCAAAACCTATCTGCAAATGTGGAGGGAATTATGAGCTGAGACGGCCTCCAAACGTTGGATGGATTGGTCCCTCACGGTGCCCCTGCAGGACCTGAACCCCGTGCGGTGTGGGGTGACGTGTGCTCCCTCAGTTCTTGTGTGTGCTGTGGCAGAGCAGTGCAGTGACAGTCCCTCGTACTGCAGACTGAGCAGCAGCTGCAGGTCATCCTCCTGAGCTGACATTATCTCTTAATTGTGCCAAACAGAGCTGTCAGCAGACTGCCTTTAGCAATCTCGGTGACGAACTCTTGCTTGTGCTAACAAACTCATTAATGCACAGTAGGCTCCTTAAAGGTGGAGGGACTTTTCTTCTCAAAGGATCAAGGTGAACTCTGTAGGCAGGGTGGCATTTTGTCCATGCATACTTAAATTTCCATAGATAGGAATCAGCTCTATTCATAGCTCCGCTGTGATTCCCTTCGGGCTCTTGGACTGAACAATGGACGTGAGCTGAGCTATTCCAAGTTCTCCTGGACAGCTTTGTAGGGCCAAAGGCTCCGAAGGACCCACGCGGTGTCAGGGTCATATTCCAGCAGTCAGTGCTGGAGCCACGCATCTCTGCTCTGTTGGCCAAAGCCTGTTATCTTCTGCTGCTGCACTGTGGAAACAGCAGAAAACCTGCAGGCTGGGATGGCATTGTGGTGCACTGATCCTGCTGATCTGCAGCCAGCAGTGCCGTCCCTGCCGGGAAGGAGCAGTTGTTTGCACCAACATGTGAAGCAGTCAGGTAATAATTAGAGCAGTGTTAATGTGTATCGGTGCACAGAAAGGTCCATCGGGAAGGGGGCTGCCCTGCAGCGCGGCAGAGTGAGTGCGGCTGAAAGCTGTGCTTTTACTGTCAGCATTTCTGAAGCACCCTGTCAACGTGGCATCGTCCCCGGGGCTGGTGTTTCCATGGAAATCTCATCGGAGACATCAGCTGATGTCTGCTGCTCCCATCGACCTGTTGTCGGCGGAAGGAATCGCTCTGCGCTCCCCATCTCCTCCAGCAGTGGTCTGAGTGTGGCCCTTCGTGGTACACCCACCTGCACTCCACGATCCGCGTCCTCCCGTGTATTAAAGAGGGCTGGGAGGCAGGAAGGACCTCGGGACTGCAGTGCTGCATGTCATAAACAGAGCTCTGCAGCTGCTGGGGGTGTTTCTCAGATCTCCAGGCAGAGCTAATATTAGCGTTTGTAAACACCCGGTGAAGCACCTTCTCTAAAACCATCTCTTCTGTGTCATTTTTATTTGTTCTGTCTGTATGGGGGGGAGGGGATGAAGTAGGACAGTTCTGATGGGCTCTTGGATTTCTGACAAAGCTCTGTTGAATAATTAATGCTTCAGTTGGCTTTTCGGATTCGGAGACTTCAATTGTTCATCTCTCCCACTCAGTGCACGGTGCGGTGGCAGAAGTCCCCGCGGTGCCGCTGTGCTCCCGAGATGTTATTTAAGCGTGCAAATTAATTGTAAGGGACACCGTGCAGCCCAACAGCTGTCAGTGTCTGTGCGTGAAGCGCGGCTTCATGGAAGTATTTCACAGCCTCAAAATAGTGTCAGTGGCAAAGAATAAACCCCACCTGTGCTGGGTATGTGCAGCTGGGAGCAGGAGCTCTGCAGGTCGGGCTGTGCTCAGCTGCTTTCCAGCACAGGGGGTGCAAGGACGGCTTTTTCTCCTTTAAGAAAGGAACCAACCCCTACAATTCTGTGATACTGTGAATGATGGGGTTTTGATTTCCAGAAATGGTGCATCAGTGCCTCTCACTTGTAGGAGAATGTGGTTTCCCTCTGCCTGGATTTGGGTGACTCAAAGGAGTTGTGTAATCGTTGGGTGGACAGAGAGCATCTGCTGGAACATCTTGGTATTTTTCCCCTCCTTCCCTCCCCCTCTCTCTCTTTCTCTTTCTCCCTTTTTCTGGCACCAGTTTGTTAATGTATTTCCCTCTTGTTTTCCTGATTTTTTTTTTGTCCTTACATTGAAACAACCCACAGCCTGTTGTTTCTCCTCCTTTTCTTCAGCTGGGAGAAGTGTGGAGAGCCATTCCTTTGGGACTGCTCCTGGTGGTAGAGGCAGAAACGGAGAGGCAATGTGGGATACTGGGAGGAATGAGCTGCCGTGCTCAGCAGTGAATTACCCCAATGGATTTGATGTTATTCTCACTTTCTCTTTGCAGTTGGTCGGGTTGAGCGTCTCCAATGGGAAGGACCAGTTGGTGGTCTTCCACACGAAGGACAACAAGGATCTGATCGTCTGCCTCTTCAGCAAAGAGCCGCCCAACGACAACAGGGTTGGAGAGCTGGTGGGCGTCCTGGCGAGCCACTTCAAGAGGTCGGTGCTGGAAACTCGCTCTAGCCAGATCCAGAGCTTTCCACGAATCCACCTTGCTGTCGCTCTTGAGTTCTGCCTGTTTCTTCACTGTCACTGGGATGGCGGAGCATTTATTCCCTGTGGTTTTGAGACCACGCTTTGTTTGCCTCTTCTCACTCTCAGTGTTCATTAGGGCATGGATACCTGGGGACAGATACCACTGCACAGCTCAACTCCAGCAGCGCTTTAAGGTCAGGCTTTAACGCCTAAACCTGAAACACAGCTCTTCCTTTCTCAGGTTGTTTCCCCTGCCCCATTGATGGTTTAGTGCTGTAGCTGTGGAGTGGCACCTGTTCCCCTGCAGATCTCTGTGCAGAATCTGTTTGCGTGGTGGACAGAGCACCGAAGCGGTTTCTGTGCCCTGAGCTGCACAGCACTCACTGCATTGCAGATGCAAAATTAACCCTACAGAGATGTGGTGTGAGCGGTGGCCAGACCTGTGGGGTTGTTCTCCTGCTCCTGCAGAGCAGATTTGCACAGGAATTGATGCTGATCTGCATCACATGCAGCGCTGGTCCATGTGTTTCTCAATCATGATCCATTTGTGGCTGATGAAGAGGAGTCTTTGTGGGTAAATGTTCACACAGAGCTATGGTGGGAGGGTGGTGAGTGTGGATTTAGCTCCTCATAGGTTCCTAAGAGCCATTTTTTCTCTGGTGTCTGATAGAGTTTATGGGTTTAACAATAGTATTCAGGAGCAGCTCCCATTTAATACCCATATGTCACACTTTCCTTCATCAAAGAAATATCTGCAAATCAAAGGAAGAATGGGAAAATTCACGTTTTCTCTCAGTTTCAATTTCCTAAATGTGAAGAAATCCCGTTGGTGCACGGGATTAGCTGACCCAGTGCTCCTCATTAAATAGGATTAGCAGTCACTGTGTGGCACTGTCAGGTTTCCCTGGGCCCAGCAGTGAGGTCTTAGGGAATCCCAGTGGCTGTGGGACCCTCCAGCAGGTTTTGGAGCAGCCCTACAGCTGTGGCACGGGGCAGCTTCGCAGCAAGACGGCGGGCTGCTGGTTGGGATCCTCTCCGAGCACGGTTCCAGCCATCCTCAACACTGCCATGGTGAGGTTTTAGCAGTGTTAAAAGAACAGTAAAAGCAATCCCTGCAGAATTCCAGCAGAAAATCACTCGCCTAAGCATCACTTTGTATTTCCTGTTGCGCCCTGAGACCTGTCAGCCAATTTTAATCATGGATTGTCTTCAGACCTGGCTTCTTAAATGGGCATGCCCTGGAGCCGGTTGCCTTGGCACTGTGGAGCTATTGACAAACAGTTCATTGGAGGGATGGCAGATGAGCTCTGTGGGTCCCGTCAGGTTGGTCATCCTGTCCTTGAGCACAGCACGGCGGTGCTGTAGGGACGTGGCAGCTTTCCTGTTCACGTGTTGTCCTTCTGCTCCACGTGGCTTTTCGGGACACTAGTGAAGTGTGGAAGCAGCGAGGTTGGGTTATTTGTGGGTCTGTGGGAAGCAGCAGAGGTTAATTGATGGGTTGGTGATTTTGATTTGTTGGGTCGATGGAAGGGAGCGCTCCGCAGAAACCCATCTTCAGTTGGTTGTGTTGGGGTGGAGATGGCACTGCGTACATTTCTTGATGCCATCTGTTTGAAACAACAAAAACCAAAGGTTCAGCGTGGCGTGAGAGAAGAAAGAGGGGCACAGGGAGGAACCAAGAAGGAAGAAGCATGCAGGGCAGGGATTTGGAAGGGCCCTTAACCCAATGTTCCTTTCAGGAACCATTGCCCTCTGCACAGAAGGAGTGTTACAGCTGTGCTCTCCAAGTAAGCTGCCCCTGGAGCTTTGAGCACACAGGGGCCGTTATCTGTTATCCGTTGCTGGCAGTGGGTGTCAGTGGGCACCGCGTGGAGGAGCGCTCCGTAACTGGGAGTTTCCATCCGTGCTGGGATTTCTGAAGGCTGGATGTGATCAAAGGGAGGTGAGAGCTGCTTCAGCAAAGCCAACTGCCTCTGGATCTGTTTAATGCAGTCTGTCCTTTGTGGCCAGTGCCAGCCAACCCATGGTTAGCTCTGATTCAGCCGTGCCAGTGGCTGACACCATTGTTATGGGCGGCTGCGGCTGACAAAGGAGCAGACTTTATTCAGAGCAGATTCTCCCATAGCATTTTTTTTTTTCAGTGAGCTGAGCGTAAATAGCTTTGTTTTTGTACAACATTTCTATTCATAGCCGTGCTTCGGGCGCCTGCGGTTTGCTGTCAGATTTGAGCACCAGGTACTTATCCATACATTGCAAGAAATGACTTAATTTCTCCAACACCGTCTTTGTGGCTGAATGTGAAAAATCTATCAGCTGTTTGCCTTTAGCTGATGGGCAGTCATTACCTTTGCTGATTTCTGTGCGGGTTTGCTGACCGCAGTGCAGTGAGTCAGGTTAAGAAATGGCAGTTTCTGATAGCAGGGATGTTGTCTTTGTGCCCTGGAGTCCCAGCACTGTGATGAAGAGTGCCCTCAACATTCTCTTATAATTATTTATTACTTGGAAAGGGTTTCTTCAGCTGTCGATGCTCTTGAACTTCCCAGGCAGCTGTCCTGCAAGAAGGGAACTCAAAGGTGGTTGGAAGAGGGTTATTTCTTTCCTAGAACTCATTTTCCCAATGCTGCAGCATTGCTCATCCACCACCTCCAATCCAGGGTGTGAACCCCCAAGCAGAGAACCCCATCTCATCGTGCCAAACGGGTTCTGTGTCACACTTCTCAGTGTGTCCCTGGCACAGCAAAAATGGCAGTGCTGGATTCATCATGAGGATGAGCTGAGCTCTGGGGAGAGCTGGGCCCTCGAGAGATGAAGTGTAACCTTCACTGTGAAACGGTGAATCCTGAATTTGGGTGCTTGACCTCTGGATCTGAAGGTACACTCCTGTGTGTGTGATCACACAGTGACAGCAGTTTGTTGTATTTTATGCTGTTCCTGTGAGTATAGAGAACTGTACTGGTCCTCCTGGGATGGGGTCTTGGTAGAGAGAAGTCATGGGAGCTTGATGTGTGCTGTGGGAGGTTGGTGGCTTGGTGTTCTCTGAAATGATTTTATGTAAGGGATATTGAGGAAGTGTTCTTCAGGGCACTTCAGATATAAAACACTCGTGTGGAATCATAGAACAGTTGGATTGAAGGGACCCCAGAGATGGTCCGGTTCCTGCCCTCCTGCTTCAGACATTGAGAACCATGGTTCCAATGTTCCTGCACTAACTGTAATTCCCATGACACGTCTCCAGCCCGTCTTACCCCTCTGATGTGCTGCTCACTGTGGTGCTACTTTGCCTTATTGGCCTTCTGCAGAGCGTTATTTGGGGTGCCCATCTCCAGCCAGGGGACTGTCCATGGTGGGAGGGTGGAACTGGGAGGATTCCCCCCCCCCCGAGTGGACGCACGGGGCTACAGCAGACAAACCCTCTCTGTTTTTGGACTGTCAGTGGTGGGAGGGTGAAGCTGGAAGGGTTCTTTGTGATATCTATCACTTAGAAGCTGTGATACGTGCTTTGCAGTGTCCTAGAACCCCGTCCTGCACCTGCCCACGTGTTCCAGGTGCCATCACTCTTCCAAATGTGAACGTTTCCACATTTCAGAGCACGTAGCGTTTTCACTCCTATTATCGCACTGTCCTGTCTGCCCCCTACAGCTGTCCTGGCACCCATGGGCCCTACAAAACATCGGCCATGTAGAACTTGTGTCTTTGGGATTGGTTTGGGGAAGGGGCTGTAACTCACTCCGTCTGTGAGCTGTGCTGGGTGCAGGTGCTGCTGGGATGTAACACGCTGCTCCGGAGGCTTCAAACAGCAGGAAGAAATGTGCATTTTTCACTTGAAATCTTTGAATCTTTGATCATTTCATCAGAGACGTCTGATGTTTTTCCCACATTATTGCATAAAGTGTCGTAAAAGTAGACGTTAATAATTTCTCCTTCCGATTTTCCATTTGATATCATTGGCGGAGCCCAAATCCTCTCTTGTAAAGCTTTCTTCCCTTCCATTTGTTGCCCAGATGGTTCCACGCTGTGAGCTCACTGTTCGAGGACATCTCAGATAGGTGCTCCATTTCTGATTAGATGTGATTAATGAGTTGGGTGCGTAACGACGTTGTTGGGTGGAGGGTTGGGTAAGCTTTGGTTCCCTGGGAAGTTCGGATCATCGCGTTGATGAAGCCGGGATGTGGTGGGGACCATAATGTGATAGTGGCATTTCTGAAAACCATTGGGCTGCAGAACATCGTGTGGTGGAAGGGACCCATCGGTGTCATCTGGTCCAACTCCCAACGTACAAGGAGCTGAAACTTGGTACAGACAGTGAGTCCTGGCTGTGTATATGGAGCCACGCTCAAGCCACTCAGTACTTACATAGGAGGAGTAACGTGGCTGTGCCAAAGGACAACTGAACCAAGCAAAATGACGCTCAGTCTTCTAACTCATGACCAACGATGGCTTTTATTGCGTCTTCTTGTCCCAGAAAGGAGCCCAGCCTGCAGGGCATAAATCCAAGCTCATCACCTCACGCACTGACCCTGCTGTGTTGCTCTCCTTGTAAGCTCTCCTTTTCCACCTGCACTGTGCCCTGAGATCTGGGACATGTTTTGTCCACGGCCCCGCTCCACTGTGCCAAACTGCAGTTGGTTTCTGTGCGAATCAGAAGGATCTGCGTTGGTGTCGTTAGCAATGAGTTCTGCCGTGAGCTTTAATGAGCTGGCGGCGTCTCAGTCCTTCGGGTCTCTCATTCTGTGTGGATTTGCTGTTGCTTAAGCGTTGCTTTCTCCCTCCTCTTTTCCAAAAGAGAGGTGTTGAGGATGATCCAGAGTAGATTTCCGTGTAAGACCGAGGTGGTTTGATCCTGGCTGTCACTCAGCGTTACACACAGTAATTCATGGCACAGATAATGCTTTGTGGTGCTAAATTCAGTGGGGAGGATGAAGGGAGCCAGGAAAGGAGAGGGGCAGTGTGGAACCCCAATCCTGCGTCCCGTACTCAGCAGCAGAGCCTGGAGCTGTGGCACTGAGGGCCGTGGTTGGGGTGGGTTGGGGTTGGAATTGGGGATCTGAGACCTTTTCCAACCATAAGGACTCTGAGTGAGCATGGTGGGGGTGGGATGATGTGGTGACCTTGGAGGTCTTCCCCAAGCCCAGTGATTGTATGGGTGGACATGGTGGGGATGGTTGGGGTTGGACTTCACGATTGTGGCGGCCGTTATCCCCGCTGCCCTCACAGAACCTCTGGTGATCTTTCTCTGCTCTTTTTCCCCATTCATCTTGCTCCCCCTTCCTGCAGGGCTGCATGCTGCTGTGCTGTCAGCAGTCTGGCAGATGTTCATGACCATTTCTGCACTGCTTGGCTTGCATTTTCCCCGAGGTCTTGGACCGTGCTCAGTCAAAACTCCCACATTTCATGGGCCAGCGCTCTGCTTCCACTTGGAGTCATCCCCTCTCTGCTGGTTTCCTTTTGCCCGCGTTTCCCCCCGTGCCCACCCAGCTCTGCACGGAGCTGAGATGCAGCTCTGCCTCAGCTGCCGTTGGTTCCTCGCTCAGTTGGCCCTGCAGAGCCCCACTGACACCCAGAGGGCTTTTTCACTGCTGCAGTGCTTCACTGATCTTCCCGCGTCGTGGCTGGACCTCCTCCATCTCAGACTTATGGTCACACTTGGTGATCCTGGAGGTCTTTTAGTGCTGTACGGTTCTGCGAGCGGGCACGGTGGGGATTGAGGTGGTCCGTGAGCGCCTAGGCAATGCTCATGTTCATAAATCCATGGGACCCGATGGGTGCTGAGGGAGCTGGCGGAGGTGATTGCTGAACCGCTCTCTGTCATCTTTGGGAGGTCTTGGAGAATGGGGGATGTGCCTGATGGCTGGAGGATAGCCAGTGTCACTCCGGTCTTGAAGGAAGATCTGGGTAATGATAGGCCATCAGCCTCACCTCTGTCCCTGGAAAGGTGATGGAACAGCTTGTGCTGGATGCCATCTCCAGACAACTGGAAGAGAAGGAGGTTATCAGGAGTAGTCAACATGGGTTCACCTAAGGGAGGCCGTGCTCGACCAACCTGGTGCCTTCTGTGATGTTGTCACTGGCTGAGTGGACGGGGGGAGGGTGGTGGATGTAGTCTACCTTGATTTCAGCAAGGTATTTATACTGTCCCCCATGACATCCTTATAGCAAAGCTAAGGAAGTGTAGGATAGAGGAGTGGACAGTGCAGTGGGTTGAGAGCTGGCTGACGGGCAGAGCACAGAGGGTTGTTGGTGGCACTGCAGAGTTTGGTTGGAGGCCTTTAACCAGCGGTGTCCCCCAGGGGTCCGTGCTGGGTCTTGTTCAACATCTCCATCAGTGATGTTGATGAGGGGATAGTGCCCACCCTCAGCAATTTGCTGATGATACGAAGTTGGGAGGATTGGCTGACACGCCTGAAGGCTGTGCTGCCATTCAGCGAGACCTGGACAGGATGGAGAGCTGGGCAGTCAGAAACCAGATGAAATTTAACAGAAGCAAGTGTAGAGTCTTGCATCTAGGGAGGAATAATTGCACGCAGCAGCACAGGCTGGGGGATGAGCTGCTGGAGAGGAGCTCTGCACAGAGGGACCTGGGTGTCCTGGTGGACGACAGATTTACCATGAGCAGTGTGCCCTCGTGGCCAAGAGGGCCAATGGCATTCTGGGGTGCATTAAAAAGAGCGTGGCCAGCAGGTCAAGGGAGGTGATCCTCCCCCTCTGCTCTGCCCTGGGGAGGCCTCATCTGGAGCACTGTGTGCAGTTCTGGGCTCCCCAGTATAAAAAAGACGGGGATCTCTTGGAAAGAGTCCAGTGGAGGGCCAAAAAGATGGGGAAGGGCCTGGAGGATCTCCCCTATGAAGAAAGGCGGAGTGAACTGGGTCTGTTCAGCCTCGAGAGAAGAAGACTGAGAGGGGACCTGACCCAGGTTTATAAATATCTGAGGTGCGGGGGACAAAGTGGCGAGGCCAGACTCTTTTCAGCAGTGTGTGGAGACAGGACAAGGGGGAATGGACAGAAACTGCAGCACAGGAGGTTCTGCATTAATTCTTTATGGTGAGGGTGACGGAGCACTGGCACAGGCTGCCCAGGGGGTTGTGGGGTCTCCTTCTCTGGAGATACTCAAGACCCACCTGGACGCCTGCCTGTGCGACCTGGTGTAGGGAACTGCTTTGTAGCGGGGTTGGTCTCGATGGTCTCTTGAGGTCCCTTCCAACCCCTGTGATTCCATGATAGGTTGGTGCTTGGACTTTGTGGTCATGGAGTTCTCCTCCATGAGGACCATGAGAAGGCCAGCTCCTGCCTGCCTGCCCTCAGCGCCCCGAGCAGGCGGTGGGAACAACAAACCAGCCTGCTTTGAGAGGCACCACTGGGCAGGACATGAACTCCAATGCACAGCAGCATTACGTCTCCTGCACGTCCGAAAACGAAACCAAACTCATCTCTTCTTCCCACTCCTACGGCTACAGCACAGTGAGTGTCAATGGTTTGGGAATACCGTGTGCTGCTGCACCCTGTCCTGCCCCACAGCCGCACCGTGTTGGGGTGCCCGGCCCCACAGCCGCACTGTGTCAGGGTGCCCGGCCCCATAGCTGTGCTGCAGTGTTGGTGGGGGCCCCATGGGCTCTGGGCTGTGCTCATCCCCCCGGGCTTTGGGCACCCGCTGCAGTGTGGGCCTCTATCCACACGGTGAAGCTCTTCTTCTGGGCTTGGCACACACCTCCATTTGCATTTCCTTCCCGGCTTTCCCTCTGTTTTTGGGTTTTCTTCCTCCAGACACACTGTTCAGGAGGGCAGGGGGATGCTTTGAGGCTGCTTTCTCCATCGCATGAAACCAGGGGTGGGAGCAGGATCCAGAAATGGAAGGGGATGGTGCTGCAGTCCCACTGAATTCCATCCCCCCCACGTTTCCCCACATCCCTCATTTGCCCACCACGTGCCCACCGCGCTGCTGCGTGAGCTGCTTACTCCCAGTGCTCTCATTTCTGTCAGATGAGGGCTCCAGAAGCTGTCAGCAGACAAAAACAGCACCAAAAAGACTCTTCTTGATCATCTTCAGCGCTGACCTACTTAAAAGCCCCTTCCCTCCTCTCGCAGCGTGTGCCGGAGTGCTGGCTTCAGCCTCGGAGGAACTGAGAGCTGAATGATAATGAATACGAATTATGGGCCCGCGTTTGTTCGGCCGCAGCCGATGAAAAATGGTTTTCAGATTTCTTCCTTTCTTTTTTCCATCTGCTGCATTTGTAGGGCTGTGACACTGCTCTGCGCCGTCCCTCCAGGAGGTGACAGTAATAATGGAGACGGGGGGAGAGGAGGTAATTAGCTGCAGCGTACTGGTAAAACCACTCGGCGTCTGTGGAAATGAGTTCAGTTTCTAGCTCCGGGGCGATGGATTAAAATTAGACTGTAAATAATGTTCTGTTCTCTGTTAAGGAGTGAGGAGGAGCCGGTAGGCAGCGTGCAAAGCGTGCCATGCAGGGCACTGCTTCGGGACGCGGCCTCACCCCGGGGCACCCGCTGAGCTGCGATGGGGGTCATCACTGCTCCTGTGGGGCAAGGAGATGGGGGGAAGCGAGGAGGGGTGGGGGGGATGGTGCCACGATGGGAAATGAAGAGGGATGGAGGGGATGGTGCCATAGATACGGCCGCTGCCCGTGCCCCACATGCACTGGAGGCTCATTTCACCTTACGGTGCACACAGAGCGCGCTCCTCGTTATGAAGCACTGATCATCAGGAGTGTCTCAGCTCCATATCTTATTTAATTTCTCTTCATGTCCCAGAGCCCGTGGTGTGAATTAACCTCTGTGGTGCACGGGGTGTTTTTACATACGGATGGTGCAGTGTGTCCCGCACCGGCGCTGTGATTCATCGGCTGTGACATGCTGAATCCCAAATGGAGACCCGGGGTGACCGGTTGGCACCGGGACATGAAGCTCACACGGGGCTGCTCTGCTCTCCGTGGGGACCCCCGAGCGGAGGAAGCACCGCTCCCGCAGTGCCACTGCAGTTGGGTGACCCCATGGGGCGGTGGGGATGGCTCTGGGGACCCCTCCTCGTCCCCGGGCATCCTGCTGCAGCCACGCATGTCCCTGCTCGCTGCTGTGCATGGTGAAGGTCCTCCCACCTCTGCGGGCTCAGAGATCCGTGTGTTGTCAGCCGTCCGAACCGCGGCTTCCCGAAGCCCGTCTCCCAGGCGCCCTATTTTTAGCCCTGTTTCCCAGGGAAACACGCTTTCATGTGGCTGCTGCATCCTCTGATGTGACAGCGAGGGGGAGAGGTGGCAGAGATCGCTCGGCGCGGTTTCCTGACGGTCCCTCGTTGTGATCAAAGAGACAAACTCTGATCTGGTGCTGCGCAGAGCCCTGGCTGCCATGCAGGGATGCAGGCGGTGTGGGGTGTTAGCAGGGACGCGATGCTCTCGGGGTGCCCTCCCGCCGTGCACGTGGCATTGCAGAGTCCCGGCGGATGCGTTCTGGTTTCTGTAGTGCAGGCACGGGCCGAGGAAATACCCTCTGGGGGCTGAACCCGGTGGCCCCGCGCTGCTGGGGGATGTTTTGATGTCCTCTGTGCGTAATGCAGTGCAGGGTGTGATGTCGAGTCCGGTGCTTTTCCATTGGACCCCTCAGTGTGGCCAAGAGGTCCCACCCCCTCTGCTATGGACTTCTGTAGATGGGGCTCTCCCATGGGCTGTGGTGTGTCTGTGTGCCCCGTGCAGATGTCTCGGGTGCTCCAGGGCGTCTCAGAGGGCATGAGGTCGCCCTGTATGGGTGGGTGGCCTGAACCTCAGTGTTCTCCTCCAGCCCGGGTGTGAACCCCTAGGGTCAGGGGACAGGGCTGTCAGCACTCGTGGGGCTGTGGGTGCCCCTGCTCACTGTGGGGAGTCAGACCTGATGGCCTTTAGGATCCCTTCCACCTCAACCCCAACCCATCAAACCCACACAGCCATCCTTCCACCCAGGAACTTCCGAAGGGGGAAAGTGGGTGAGCAGAGCCCTGAACGTCTCCGCTGCCTTCAGTGACACCATGCTGGGGGCACAGGGGCACGGATTCCATCTCCCAAAGCGTTCATCACGCGCTCCTGTTTGTTCGGAGGCATCTGTGTTTGCCCAGCTGCTGGGCTGGGCTGAGTTTGGCTCAGGCTGGAATTGATTTGCTTTAGGATCAGGACTGGCATGGATTCTTGTGGCCGTTGATAGCCCCCTCCTGCAGTTCCGCTGTGTCTCACGACCAGGAGGAACCACGAGGGAGAGGAGACAGCGGCTCAGAGCGCAGCAGGAAGAGCAGCTCAGTACCCTTAAAGAGAAACAAACAGCCAAGCGGGCGATGCCGGAGCGCGGGGCTGTGTTCTGCTGCTCGTGCTCTCCCTGGGACCCCAGAGCACGAGGGATTGCTGCAGTGCCCTCACGTTGGTGTGTGCTGCGCGTCCCTGCAGCGGCAGCACGGCTCTGGGCTGTGCTGCTTTCTGCAGGGCTTGGTGCAGGAGATGCAGCCCACCGTGTGAGACGCAGCGCTGCTGCCTGGTGAGCTGCCTGCCTCTGGCTGTGCTCACATTGCTCAGCTCGCTGCCGACGAGGAGGAAATGGTGTAGCACCGCTCTGCTACTCTGCCCGTTGTGGTGGCAGAGTGCAAGCGATGCTTTCCTTCCTGTGTGTGCAAATCCTTCGTCCTAAGGAGGAACTTGAGGGGAGCCGTGGGAGCTGTACAGTGCAGAGAAGCACCGTCACAATGCTTTTTGCAGTGTCACCCGAGGTCACTGACGCCTCTTGCACCATTTCTGCGCCTCGCTGTGCCGCAGGCAGCTCCTGTTCGTTGCTCTTGCAGGGGAGGGAACGTTCCCGAGCCGCTGTGGGGCAGCCCCCAAAGCCGGGGTGTGCAGACAGAACCCTGCAGAAAGGCGACGTGCTCCAGGTTGATGCGTTAGTGTGTTTACTTCTGGAAGCCGTGCTGCTTAACAGGAGCTGCCATTGCCCACAGCAGCAGAGCAGCAGGTGGAGTCGGGCTGCCCTGGGGCTGCGGCCCTTCATCTGAAATGCCGGCACACAGCTGCTGCTTCTGTGTCCTTCCTTCTCTCCATCCATTGCATCCATCCCTTCCTCCTCTGTGTCCATCTCATCCATCCCTTCCTCCTCTGTGTCCATCCCATCCCTCCTGTGTCCATCCCCCCAGCGTGGGGCTAAACATCCCCTTCCTCCTCTCCATCCATCCCTTTCATCCCTTCCTCTTGTGTCCATCCCTTCCTCCTTTTCTTCCATCCCATCCTCCTTTGTGTCCATCCCATCCATCCCTTCCTCCTCTCCATCCATTCTTTCCTCCTTTCCATCCATCGCATCCATCCCTTCCTCCTGTGTCCATCCCTTCCATCCCTTCCTCCTCTCCATCCGTTCTTTCCTCCTCTGCATCTGTTGCATCCATCCCCTCCTGCTCTGCATCTGTCCCTCCCACCTCTTGGCTGCACCTTTCCATCCCCGACGCATTTATTTGGGATATCCGTAGCAGTTGTAAAAGACACAGTTGCATTTCCTCTTTCAAACATCGCCACGGGTGAAATCGGAAAGGAAAAAGTTACGTCTGCAGCAGCTTTGTGACTTCTACCGAAGCCTTTTGTTTTTAACCACGAGCTTTGAGGGGAAGGTGTTGCCCTCCGCTTGCACCTGCGGAACATGCGCTGCCTCCCAGGGCAGGGCCGGCAGCCGCAGCCCTGCTGCGATGACGCATGGGCCGTCGCGTTGAGGCGTGCCGTGCCTTTCCCTGACGCTGTCACGGGCTTTGTTTTGCTGCTCCATCCCGAGCTCTGTCATCCTCCCTGTTTCGCTTCCAGCACACTCAGCTCTGCTTTCTCGAGGTGCTGGAGCAGCCCTCGTGTGCGTCAGGTCCCGAGGCGCGCACAGCCCGCTCCCCATTGCTGGAGCACAGCGGTGTTAGCGCAGAGCTGCAGGCGGCGTTAAAGGGAGCGAGCTGGGGAGGGGCAGGGAGGGGATCCTCAGTGAGTCCGGTGGGTGTCCGGCCCCTGACGGTGCCCGAGGCCATGGGTGGGGACAGCTGCTGGGGGGCACCAGCCTCTGGGGCTGGGGGTGCCCACTGGGGTCTGACCCATCCCAACCACACAGTGATTCCATGGTTGTGATCCTTGAGATCCCTTTGAACCCAACCCAACCCAACCCTGCCCAACTGTGCCATGGTTCTGTGGTCCTTGAGATCCCTCCCAACCCAATCCAACCCAACCCAACCGTGCCTGCCATGGTTCTGTGATCCTTGACATCCCTCCCAACCCAACCCAACCCAACCCAACCATGCCATGGTTTTGTGATCCTTGACATCCCTCCCAACCCAACCCAGCCCAGCCCAATTATGCCATGGTTCTGTGGTCCTTGAGATCCCTCCCAACCCAACCAAACCCAATCCAACCCAACCCAACCATGCCATGGTTCTGTGATCCTTCCCTTTGAACCCAACCATGCCATGGTTTTGAGGTCCCTAAGGTCCCTCCCAGCCCAGCCGTGCCATGGTCCCATGGTTGTGATCTTTCTGTGTGCAGTTACAGCGTGCTGTGGCTGCAGTGCGATTGCAGCTCCTGTTGGAGCCGGAAGGAATGGGGTTACTGAGCAGAAAGCAGCGAGCAGGACGTGGGCTGTCGGGTGATGTGAGCACTACTCTGTGAGAGCGGGGAAAGGAGGGGAGGCAGAATAGGGGGGAAACCTTTTGTCTGGAGAAGCAAAATGGCGGTGGAGAGGAGCGCTCACTCTTTGCTTTCCGTGCGTTTAAATATTCATTTTGGGAGCATCCTCGGGACGAGCAGCGCACGTTGCCCACATCCCACACCACGTTTGCTGCACGTCTCCAGTGGGACGTGGAGGTCAGGTGCTGGAAGCAGGAGCTGCATTGCGTCAGCTCAACGGCTGCCCCGGGTTTCGTTATTGCAGCATCGCTGTGCACGTTGCCGGAGCTCCGGAGCGGCCGTGCAGGCGCTGAGCAGCGTGGTGCTGCTCGAGGCCGCTCCGTGTGGCAGTGGTTTCCTGCGTGGTGGAGGTGGGGAGCGCTCACGTCCCCCCACATTGCAGCTCTGACGTTTTTAGCTCGTGCGGATGTTTCGCTTCCGCCCCATAGGGCAGCGGGGACGGTGCCACCACGGACACGGCGCGTGGAGTCGGAGCGGTGCTGCCGTGTGCGTGGGGCTGCTAATGCCCACAGCTGATGGGCGTCCTTATCTGTGCAGCCCGTGTCCCCGTCACAGCCGGGTTGGGTTTTACATATGGGGTCCGCTCTCGGGGTGCGCTGCTCTGGGGGCCCCCACGGACCGTCCTGGGGCAGTGGGGTGATAGCACCGTGGGGTCCCCACGTTGGGGGTGGGGTTCATAGCGGGGTGATGGCGCCCGCCGGGATGCGGTACCCACTGCGGGGGACGGTTGCCATGGATACTGGAGGAGCATCCCTGGTGCAGCGCGGAGCTGCGTCCTAAAAATAAGCACGACGGAGTGGGAATGGCTGCGTTCTCGATCCCATGGGTGGTAGTGGGGAGCTGTGGGGCTGCTGTGGGGCTGCCAGCCCTCTCGTGGCACAGCCATCAGGTTTCTTACAGCCCCTCTGTGCGGGGGGAGGGCTGTGCGGTGCTGCAGGGATGGGGCATCGCCTCTTGTTTTTAGCACAGAACTGAAGCGAAGCCCTCAGTGCTGCCATCGCTGGGCGCCCTGCGAGCTCCCCCTCACCGCGTGCAGAGAGCTCTCAGAGCAGCAGTGGGGACATCACACCGAGTCACACCACAAAGCCCTTCGTCCAAAAGTCCCCTGAATTAATTCGGGTTGTTTTTCCGTGCTGAGGGGCAGAAAAGCAGAAGTCGCTTCGCTTCCCTGTGCTTCCTCTCAGCGTGGCCGTGCAGCACGGACGCTGCTGTCCCCACCTCTGCAGCGCTCCCTCCGTTTCCCCCGTGGAGCATTTTCTGTCCTTCTGCACGGACGGAGCTTCCATTTCTGCAGCACAGCTCTGCCACTGCGGTTCTGCGGCGCTGAGCACGGAGTGCATCTGCAATTTGAAAGTAAAATGAAAGCGTGGCGCTGCTGGTCTGGTTTGACGGGATTTCGAGACATCTTTCATTACGCCGCGGTCCGAGAAGTGCACATCCAATTTAGCATATGAGAGCCTGCGATGGGGTGGTTGGCGGGTGGGCCGCCCGGCACTGTGCACGGATGGGATATTTGGGACGGAGCTCCCGACAAACGGAGCCATTACTAACGCGGTGATTTCGGCTGAGATGGGATGAGTGCTTTGAAGTGTGTGTAGTCGAGTTCTTCCGCTCCAGGATTCAGTCTAAGACTGAGGAGAGCTCCACTCTAAAATTCAAGGCCTGCTTTGAGCATGGGTGAGGAACGCAGGGTGGATGCTCGTGCCTTTGTTCTTTTTGGCAGTGTCTCTGTCCGTGTCGGGCTGTGTGCAGGCAGTGCCCGTTGGTTGGTGTCGGATTGAGGTCCGTTGGTCAACCCGGGGTGCGGTGCTTCCCCTTCCCCCGTACACCCCGGGCAGAGCTGGCAGCGATGCTGCTCGCAGCTGATTTCACTCCCGCAGGAAAGGACTGCAGTGAATTTCACGTTGGTTTTCAGTCTCTGCTGGGATGGCGCCGGCGGAGCAGCTTTGGCTGCCGGCACCAAATTCCGTTTGTGAATGTGACCCGCGATGGGCACTGCTGGGCAGAGTGAGGCTCATCCTCCTGGGTTTCTTCTCCTTTGGGTCACACAGCTGAAGAGGTGAAGGCTGAAGGGGCGATCAGTTGAGCAATCAGCCCCAGTCAGCTCCAGTTCAAATCAGATGGATTTTCATAAGCAGGGAGATGCCACCCCATCTTCATTCCCAACCCAATCCAACCCCTGTTTCAGCATCCCTACCTTCAACTCGTCCCATCCCCATCCATCCTCACCCCATCCCATCCCAGGGCATCCAGTGACCACTCCTATCTACTTCTCTTCCATCCCACCCCAACCATTCCACCCCACCCCACCCCACCCCATCCTTCTCTGCATCCTTCCCCCTGCAGCGTGGGCAGCCACCACACAGGGATTGGGGATCAGATCCATCTGGGATCACTGGAGGGTTTTTCCTCCGTCTGTGACCTTTGCATTTAGGAGCCGTGTTTGTGACCCTTTAACATCAGTGACAGCTCACAGCCACTACCGCCCGTGTCACGGTGTTCAGTTTGCGCTCTGAACCAGAGCAGTGCTCAGGAACCACCGAGGGGACGAAAGCAGTGCGGGTGGGCAGAGAGGATGACAGCACCAAGAACAGATCTATTTTGCAAAACATTTCCTTTCACATTCATTATCCGTGCCAGCCCCTGTGCAGCTTGCTGATGGACATCTGCACCGCCAGAGCCCTCATCCTCAGCGTGGAGGATGCCCGCTGGGGCGGGGATTCGTTTCCCATCGCAGCTCTTTGCTCAGCCCATACTTTGGAGGCACTGAGATTATTCCGCAGCGGTGGCATCTTATCTGCTCGCTGCAGTGGCCCTTCAGAAGGCGTGCAGGAAACCTCTCGACGCGCTGCGATAGCCCCGGAACAAAGAGTTAATCCATTACCACTGGAAGCATTTGCTTTGCAATTCATTTCTCCCCGTTCGCTGCTCAGTTTTTCAATTTATGGCAGGGGGAGATGTGGCAGATTTAACTCTGCTGAGCCCGGAGGAGGTGGGAGCTGGCAGCAGCTGGGGAGGGGGGAGATGTTTTGCTCAGCTGCAGGGAAATAAATGACATCCGAAGGCTGGGGCTGGAGCTGGAGGATTTGTTAATGGCTCCGAATGCGGTGGATGGAGCACATCTTTCAGTGCCACGTGTAAATCTGCTGCTTTCTCCTCTGAAATGCAGGGGAATAAGTTAGGCGGAGGCAGAGCAGAAATAGGTCAGTGATTTCAATAAGAGGTAGCTCTGCCTGTGTGAACCGTGCTGGTGTGGACTGAATGAGGCACCGAGAACAAAGCGCGGCAGAAGTGCCAGCGCTCTGCTCCTGGATTGCAGCCTCACAGCCCTTCACTCAGCAGTGATTCCCAGACTCCTCTCCCTTTCCCCTCTCCCTTCCCTCCTCTCCTCTCCACTTCTTTACAGTGTTCTCATATCCCCCAAAGCTTTCACTAATTTTTTTTTTTTCTATTTTTTTTCACTTTTTTTTTTTTTTTTTCCTATTAAGTAACAGGGACAGAGGAGAGAAAATCGAGGTTTTCAGATCAGATCTGGAAATAGATGGGGCCGGGCACGGCCGTGCCAGGTCAGAGCTGGGGGGGAAGCATCTCGTGCTGGACCCCACGGCCGGGCTCTGTCCGCAGGGCACATCCAGGCAGGCACAGCGGGCACGCACACAGCTCTGGGCGCTGGGGGGCTGTGTGGGGTGTGGGGATGCTCAGCGTCAGCCCGGGTTGGCTGCAGACAGCGCATGTCTGGGCTGATGGGAACCGGTTGCCATGGTTACGTGAGCTGTGATGCTGAAGGCGCCGCTCTCCATCAAAGGGCAGCGGTGGACGGGCGATCCTACAGAGCACTGCGGAACGGGGTGGTCCCAAAGGATGTGAAGGGAGGAGCTGCTCCGGGAGCCCCACACTCGGTTCTGCACGGCAGCTGTGTGTGGCCGCAGCTCCTGCCCGCTCCCGGCACCGCTGCTCCGCTCCCCCCCACAACGCAGCAGTGGAGCGGAGTGGGGCTGTGCCGCTGTCCTGGGGGGCACATGGGGTGCGCAGCACCATCAGCTACTTTCAGGTGCTGTCTGACAGCAGAAAACCCCCGTCCTCGTGTCAGCTGAATAATCCCGTGGTTGTGGTCTGCACCGTCCAAACCCCACACCCCGATTCTTTCAGGGGGGAATGGTGCACGCTGATGTAATTCCTTAACCCGAGAAGTGGGGGTGCTCCGTCCATGGAGATGCCCATAGCTGTGTGTGGGACTTCGGGGTCCCTTCCAACCCCACTGTGCTTTGGTTTTATGGATCTGTTTATGGTCGTCAAGGTCCCTTCCAACTCAACCCTATACAACACATCCCATTGTAGCCCAACCTAATCCAGTCCTACCCAACCTAATCTAACTCAACCCAACCTAACCAACCCAACCCAACCCAACCCAATCCAACCCAACCCAACCCAATCCAACCCAGCCCAACCCAACTCAGTCCAATCCAACCCAATCCAACCCAGCTAAGTCCAACCCAACCCAATCCAGTCCAACTCAATCCAACCCAACTCAACACAACACAACCCAATGTAGCCCAACCTAATCTAACTCAACCCAACCTAATGAAACCTAGCTCAACCCAACTCAATCCAACCCAACCCAATAAATCCAACCCAGCACACCATAACCAGCCCAGCCCAACCTAACCATGCCATGATCCCATGTTTCTGTGACCATTAAGGTCCCTTCCATCCCAACCATCCTATGAGTCCATGGTTCTACGAACTCTAAACCAACGTCTCAGGAGGGATGTGGTGAGGGGGATCCCCCGTGTTGGATTCCCAGAGCCCAGCCGTGCTGGGCGCTGCCAGGAGCAGTGCTGGGAACAGGGCACACTCACTGCTCCTCATCCTACACTGCCAGCTGTGATGTCAGAGCCAGGAAAGCACTCTGCCTTCATCTTCCTGAGTGCTCCTCCACTCTTGGTGCATTTCCGACGCTGCTCTCACTCCATCCATAGCCAGGGACTGAATCATATTTTTGGCGCGGCGGTTTCTCATCGGAAATGGCCGTGTTGCATTGCACCGAAGCCAAAAGCGGATGGGAACTGCTCCCCACAGCTTCAGCACACCTCGGAGCAGCTGAGATGGGGCGGCTGTGGGGTGCAGGAGCTGCACCGTCGATGTGCTCCCACCTCCACTCGGGGCTGTGGGAATCTTTCTGCTGATGGAGGGCATGAAATATTCAGCGTGCCGCCTGCGCTGCTCGTTCTGTTTTGTTTGCAAGCTGCTTTGCTGGTGGGGTTCCGGGAGCACCGTACTCAGCGGCCGCGTCCTTCATCCCGCAGACCACTGCCCACTTCAGCAAATGCTTTGTAAGGGGTAAACAGCGGAGGGCTGTGAATGCCAGGGAAAAAAGGGCAGAAAACAGGCAGAGCCTTCTGCTCCTCGTGGAGGGCTGCGGGAGTTGTTCTGCTTCAGGAGAGCAGAAGTGGGGACGCCCTCCAACCCGGTATCATTGCCCCACACAGCCCACACATGTGGGGAGGAGATACAGCCCTGGCAGCGCTGCGCCCTTATCTGCGCCCCACACGGACCCCTTGGACCCCAAATGTGTGGCACCCAGCATCCCTCAGAGCCCACTGCTTTTCTCTCAGCTCTTTTCCAGCCATCACACTCAGGTTGGGTTGGATGAGGTGATCCCAGTGGTCTTCTCCAACCCCACTGTCTCTGTGACACCGCCTCTCCCTCCACGTTGTGAAGGCCGTAGGAATGTGGGAAGCATCTCCCTGCTCCACTGGGTCGCTTTGCTCCGCTTATTGGTGGGTGCCAACACCCACTCCCTCCTTTTGCCCCACGGATCAACCACCGCCAGCTCTCACCTCCCATTGGAGGCCACACCAACGCAGCACAGACCCAAACCCATCGCGCACTGACATCACTGACCACCACCAGCGGTCCCAGTGCTGCCGGGAGGAGCGGGGCCGGGGCTGTGCTGCCTCCCAGGAAGGAACTGCGCTCTGAGTGCCATCGTTGGCCATCGCAGCCTTCCCGGGCTCTGTCCACCTTCTCCACACAGCCGGGGCTCTGCTGGCTGCCCCGTGCTGCCCTTAATGCCCCTTGCTGCCCCTTACTACCTCTTACTGCCCCTTGCTGTCCCTTACTGCCGCTTACTGACCTTTAATGCCCCTTTCTGCCCCATGCTGCCCTTTGCTGCCCCGTGCTGCCCTTTGCTGCCCCTTACTGCCCCTTGCTGCCCCTTTCTGCTCCTTGCTGCCCCTTGCTGCCCCTTACTGCCCCTTGCTGCCCCGTGCTGCCCCTTACTGCCCCTTTCTGCCCCTTGCTGCCCCTTTCTGCCCCTTGCTGCCCCTTTCTGCCCCTTACTGCCCCGTGCTGCCCCTTGCTGCCCCTTTCTGCCCCTTACTGCCCCTTACTGCCCCTTACTGCCCCTTACTGCCCCTTGTTGCCCCTTTCTGCCCCGTGCTGCCCTTTGCTGCCCCTTTCTGCCCCGTGCTGCTCCTTGCTGCTCCAAGCTGCCCCTTGCTGCCCCTTACTGCCCCTTTCTACCCCTTTCTGCCCCTTACTGCCCCGTGCTGCCCCTTGCTGCCCCTTTCTGCCCCTTACTGCCCCTTGCTGCCCCTTTCTGCCCCTTACTGCCCCTTGCTGCCCCTTTCTGCCCCTTACTGCCCCTTTCTACCCCTTTCTGCCCCTTACTGCCCCGTGCTGCCCCTTGCTGCCCCTTTCTGCCCCTTACTGCCCCTTGCTGCCCCTTTCTGCCCCTTACTGCCCCTTGCTGCCCCTTTCTGCCCCTTACTGCCCCTTTCTACCCCTTTCTGCCCCTTGCTGCCCTTTATTGCCCCTTTCTGCCCCGTGCTGCCCCTTTCTGCCCCGTGCTGCCCCTTGCTGCCCCTTTCTGCCCCTTACTGCCCCTTGCTGCCCCTTTCTGCCCCTTACTGCCCCTTGCTGCCCCTTTCTGCCCCTTACTGCCCCTTTCTACCCCTTTCTGCCCCTTGCTGCCCTTTATTGCCCCTTTCTGCCCCGTGCTGCCCCTTTCTGCCCCGTGCTGCCCCTTGCTGCCCCTTTCTGCCCCGTGCTGCCCCTTGCTGCCCCTTGCTGCCCCTTTCTGCCCCGTGCTGCCCCTTACTGCCCCGTGCTGCCCCTTGCTGCCCCATGCTGCCCCTTTCTGCCCCTTGCTGCCCCTTTCTGCCCCTTGCTGCCCCTTGCTGCCCCTTTCTGCCCCGTGCTGCCCCTTGCTGCCCCTTGCTGCCCCTTACTGCCCCGTGCTGCCCCGTGCTGCCCCTTACTGCCCCGTGCTGCCCTTGGTGCTCAGTGCTGCCCGTTCAGGACGCTGAGCGGTGCGGGGCAGCTCAGTGCTTTCCGTCCCCACGGTCCCGCGGGACATCACGGGGCCGTGTGCGGGGAGCGTGACGCGGGATCCCCGCACGCAGCGCATCCCGCTAAGACGCGTTAAAAATAGCGGCCTAAGAGGGATCGGTGCCGCCGCGCTGACCGCTGTCCCTTTGCTTTGCAGTGAGAAGCGCTCTCTGCGCGTCAGCGTGGCCCACCCGGTGCAGTGCAGTCTGCACGGCAGGAAATGCACCGTGTCCGTGGAGACGCGGATCGATCAATCGCAGCCGGATTTCACCAAGCATCGCTCCGGGTTCGTCCTCTCCGTGCCGGGCAATTAGCGGCCCCGGGAGCCGTGGGGCCGTTCCGTGGGGCGCGTTTGGAGCCCCCCCCCCCCAATTTGGGAGCGGCGATGTCTCAGAGCGGCCGGTGCGGGCCTGGACGATGGGAAGCGCTCCTCAGTTCTCCCCAGAAGCAGTTATGGTACCGACGCCCTCTCTGCCCCCCCCCCCCCCCCTCCCCCACGGCGATGCCTCAGCCCCACCCCCCCCCCCCGCGTGGGTCCGCCGGCAGAGGGGCACTGAGCGCTGGGACTGCTCCGCATCGCCGCAGCTCCCGGTGCGGTGCGGTGTGGTGCGGTGCGGTGCAGTGCGGTGCGGTGCGGTGCAGAGCGATCTCTGCGCGGGTTCCGCCTTCGTTCCCCCCCCCGCGTTGCCCTGAACGTTCCCCGCAGCCTTCGGACGCTGCGTGCCCCCCAGCACCGCCGCAGTGGGGCTGCAGACGGCGGCGTGGGGCTGAGCCGGGCCCGGAGTCCTGGCACTGCCGGTCAGGTCGGGACTCGCAGCGCAACGTCAGAAATCCCAGCCGACCCCAAAGCGGCCGTGGGGCGAGCACCGCGTGGGCGCTCCCGGAGCCCCGTCCCATCCACGTGGGGCTGCCCCACGGCTCTGAGTGCCCCCGACCCCCCCCCTTTCCCCACCCCCCACAGTGGGACCGCATCCCCCGGGCAGCGCTTCGTGCCCCGCTCCTTTGGGGCCGCGGGAATGGGGTTCCCGGCGCTGTGGGACGGCAGTGCTGCGCACCGCGAGATGTCGGCACGCAATCCATCATCTGATCCAGCTCCGGTTTTATATATATATATATGTATATGAAATATAAAGTATATATATATACGGCCCCGTCTGTCGGCACGGACAGTGAGCTGCGTCCGACCCCGGGGGCCGCGATGCGGAGAACCCTTCCTATTGATTCACTTTCAAATCGTCGATGTTTTCACGTGGAAAAGAGCAACAAAAGAGCCGCGATACCGCTCCGTGCCCCGCGGGGCCGCGCACCCCCACCCCACGGAGCACCCCCACCCCACGGAGCACCCCCACCCCACGGGGCACCCCCCACCCCACGGGGCACCCCCACCCCGCGGCCCAGCACAGAGGAGCGCTGCCGTGCGATGGATGCTCAGTGCGTTTTATTTCATCAGCACAGTACAAAAATAAATAAAAATAAGGGGAGGGGGGGGGGGGGGATTAAATTACAGGCACACGGGGCCCCGTGACACGGTCCGTGGGGTTATAAACCACACATACGTACAAACGCACCGTACGCACACATACAAAAAGGAGACGAAGATATAAATTAAGAACAATACGCACCGATTTGGTCAACAGATCTACGGAGATTGCACTAAAAAAAACGGACACGCGGAGCGGCGGAGGGTCCGGCGATGGGGGGGGGGGGGGGGGGGGATGGCACCGTGCGCTGTGGGACCGCGTCCCACCCCCGTGGGGTTTTCGTTTTTGTTGTGTGAGCGGTTTTTTCTTTTTTGTTTTTCTTTTTTTTTCTGTCGTTTTGTCCTTTTTTTTTTTTTTCCCCTTTTTTTTTTTTTTTTTGTTCGTTTTTTTTTGTTTTTGTTTTTGTTTTTCATTTCCGAAGACACGAAACGCTCCGATGTCTGCATGCGCGATACCACTGTCAAAGCAACGATGAAAAGGAGGGGGGGTCCGGGGGGGGGGTCCGTGTCGGTCCCCCCGCGTGGGTGGTGGGCTTTGTCCCATAGCAGCAGTGGATGTCGCCCCGGAGGTCCCTACACAACACTACGGATCAGTGCACGAGGGGAACAACGCGGTTCACGCGGACCCCGACCCCACGGTCACCTCCGTGGGGGGGGGGGAGGGGCGGCTCCAGGGGAACGGATGGGGCGGCGTGGGGGGGGGGGGGGGGGGCACGGAGCGCTGCTCCCCCGCCCCAACCCCTCCGTCAGAGTCACTTCAATGGGGAAAATCAATGGGGCGACGCGGCCCCGCCGCCGGGGTCACCTCGAGGTGGGGGGGGGGGGGGGGTGGATCGTCGGTGGGGCGAGGGGACCCCTCCTCCGGGGTCGCCTCGGTGGGGATAACGGGTGGGGCGGCGGGACCCCCTCCCTCGGTCGGGGTCACCGCAACGGGGATAACGGGTGGGGGGAGGGGACCCCTCCAGCGGAGCCGCCTCGAAGGGAGCGGCGGTCGGGGCTGCGCGGGGCTCACCGGTCCAGCCCGATGAGCAGGCGGCCCTTCTCCTCCGCGCCGCTCTCCTTCTTGAGGTCGGCGAAGACCTGCGTGAAGAAGTGGGGGTCGGCGTTGACCTGCAGCATCTTGGGGCTCATGAGGTCGATGATGGAGAGGCAGCGGTCCCAGAAGGCCTCCTTACAGCTCTCCACCAGGAAGGGCTTCAGCGGGTAGGAGATCTCGTTGCCCATGTAGGAGTAGGAGAGGTACAGGCAGGTGAGCAGCACCGCCTGAAGTTCGTGGTCGCTGCCCACCTCGGCCGAGATGACGTCGCGGCACAGCATGTAGAGGAACACCACGTTGGCCGGCGTGATGAAGCCCTGGTCCTGCCAGCCCTGCAGCAGCAGCGAGCGGTCCACGGAGCGCAGCCACAGCACGGGGTCGGTGGGCGACAGGTGCTTCAGGCGGTAGCAGCGGCGGCACAGGAACTCGCCCAGGCAGCGCAGCAGTTCGCTGGTGGACGCCTGGACCACCACGCGGCGCGGGGTGGCGGTGGCGGCCGCGGGACCCCCGGGGGGGTTCTTCTGCGCCGGGGGGGGGAGAGCGGCGGCGGAGGAGGAGGAGGAGGAGGAGGGCGGCGGGGGAGCGAAGGTGGCGAGGTTGGCGCAGGAGAGCGATTTCTTCAGGTTCTCGTTGTTGAGGTGGGTGACGTTGCTCTGGTAACCGCCGTTGGGCTGCACCTTCTTGGAGCTCTTCTTCTTGGCCGAAACGGCGGCGATGCGCTTCCAGGGCAGCACCGAGATGAGCGAGTGCCGCTTCAGGCCCTTCTCCTTCGCGTTTTTGCTGTTCTGCACCGCCGTGTAATGCCCCACCGTGGCCGTCCCCTCCTCGAACAGCGGGGCCTTCCGGTAGCTCGGCGACAGCGACAGCACCGTGCCCATGGCGCCGGCCGCCCGCCGGGCCCCGCCGCCCGCCCCGGCCCCGGCCCCGGCCCCGGCCCCGGCCCCGCTCCGCCGCCGCCGCTCAGCGCCGCGCTCAGCCCCGCCCCTCCGCCCCTCCGCTCCGCGCGCTCCCCGCCGGCGCAGTGCGCGCCCCCGCTCCGCTCCGCCCCTCCTCGCGTCGCCACGTGCGTCCGGCGCGCAGCCCGGGAAACAGGCCCCGCCCCGCCGCGGCACAAACCACGCCCCCCCAGCAGGGACCGCGCCTCCTGATTGGCGCGTCCCGCACTGGCCACGCCCCCTCAGTGCGCTCGGCCACGCCCCCTCGCGGAGCGCGGCACCGCCGCAGCGCTGCGGGAACCGGCGCCGCACGGAACGGAACGGAACGGAGCGGAACGGAACGGAGCGGGGAAACGGAGCCCCCCCCCCACCCCAAAGCCGCACCCCCGGTGTCTCTGCGCGGTGGGGGCGGCACGGGGCGGTCCCTCCAACCCCTCCCCCCCCCGGGCTCTGATGCTGAAGGCGGCGGTGTCGCGGCGCAGTGCGGGGCCGCCCCCCCCACCCCCAATGCCCGCAGCGCTGCGGGGTCACAGCGGCCGCGGAGCTCAGAGACACCAGAACCAAAAAAAACTCATTTTATTGGAACTCATCTGAACATCAGATACAGCGGTGGTGGTCAGCAAAGAACCGTTCGTACGCAGCGGCGGTGCCGGAACCACACAGCGACCGATGGGGGGGGAGGGGCGGGGGGGGGGGGGGGGGAGGGGCCGCAGAGCCCCCGGGGCATCCATCCATCACTGCACGGCGGCTCTGGGCGGGGGGGGCCGGGTCTCAGCCCCGAGCACTGCGGGGCAGAGGAGGGGACGGAGCCGTCCCGGTGCTGCGGACGGACGGGGCCGTGTGGCACAGCGGGGGGGGGGGGGGGAAGGGGGGGCTTTAAAAACTTTCCGAGCGAAAAGTGGGACCAAAACGGCTCCGGAAGGGCTCACCCCCCTCACACACACACACGCACGCACACACACACACACACACACACACGCACACTCTCTGTCTCCGAGGCGGCTCTGCGATGTAGTGGGGGCCGTGTGACGCCCGGCGGTGCCGCGGGGGGAGCGCAGCGGTGCTCCTCTCACCTATGTCAACTTCTTGGCTTTGTTGTAGAGCGAATCCACCACTTTGCTCATGTTCTGGATCGTCTCCAGGGCGGCCTCGTACGTTTTGTCCACGGGCGGTTCGTCGAAGATGATGAGGACGCCCTCGCCCTGGTCCAGGATCCCTGGGGGGGGGCACAGAGCTGCGCTCACACACAGCACTGAGCGGCCCCCACGCACGCCCAGAGCTCTGATCCAGCAGCAATTAACGCTGTGGATTAACGGAGGCAGTGACCCCCCCCCCGTTACCCCCACACTGGGGCTGTTCTGGAGGTGCGGGGGGAGGAGGAGCCCACAGGGCAGCAGCGCGGGGCCTCACCGTGGAACTTCTTATCCAGGATCATCTGGGACAGTTTCCTTTCCACGTCCGCCTGGAAGCGAAGCACACGGACACGGGGGGGGGGGGGACACGGTCACCGGGAGCACCGCTGCTCACAGCGGGGAGGGGGAGGGGGCAGCCCCCCGCAGCCAGGACACAGGGCCCTAAGCGGGCCGCCCTTACCTTGGAGAGCTTGATGAGCCCGGATATGTGCTCCATCTGTAAGAGCAACAGCACAGCTACGCGTGGGGCCACGGTGCCCCCCAGGAGCTCGGCCCCACAGCTGCCCCACAGCAGGACCCCCCATGCTCACCCCCTGCCCCAGGGCCGCAGCACCGACCTGCACTCGGGAGAAGGGCTCGATGACCCGGATCAGGTTCTGCTCCAGTAAGTTATCGTAGAGTTTGGCCAGGTGAGTGTTAATGATGGGGTCGTCCCGCAGCTCCACTTTGTAGTCCGTCAGCGCCTGCGGAGGAGAATAGTGAGCACAGCACGGGGACCCCCAGCAGATCAAACGTGGGGCAGCACGAGCGGCAGCCCCACAGCGCCCGGGATCACCTTCTCAAAGTCGGCCAGAGAGCGGTTCTTGCTGGCCTGGGCCACGCACTTCAGGGCCTCCGTCTGCGGGGGAGAGGAGCGCGTTATGGGGCGGGAGCAGCAGCGGTGGGGCAAAGGGGGCACAGCCGTGCGCCCCAGGGGGGTGGGAGCCAGGCTGGGAGCCCAGCTGCATACTGGGGATACTGGGAGCCAGGCTGGGAGCCCAGCTGCACACTGGGGATACTGGGAGCCAGGCTGGGAGCCCAGCCAGGCACACTGGGGATACTGGGAGCCAGGCTGGGAGCCCAGCCGGGCACACTGGGGATACTGGGAGCCAGGCTGGGAGCCCAGCCAGGCACACTGGGGATACTGGGAGCCAGGCTGGGAGCCCAGCTGGGCACACTGGGAGCCCAGTCGCATACTGGGGATACTGGGAGCCAGGCTGGGAGCCCAGCTGCATACTGGGGATACTGGGAGCCCAGCTGGGCACACTGGGCGTACTGGGAGCCAGGCTGGGAGCCCAGCTGGGCACACTGGGGATCCTGGGAGCCAGGCTGGGAGACCAGTCGCATACTGGGGGTACTGGGAGCCAGGCTGGGAGCCCAGCCGCATACTGGGGATACTGGGAGCCAGGCCGGGCCCCCATCAGTGGGTGACCCCGATCTGTGGGGTGCAGCTCTCCCTACCTGCCTCCCCGCGTAGCGCAGTGCCAGCTTGCCGCTCACCAGCGCCTGCACGTCCTCGGGGCTGCGGGAGGGAACGGAACACTCACTCACAGCCACGGAACCCCCCCCCCCCCCCCCACGGACAGCACCCCCCCACCCCACGTACGCGTTGAGCATGATCTTGCAGAGCAGCATGTACTTGAGGGCGGTGATGGCCTTGGGGCTGTCGATGGAGTCGTAGCCCTCGAACGCTTCGTAGAAGTACGAGTACGCCGTCTTCCAGTCCTTCTCCTCCGCCGCGTGGATGATCCCTAAAGATGAGGGGGTGTCAAGGGGGCACTGTGTGGGTGCAAAGCCCCCCAAAATGGAGCAGCTTGGGTCACCTGACTGCATGTCGAGCGCGGCCTGCAGCTTTGGGGGGCAGTAGATGGCGTTGGCGGTGGTGCGGGCGGAGGTGAGCGCTGCCCTGGCCTTGGGCAGGTTGCTGAGCGCGTGGTACGTTTTGCTCTCCAGCAGCTGCACCTCCACCAGCAGCGCTTTGTCGTCCATCTTCTTCAGCTCCCGCAGGAGCTGGGAGCCTGAATGGGGGGGTACACAGAGGGAAGATGGGGAAGGGGGGGCAGCACAGGGGGGAGCGGGCACGCACAGTGGGATACCCCGCATCCCAGAGCTGCTGGAGACGCGCGGACACGGGGGACCCCGTGTCCGCGCGTCTCCAGCAGCTCTGGGATGCGGTGAAGGATTGCCAGCAAACCACTCGCGACCGGCGTGGGGTCTCGCCGAGCGTCTGCCGCCCCCCCAGCGGGGAACTCACCGAGCTGCAGAGCCTCCTGGTAACGCCTGGTGTCGAAGTAGAGCGAGACGAGCCGCGCCTGCGAGGCACAAATGCAAGAGAGCTCCGGGCATCCATCGATTCCCTCGCAAGAGCCGCGAGGAGGGAAGGAAATAAACGTTACCTCCAGAGCCTGGCGGAGGAACGTCCTCTTCTCAGACTTGGCCCACTCGATGCACTCCAAGCACAGGTCGACCTTTGTTGGGGGGGGAAAGGGTGGAAGGAATGGGGTCGAGACCCACACAGGGATCACCACTTTGCACTGCGGGACCAAAATCAGCCCCCCAGGATTCCCCAAACCGCTGAGCGCCGTGGTCAGTGTGGGACGGGAGGGTCGGGTGTGGGAGCACCGCACGGGGCAATGGGCTCCTCGCTAACGAAGGACGCTAATTAAGCAGGTGGAGCAGCCTCACCTCCTGCCCCGTGGCCGCCTCCATGTCGAGGAACAGGTCGAGCAGGGAGCGCACCAGGCGGGCCGCCTTGGCCTTGCTGATGGAGTTGAGGAAGGGCCGCACGTACTTCAGGAGCCCCCCCAGCTCTGCACGGACAGAAGGCGCTCACAGGGCTGTGCACCGACACACAGTGCTCACCCCACAGCCCCCCCGCAGCCCCCCAGCTCTGCACGGACAGGAGGCGCTCACAGAGCCGCGCACCGACACTCTGCTCACCCCGGAGGACCTTTCCTCCCCCGCCCCACTGATCTCTGAAGGCGGAATGGAACCTCAGCAGGAGCACTCCCCCCACGCACCGCTCCGTCAGAGCCACCCCCATTTGGGGAGAACCTCTGAGCTCCGTGGGGCTCGGACCCCCAACCCCTCCCCCCACATCCCACCACAGACCCCACAGGGCGCCCAACCCCCCCCCCCCTCACCTTCCGCCTGCCCCGTCTTGGCCAGCAGCGAGCCCAGCTCCAGGATGCTCTGCTCCTTGACCTGCACCGCCTCCTCATCGTTCTCCTGCACGTCGCGTTTCACTGCAGAGGAGCACAGCGCTGCTCTGGTGCTCCTCAGCTCCCGGGGCAGCACCGCCCCACAGCGCTGCCCCACAGCACCGCCCCACACCTCACCCCCCTTATCTCACACACCACACCTCGCCTGTCCCACACCCCACAGCCCGCACCACAACCTAACCCACACCTCCCATCCCTTACTCCCACCCCCAACCCCGCACCCCACACATCCAGTGCCCCCCAACCTGCACCCCACACATCCTGTGCCCCCCAACCCGCACCCCACACCGCCTCCTCATGCTCTCCCAGCACCCCGTCCTACACCAAACCCCCACCCGCACTGCCCACGCATTCCCTCACCGTGACCCCCCCCCCAGAGACCGTCACACAGCACTTGAAGTGCTGCCCCCACACCCCAGGAAGGAACCCCACACCCCACAGAACCATTCCCCATATCTGATACATCGCACACGAACACCCCACACCCCATATCCCACACCTCGCGCCGTGTGTCACACACTCCACACCCCCTCATCCTGCACCCAACACATCTCCTATCCCCACACCCCCTATCCCACCCCGACCCTCAGCACGACAGTCCCACACACAGCACTGAGGGCGTGCCAGCCGCTGCCCCATAGCACCCCATATCCCCTGACCCACAGGCCATAAGCCCTGGGGGGACCCCACATGCCATATTCACATAGCCTGCGGGGAGCCCCACATGCCCTGACCCATATATGATATCCCTACAGCCCAGGAGTGCCCCCCATCCCCAGACCCACATGTCAGAACCCTATAGCCCAGGGGAGACCCTACAGCCCCCGACCCACATGTCATAACCCCACAGCCCGGGGGGGATCCCACATGCCCTGACCCACATGTGATTCCCCCACAACCCAGGAGTGTCCCCAATTCCCAGACTCAAATGTCATAACCCCATAACCCAGGGGGGACCCCACAATCCCTGACCCACGTGTCACAACCCCATAGCCTGGGGGGTAACCCCACATCCCCGGCCCACACACGATCCCCCCATAGCCCAGGAGTGTCCCCCTATCCCTAGACCCAAATTCCATATCCCCATAACGCAGGGGGGAAGCCTTACCCCCCAACCCACATGTTGCAACCCTACAGCCCATGGGGGGATCCACATCCCACAACCCCATAGCCTGGGGGTAACTCCACATCCCTGACCCACACGAGATTCCCCCACAACCCAGGAGTGTCCCCTATCCCCAAACCCAAATATTGTAACCCCATAACCCAGGGGAGAACCCTTATCCCCCAACCCCACACGTCATAACCCCACAGCCCACAGGGGATCCCACATCCCACAACCCCATAGCCCCACATTCCCAAACCACACGAGATTCCCCCACAACCCAGGAGTGTCCCCTATCCCCAAACCCAAATGTCATAACCCCATAACCCAGGGGGGGAACCCTTACCCCCCAACCCCACACATAACAACCCCATAGCCCAGGGGGATCCCACATGCCCTGACCCACATGAGATTCCCCCACAACCCAGGAGTGTCCCCTATCCCCAAACCCCACACGTAACAACCCCACAGCCCAGTGGGTACTCCACAGCCCAACCCACACGTCGTGACCCTACAGCGCAGTGAGGAACCCCACACCCCCTGACCCGCGTGTCATAACCCCACAGCCCATGGGGGACCCCACATCCCACAACTCCATAGCCTGGGGGTAACCCCACATCCCTGACCCACACGAGATTCCCCCGTAGCCCGAGAGTGCCCCCTATCCCCAAACCCAAATGTCATAACCCCATAACCCAGGGGGGGACCCCTTACCCCCCAACCCCACACATAACAACCCCATAGCCCAGGGGGATCCCACATGCCCTGACCCACACGAGATTCCCCCACAACCCAGGAGTGTCCCCTATCCCCAAACCCCACATGTAACAACCCCACAGCCCAGTGGGTACTCCACAGCCCAACCCACACGTCGTGACCCTATATCTCAGTGAGGAACCCCACACCCCCTGACCCACGTGTCATAACCCCACAGCCCATGGGGGACCCCACATCCCACAACCCCATAGCCTGGGGGTAACCCCACATCCCTGACCCACATGAGATTCTCCCGTAGCCCGAGAGTGCCCTCTATCCCCAAACCCAAATATCGTAACCCCATAACCCAGGGGGGAACCCTTACCCCCCAACCCCACACATAACAACCCCATAGCCCAGGGGGATCCCACATGCCCTGACCCACATGAGATTCCCCCACAACCCAGGAGTGTCCCCTATCCCCAAACCCCACATGTAACAACCCCACAGCCCAGTGGGTACTCCACAGCCCAACCCACACGTCGTGACCCTATATCTCAGTGAGGAACCCCACACCCCCTGACCCGCGTGTCATAACCCCACAGCCCATGGGGGACCCCACATCCCACAACCCCATAGCCTGGGGGTAACCCCACATCCCTGACCCACACGAGATTCTCCCGTAGCCCGAGAGTGCCCCCTATCCCCAAACCCAAATATCGTAACCCCATAACCCAGGGGGGAACCCTTACCCCCCAACCCCACACGTAACAACCCCACAGCCCAGTGGGTACTCCACAGCCCGACCCACACGTCGTGACCCTATATCTCAGTGAGGAACCCCACACCCCCTGACCCGCGTGTCATAACCCCACAGCCCATGGGGGGGGTACCCCCACCCCCCCGCCCCATACCGCACACCCTACACCAGACCCCCCCACCGCCCACCCCCGCCCCAAACGCCCCCTCCCGCCAGCAGCCCCTCCCCCCCCCAGCCCCACATCCCCCCCTCCCCCACCCCCCCCGCCCCCAGACCCGGCCGCCCGCGCAGGCCGCGCCGCGCCGTGAGTCAGCAGCCGCCCGCGGCGCGGGGCGGAGGCGGCGCGGGGCGGGCGGGGGGCGGCGCGGGGCGGGGAGCGGCGCGGGGCGCTCACCGATGGAGTGCAGGATGCCGATGGACGCCTCGCGGTCCGTGGACAGCAGGGACTGCGCGCGCTGGAACTCCAGCACCGCCGCCGCCGCCATCTTAGCGCGCTCCTCCTCACGGCCGGCGGCGGAAGTCCCGCCCCCGCGGGAACGCCCGCTTCCGGCGGCGCGGGGGCTGATGGGACGTGTAGTCCCGCGGGGGGGCGGGGCCTGGGGGGGTGACGCGCCCGCTTCCGGTGCTGAGGGATGACGGGAGGTGTAGTCCCGGAGGGGGCGGGGCGGGGGGGGCGGGGCTGCCGTGCTCCGCCGGGGCTCCCCCCGTGCCCGCGTCCCACGGCCCGGATCCTCACAGCCCATCCCATCCCCATAGCCCCATACCGCGCCCCCACACCCCACATCCCCATACCGCATACCCCGTACCCCATATCCCATACCCCTCAGCCCCATCTCATACCCCATATCCCCTAACACATCTCACGCCCCTCACCCCCATCCCACGCCCCCATGTCCCCATCCCCTGTATCCCATGCCCCATATCCTGTATGCCATATCCCACACCCTCTATCCCATACCCCATACCCCTGTATCCCATACCCCAAATCCCATACCCCATACTCTGCACCCCATATCCCATACCCCTCACCCCCATCTCATACCCCATATCCCCTAACACATCTCACACCCCTCACCCCCATCCCATGCCCCTATACCCCTCCCTCACCCTGCATCCCGTGCCCCATAGCCCGTGCCCCATATCCCATACCTCATATCCATTATCCTATACCCCATAGCCCTTCACACATCTCATACCTCACACCCCCATACCCCATACCCTGTATCTCATACCCCATATCCCCTAACACATCTCACACCCCTCACCCCCATCCCACGCCCCCATGTCCCCATCCCCTGTATCCCATGCCCCATATCCTGTACGCCATATCCCATACCCTCTATCCCATACCCCATACCCCTGTATCCCATACCCCAAATCCCATACCCCATACCCCTGTATCCCATACCCCAAATCCCATACCCCATACCCTGTACCCCATATCCCATACCCCTGTACCCCATACCCCAAATCCCATACCCTGTACCCCATATCTCATACCCCTCACCCCCATCTCATACCCCATATCCCCTAACACATCTCACACCCCTCACCCCCATCCCACGCCCCTATACCCCTCCCTCACCCTGCATCCCGTGCCCCATAGCCCGTGCCCCATATCCCATACCTCATATCCATTATCCTATACCCCATAGCCCTTCACACATCTCATACCTCACACCCCCATACCCCATACCCTGTATCTCATACCCCATATCCCCTAACACATCTCACACCCCTCACCCCCATCCCACGCCCCCATGTCCCCATCCCCTGTATCCCATGCCCCATATCCTGTACGCCATATCCCATACCCTCTATCCCATACCCCACACCCCTGTATCCCATACCCCATATCCCATACCCCATACTCTGTATGCCATATCCCATACCCCTGTATCCCATACCCCAAATCCCATACCCCATAGCCTTTACCCCATATCCCATATCCCTGTATCCCATACCACATACCCCTGTACCCCATACCCTGTATGCCATATCCCATACCCTCTATCCCATACCCCAAATCCCATAACCCAAACCCTCTACTCCGTACCCTGTATGCCATATCCCATACACTGTACCCCATACCCCATATCCCACTCCTCTGCCCCATCGGATCACGCTCCCCACACTGTAGCTCTGTCCCGCCCCACTGACCCCACCCCCACCCCGCACCCCATTATTTCCCCTCCGAGCCCCTCAGGATCCCGAGCTGAGATCGCCCCCAAATTAACGAATGGGTGCAGCTGCAGGAAAGCTCCAGCGGTGCGGTATGGGGTCACGGGGCTCCAGCGGTGCGGTATGGGGTCACGGGACCCCATCCTTTGGAGCGCGGGCAGCAGAGGGTGGTGTGGCCCCACACATCAGCACACGTTCCGATTTTGGGGTGTTCCGATTTTGGGGTGCTGCAGCTGCGTGGGGTCGGGGGGTGCGTGCGTGGGTGTGGGGCGTGGAGACCCCGCTAGGGAGGAGGGGTTTGGGGGAGGGGAAAGGGGGATAAGGAGAGAAAAAACGGGGGAGGGCAGGGGTGGGGGAGGGATGGGAGGAAAGAGTGGGGGGGGAGAAAGGAAAAATAGAGAAAGGAAATGGAAAAGGGGAAGGAAAGTTAAAGCACGGGGGGGGGACAGGAAAAAGGGAAATGGATTAGAAAAGAAGAAATGGAAAAGTAATAAAAAAGTGAAAGGAAAAAGAGAAAAAGATGAAAAGGAAAAACGAGGAGAAATGGGAGAAGAAAGAAGGGAAAGGAAAAGGAAAGGGTGAATTAAAGAAAGGAAAAGAGGGAAAAAATGGAAAGAGGGAAAAGGATGGAGAGAAAAAAAGGAAAAAGAAAAAAAAAAGAAAAGAAGAAAAAGTAAAACAAGTAGAAAGAAGAAGAGAAGGAAAAAAGGAAATGGGAACGGAGGAGGAGGAGGAGGAGGAGGAAGCAGCGCTGCGGGGCCCTCTGCTGCACAAACCCGACCCCCTCCGCCCCACAGCCCCACTCCTCCGCCCCACAGCTCCCGGGGTGCGGGGCCGTGGGGGAACCCCCATCCATGGGAACCCCCATCAGTGGGAACTTCCACCGTGGGGAGAACTTCCATCACGGGGGAAACCTCCACCCGTGGGGGAGCATCGCCCCTCGGTTATGGGGGAAATAATGGCGCGACGCCCATCGATAGGGGAACCCCAGGGATGGGGTCACGGGGGGACCCCGATAACGGGGGGTCCTGCAGCAGTGGGGAAGGCTCCGTGTCCGCTGTGGGACGGACCCCCACTGCGGGGGGACCCCCATCAGGAGGAGCCCCATCCCTGGAGACCCTCCCCAGGAGGACACCACGAGGGGGGATCGCCCGTTACAGGGGGACCTCACTTATGGGGAAACCTCCTCTGCGGGGGAACCTCTGCAGAGGGCCCACGTCCACGGTGCAGGAAACCCCCACCAGGGAGACCCCTCCCCGCACACTCTCTCCTCTTTGTGCCCCTCCCGCTCCTCTTGAGCAATAACGCTGGGATTAATAAAGCCGCCGAGCCCTCCCCTAATCGACTCCAGCTGCAAAAACATTCCCCGCATTCAGAGGCGGCTCTGTCTCCGGAGCTGCCGCGCGCTGCCCGGCCCGGCCCGGATTCCTGCCCCGGCCCCCGCGCCCCCACCCCGGGACAGCTGCGCCGGAAGAGCCGGAGCCGCGGCAGCCGTGGGGAGAGGGCTGTGGGGCGCACGGGGTGCGGGGATCGGGCGGGGGTGGGTCCCGGGTGGGGGTACTGCACCGAGGGCGCGGGGAGGGAGGTGGGGTGCTGGGCTGACCTCCACCGCTGTCTGTCCCTTGCTGCCTTTTCACGTCCACCCATCCCACTGCTGTCCTTCCTCAACCATCCCATGTCCATCCCGTGTCCATCCCGTGTCCATCCATCCCATGTCCATCCCATGTCCACACATCCTATGTCCATGAACCCCATGTCCATCCATCCCATGTCCATCCCGTGTCCATCCATCCCATGTCCATCCCATGTCCACACATCTTATGTCCATGAACCCCATGTCCACACATCCTATGTCCATCCCATGTCCATCCATCCCATGTCCATCCCATGTCCACACATCCTATGTCCATCCCGTGTCCATCCATCCTATGTCCATGAACCCCATGTCCATGAATCCCATGTCCATCCCATGCCCATCCATCCATTCACCCATGTGCAACCATCCCACATCCATCCATCCAGTATCCATGAATCCCATGTCCATCCCATGTCCAACCAATGTCCAACCAATGTCCAACCAATGTCCAACCAATGTCCAACCAGTGTCCCCCCATCCACTGATATCCATCCATCCACCCGTGTCCATCCATCCCACATCCACCCTTCCATAACCACCCATCCCATGTCTGCCCAACCCACGTCCATCCATCTGGAGTCCATGAATCCCATGTCCACACATCCCATTTCCATCCCATTTCCATCCCATTCCCACCCCATATCCATCGCATGTCCACCCATCCCTCCATATCCATCCACCCCGTGCCCACCCACGCTGTACCACCCGCTCCTATCTGCCCCACGTCCACCCCTCCATCCCACGTCCGTCTGTCCCCCGTCCACCCACCCCATGCCCGCCCATCCCGCACCCACCCACCCCTCCCGCGTCCATCCACCCCATCGTCCCGACGTATGGGGGAGGGGGTGGTGCGCTGAGCCCCCCCGCCCGCCCCACGTCCGGCTGCCCCATCTCGGGATGGACGCCGCGGTGGGGGAGGGGCAGCGGCTCTCCCCGCCCCCCGGGACGGGCGACCCCGCGGGGTGGGGAAGGGGGGCTTCCACGGGACGGGGTCAGGAGATGGAGGGACCCACGGGACGCACCGAGGGGACGCACGGCGTGAACCCCCCGGCCCCATTCCCCCCCCATAACTCCCCAACGAACCCCTGCGAGGCCCCGACCCCGCAGGACGGCGGGGTCCCCCCCTCCCCCCCCCGCACGGCAGAGTCGGCTCAGCCCCGCGCCCGCTCGGTTTGCGGGGGTCCTTTCGGGAGCCCCCGCGGCCCCCGCATCTCCCGCACCGCTCACGGGGCTTTGGGGGTGGAGGGGGATTGGGGCGAAGCCCCCCGGGGCTGCGGCTCCGACGCGCGGGGAGAAGCGGGGCACGAAACCTCGGCCCCTCGGGGCGGGGCCCCCCCGGCATTGCTCCGAGCCGCCGGGACGGCCCCCTCCCCCTCAGCCCATCGCTGGAAGATCCAGCCGGAGCCGGGGAGCTTTTCCTTTCCAAACTGTGCGCTGGAGCGCAGTAACCCCTTCGCTTCCGTCCGTTCTCGGAGCGCTCTGAGCCCCCGACGGCGCCGCCGCGGAACGGAACGGATCGGAACGGAGCGGAACGGAGCGGAACGGGGCGATCCCGCTCCGCAAAGATCCCGCTCCGCTCGGGACGAACTCTTCTCCTCCGACCCGAACCCCGCAGCCCCGCGAGGACGACCCACGAAGTCCGCATTTCCAGCCCGGACCGCGCGGAGCCGTCCCCGCGTGGGTTCCTCCGCGCGTGCCCGGTGCCGCTGAAGTTCAGGGTTCGGTTTGCTGCTTTCCCCTCCTCGCAGAGCTCTTTGTTCGCGCTGCGGTCGCCCCGAGCGCGGCCCCACCGAAACGGAGCGGAGCGGGACCGGGCTGAGCCCCGACGGCCTCAGCTCCGGGACACGGCGGCAGAAACTGAGCGCTCCTCCTCCTCCTCCTCCTCCTCCTCCTCTCCTCCTCCTCCTCCTCTCCTCCTCGTCCTCCTCCTCCTCCTCCTCCTCGTCCTCCTCCTCCTCCTCTCCTCCTCCGCCCGTCCCCGCGGATCGGAGTCGGTCGGCACAGAGCGGCCCCGCGTCCCCTCCCCCCCCCCCCCACTCTGTTTTTTTTTTTTTTTCTCTAAACAGAAATCCGTAACTAAATTTCCAAGTGCTATTTACAGGTTTAATTACAAAACAACCGAGCCAAAATAATAATAATAATAATAATAACCGAAAGAGAAAGAAAGAGAGGGGCGGCACGGTGCGGCTCACACGGTGGTCTCGCCCTGCCGGCCGCTCGTGAGCCGCGTGTAGAACTTCCTCCACGAGTGCAGCGTTTTGCCCGACCATATCCAGAAGCCCGAGGTGATGCCCACGATGAGAGTCATGAGGTACTTGATCATGTAGACGGTGAAGTCCGGCGTCATGCGGGGCGTGAAGTGCAGCGGGCAGGGGATGGCCAGGCTCTTGCAGTGCTGGCTGATCCAGCTGCGCTCCCAGTGCTCGCGGAACGCCTGCTCGTAGAAGTAGCACGCGATGACGATGGTGGCCGGCACGGTGTAGAGCACGCTGAAGACGCCGATGCGCACCATGAGGCGCTCCAGCTTCTCCGTCTTGGTGCCGCCGTGCTTCATGATGGTGCGGATGCGGAACAGGGACACGAAGCCGGCCAGCAGGAAGGAGGTGCCGATGAAGAGGTAGACGAAGAGCGGCGCCAGCACGAAGCCCCGCAGCGGGTCGATGCTGTTGAGCCCCACGAAGCAGACGCCGCTCAGCAGGTCGCCGTCGATCTGCCCCATGGCCAGGATGGTGATGGTCTTGACGGCCGGCACGGCCCAGGCGGCCAGGTGGAAGTACTGCGAGTTGGCCTCGATGGCCTCGTGGCCCCACTTCATGCCGGCGGCCAGGAACCAGGTGAGGGACAGGATGACCCACCAGATGGAGCTGGCCATGCTGAAGAAGTAGAGCATCATGAAGAGGATGGTGCAGCCCTCCTTCTTGGTGCCCTGCACCACCGTGCGGTAGCCGTCCTCCTGGAAGCGCTCGTTGCACACCACGCGCTCCTGCAGCACGAAGCCGGCGATGTAGGCCACCGACACCATGGTGTAGCAGCCCGACAGGAAGATGATGGGCCGCTCGGGGTAGCGGAAGCGCTGCATGTCCACCAGGTACGTGGTGACGGTGAAGAAGGTGGAGGCGCAGCACAGCACGGACCACACCAGGATCCAGACGCGGGCGAAGCGGATCTCGTCCTCGTTGAAGAACATGTGTCCGTCGGGGCGGGCGGGCTCGCAGGGCGCGGCGCAGTCCTTCTCGCCCAGGAATTTGTAGTTGAGGTACCCGGGCACCTTCAGCGCCCGCGGGCAGTGGAAGGGGTGATCCAGCGTGGCGTAGCGCGGCGCGGCGGGGGTCCCGCGGGCGGCGGGCGGGGGGACGCTGGTGAGCAGCGCGGCCGAGGAGCCGCCGTCCTCCGAGTGGTTCTGCCCCACGCAGATCTGCTCGGCGCCGTGCCGGGGGAAGTTCTCGCAGCGCAGCCGCTCGGGCCACTGGAAGCCGAACTTGTTCATGAGCGCCTCGCAGCCCTGGCGGGCGCGCTCGCAGATGGAGCGGCACGGAGGGATGGCCTGCTCCAGCACGGTGCACACGGGCGCGTACATGGAGCACAGGAAGAACTTGAGCTCCAGCGAGCACTGCACCTTGACCAGCGGGTAGAACTGGTGCACCTCCAGCCCCGCGTCCTCCTGGTTGGTGTGGCCCAGCAGGTTGGGCATGATGGTCTGGTTGTAGGCGATGTCGGTGCACAGCGGGATGGAGATGGGCTGGCAGAAGCCGTGGTCGGGGACGGAGATGCCCTTCTCGCTGTACGGCTGCCCCCGGCTCGGCGCGGCGCTCAGCCCCGCCAGCAGCACGGCCAGGGCGGGCAGCGCGCCGGGGGGGGCCCGCATGGCGCCGGGGGGGGTCCGCACGCTGCCCGGCGCCGCTGTGCTCGCCGCGCCCCGCTCCCAGCGCGGCCCTATCGCGGCGTATCGCGGGCTATCGCGCCCTATCGCGCCGTATCGCGCCGTATCGCGGCCGGAGCTGCCGCCGCGCTCCCACCCGCCGCCTTTGTGCGGGGCACCGGCGCGGCCCCCGCCGGGAGGAGAGGCCCCCCCCGCCCCGCCCCCCTCCCCGCCAATCGCAGCCCGCTCTGCGCACGCCCCGCCCCCCCCCCCCCCCTGCGCCCCCCCCCCCCTCACGGCCCCGGGGGCACCGGGCCCCTCCCCGTCCCCCCCAGAAAAACTTTTCGGCGCTGGAAAACTTTTCCCCCGCAGTCCCCGGCCCGGACCCCCCCGGGCTGATCCGGGGGCACCGAGCGACTTCCACGGCGGAATCGCCCTTTCTCGAGTGTCCCCGTCCCGGACCCCCCCACCCCCACCCCCCCCACGGCAAAGTACCGCTCGGAGCCCCGCTGACCCCGAACCCCCCCCAGCGCGGCACCGCTCCGTGCGATGCGGACACCCCGACCCCAAAGAGGGGCACGAGGGGGCGGCGGTGACCGCGGGGTGGGGGTGGGGGGGGGGGGCTGAGCCCCGGGGGGGGCACAGGGGCCCTCGGCGGCGGTTCTCCCCCCGCCCCCTCTCCCTTCCCGTCAGTTCGGCTGTGGCTGCGCGGAGCGGCCCCGCTCGGAGGGCCCCAGCGCCTTTCACGGCGTAATTGAAACCATTGCGCGGCTGCGGGGCGGGGGGAGGGGCGGGGGGGGCGGCGGGCAGAGCGCGGCGCGGCGGAGCCCCCGCGGGACCCCCGGGCTGTGCCCCGTGGCGGTGCCCCGGTCCGGATCTCGGGGGTCCGCTCGGAATGGGTTCGGGGCGGGCACCCCGCTGCCCCCACCCGCACCGGCGCTGGGAGTGGGCTTCCTCGAGGGGGGGAACGCCGCGTCTGTGCCCCCGTCCCCTCCCCCCCCCCCCGAGGTCGGGGGCTCCTTCGGGCACGCGCGTGGACGCCGCCCCCCCCCCACCCCAGGGAACCCCCGAAGCGTGGGGGCACCGGGACGACCCCGCTCTGCGCCGTGCCCCCGGTGGGGGGGGGAAGGGGGCGGACGCGTGCCGTGCCCCCACCGTAACGCCCCGTGAGCCGAGGGGGGGGGGGGGGGCACGGCCGGGAGCCCCCGCGGGGCAGAACCGGGGGCACAGAGCGGGGTGGGACGGGGGGGCCGCGGTGGGGCCCCAGGGCTCGGGGAAGGCCCCCCCGCCCCCGGCTTTGTTTCACACTTAAGAGCCGCTAATTAAAACCAGGCGCTCACGGTGCCGGCGGGGGAAAGGGGGAGGAAAGGGGGGGGGGGGGGGCGTGGGCATCGGAGCCGACACGTGTCCTGCGTGAGCGAGCACATACACACACGTGTGCACGCGCACGCGGATGCGCGCACCGCGGGGTCCCGCGATGCCCGAACTCGGTGACCCCGAGGGAAGGGGGGGAGGGGTGGGGCGCGCGGTGACCCCGCGGCCCGTGGGGGGGCTCCCCGAGCATGTCGGACACGGCCCCCGCCTGCGGCCGCCATTGAGAGCGCGGCGCGGCCCCGGGAGCGGAGCGGCGCAATGAAAGGGCGGCTTAGGGCGCCCCGCTGCGCCGCGCTGCGCTGCGCTGCGCCGCACCGAGCGCCGCGCGTGGCCGCGTGCCACAGCACGGGCACGGAGCGGGGGGGTGCGGGGGGGTGCGGGGGGAGGGGGGGGGGGGGGTGCGGGGCCCCGAGCGGAGCGCTGCGCTCGGCCTGGACCCCTCCACCTCCCCAACCCCCCCCCCCCCCCCCTTAGGGCGCAGCTGTCGCTGTCAGCGCGCGGTATTTTTAGAGCGGTGCTCCGCGCGGGGGGGCCGTGGGGACCCCGCGCGCGGTGCTTTGGGGTCAGACCGCCTCTCTCGGCCCCGCGGTCCGGAGCTGGGACGGGGCCGCGGCCGCTGCGGGGCTCAGCACCGCCTCCGGTGGTCCTTAACGCCGGTGGTCCCCGCGTGGGAGTGGGGGCCCCACGGCGCGGCCGTCCGTCTGCGTGCAGCTGCTGCCGGGGACCCTCCGAGCGCTGCGTGACCCCTTGGGGGGGGGGACACGGCCATAGGGAGCGCGGAGGGCCTCGTCGTGTCCCTGCTGTGCCCCCTGCAGGGGCGGACATCCCCCCGCCACGGGGACACTGAGGTGTCCCCACACCCCACGTTGTGAAGCACTGCTGCGCCCCATAGGGACGCAGAGCCGTCCCCGCGTGGAGCTGTGCCCAACGGCGGCTCCGTGTGCCACGCGTGGGCTCGGGGGGGGAGGGGTCCCCACGTGCGGCACAAGCACCAGGGGCTGAACTCGCACCAGGAGCCGTCCCCACGGGGCACGCAGCGTCCCCACGGGCACAACAAGCCGTGGCCACGGAGGGGGTGGGGGGCCGCTCCTCGGTCCCCCCCCCAGCAGTGCCTCTCCCCCCCCCACGGAGCTGCGCGGTGGGGCGGAGGGGCCCGGCCGTGCTGCAGGAAGGGGCCCCGCGCTCCGGGCAGCGTGCCCTGCTTGCACACACGTGTGCACGGACACGCGGTGTGCCGGGGGGGCTGCGCACGTATCCGTGTGTGCGTGGGCTGCGTGGCAGGGAGGCCCACGCTTGGGGACTCGGAGTGACACGGGGGTCAGGCCCAGCCCAGGGACACTGAGGCACGGGCTGAGGGTGGGGGGAGGGGCGGTCTGTGCCCCCTGAGCCACGCCTTAGGGCACCGAGGCCGGGATGGGGCGGTGGGCAGCCCCACGGGGGGGGCACCCCTGCGTGGGGGCACAGTGGGGGCAGATCCCCCACGGCGGGGGCCGGGCTGTGCCCCACAGCTCGCGGAGCACAAGAAGCTCTGAGCACCCACCAGAAAGGACACAAAGCACCACGGGGGACCAAACCCACGACCCCGAGCCCCCGTGGGGCCTCGCGTGTCCCTCACCCCATAGCTGTCATGCACGACCCCATCTGGCAGCCCCACACGTGGCAGCAGGTGGGGGGGGAACGGCGTGCTGGGGGTCCTGGGGAGTGGGTGGGGGGTCCTGCGGTACTTTGGGGGTCTCATGGCGTGGGTGTGGGTCCCACAGTACTGTGGGGTCCCACCGTGCGGCTGGGGGTCTCACGACATGGGTGGGTGTCCCACGGTACAGGTGGGGTTCCCACAGTACTGTGGGGTCTCATGGGGTGGGTGGGAGTCCTGCAGTATTGTGGGGGTCCCACGGTACTGTGGGGGTCCATGGTATTGTGGGGGTCCCCCATTACTGTGGGGTCCCATGGCGTGGGTGGGTGTCCCACGGTGCGGGTGGGGGTCTCATGATGTAGGTGGGGGTCCCACTGTACTGTGGGGTTCCCGTGGAGTGGATAGGCGTCCTATGAGGTGGGTGAGGGTCCCACAGTACTGTGTGTGTTTCCTGGCGTGGGTGGGGGTCCCACGGTGCAGATGATGATGTCACGGTGTGGGAGGGGTCCCACGGCGCGGATGGGAGCCCCACGGTGCCATAAGGGTCCCACGCCGCGGGTGGGGGACCCGTGGAGTGCGTGGGGGTCCCACGGCGCCCCCCACTGGCCGCCACGCAGCCGTGCGCGGAGCGGGAGCTCCCTCTCGTGGGCGCAGCCCCTGAGTCGGGCGGGACCCACGGGCGGGACACGCGTGTGTGCGCGGGGCGGAGCGCGGAGCTCCCGCAGCGCTGAGCGGCGTGCACGGCGGGGCGGAGCGCCCCGAGGCGGCGTCCTCCTATTGGCTCTCATTGCCGTCACTCAAGAGATCGGCGCGATCCCATTGGCTCGCTCCAGGAGGGCGGGAAGCTTAGTGCCCTCCCCACCCTCCCGGGGTCGAGCGCTCTCCGCTGCCGCTTACGGCGCGCGCAGCCGGGCGCTGGCGCATGCGCCAAGGCTCCCGTTGAGCAGGGCTCTGCGCGCTGCGCATGCGCCAAAGCCCCCGTTGAGCAGGGCTCTGCGCGCTGCGCATGCGCCAAAGCTCCCGTTGAGCAGGGCTCTCCGCGCTGCGCATGCGCCAAAGCTCCCGTTGAGCAGGGCTGTGCGCGCTGCGCATGCGCCAAAGCCCCCGTTGAGCAGGGCTGTGCGCACTGCGCATGCGCCAAGGCTCCCGTTGAGCAGGGCTCTGCGCACTGCGCATGCGCCAAGGCTCCCGTTGAGCAGGGCTCTGCGCACTGCGCATGCGCACGGCCGCGGCGCTGAGGCGGGGAGGAGGAAGAGGAGGAGGAGGAGTGGGGGGAGGTGCGGGGCCGGGCCGCGCAAAATGGCCGACAGGTTCTCCCGCTTCAACGAGGACAGGGACTTCCAGGTAACGGCCCGGGGCGGCCGCGCCGCGTCGGGGGAGAGGGGCGGAGGGGAACGGGCGGTGCGGGGCGACCGCGAGCGGGGCCGGGGCGGTGCGGGGCCCGGAGGGGGGTGCGGGCCGGGGGGGCGACAAAAGGGAACGGATGGAGCGGGGGAGGGGCGGCCCGGGGGGACGGACGGGGCGGGCTCGGGGTGCGGGGCCGGGCCGGGCTGCGGGGCCCGGCTCGTTGGGTCTGGGAAGGGCCGGACCCGGGGAGAGCTCAGCGCGGCCTTCCCTGAGCGCAGCGCCCGGCACGGCCGGGCACGGCACGGCACGGCACGGCACGGCTGGGCACGGCACGGCACGGCTGGGCACGGCACGGCACGGCACGGCACGGCACGGCACGGCTGGGCAGGACGGGCAGCGGCTGTGGGCTCGGGCTGCTGCCGGCTGCGGGGGGAAATGGCGTTCCGCTGAGGGGCGGATCCGGGTGAGGTGTTGCGGGGAAGTGCCCCACTCGTCGGGCGGGGATGCGCTGCCCCATCCGTGGGGCGGTTATGGGGCAGCCGGAGCTGCTGGGTGTGCTGCGGGGCTGGGGCTCGGCGAGCTGCCTCCGACCAGCGCCGTTCTGTGAACGAAGCTGAGAGGAGCCCGGTGGGGCTCAGCGGGCCCGGAGCCCTGCACTGCGGGGGAACGACCGCAGCGGCGGTGCCGGGGGGGCTGAGCAGTGCAGGAGGGAGCTGGGGGCTGTGGTGCCGGACGTTGTGGAGCTGGGAGCCGGCAGCGTGCTCTGATGGCTGAGCGGACCCCGGGGTGCGTTGTGCAGAGCGGGGTGAGAGCGGTGATCCTCTGCGCTGCCCTGGGGAGCTCACGGCTGGAATGCCATCTCCAGTTCTGTGCTCCTCGGGTCACGTCACCCAAAGAGAGCGCAGCAGAGGAGTGCCAGGACGGCAGAGCATCTCCTCATGGGAAAAGCTGAGGGACCTGGGGCCGCTCAGCCTGAGGTGAGAAGGCAGAGTGGGACCTCGGAGCTGTTGGACGTGCCCTGAGTTGTGCAGTGTGAGCGTGGCTCCTGCTGCCGCCCCACGCATGGCAGTTCCACCTGGGTCGCTTCGTTAGATGCCTCATCGTTAGCACCAGCACAGCGTGATGCGGCGCTCAGGTTCCTGTTTCGGGTGGGCAGATGTTGGGTTTCTTTTAGGAGGAGGTGTTTCTTTGCTTTTGGAGCGGGGCAGCTCTCAGCCGCGTGTTGCACAGTGTGCACACACGTGGCTTCTGCTCTCCGTGTTTTCGTTCCTTTGCAGGGCAGCTCCTCAGCAAGTGTTTGTAGCAGCAGAACCTGCTCCCGTGGCAGGAGGAGAGCTCAGAACCTGCTCCCGTGGCAGGAGGAGAGCTCAGAACCTGCTCCGGTGGCAGTGGCTGCAGGCTGCGCCCGTGCCGCACTCCCACGGAAGGTTTTGTTGTGCAGCAGGCAGAGCTCGCCGCTCTCTTTATCTCTGAGCGCTCTGAAATGAGAGCACGGGTTTAATTTGTGCGTGGAGCCTTTGAGGAAAGGGGGATGCGTGCTGTGGGGTGAGACCTAGGGTGAGTGGGAGCCGTGGTGAGCCTGCAGGGCAGGGGATGCGGGAGCTATGAATTATAGAGGAGCTGCTCTGGGGACGCCCTGAGCTCCGGTGTCGGGTCCGCCCTGCTCGTTACCTCACTGTGCCACCGCGCTCCGTGTGGATGGGGTGCAGTGTTCTGTGCTCTGTGATCTCAGTGAGGCCGAAGGATGTGCAGAGCCCGAGAGAGGAAGAGCAACAAAAGGTCGGGAGTGCAGCGTGCGGGTCAGGGGAACCTCGTGGTGGGGGAGAGGAGGATGCCCTGGGGTTAGCGGTGCGGCCAAGGGAAGCGTGCCCGGCCAAGGGAAGCGTGCCTGCAGTGGGAAGAACAACGCTGGGAGCGGCAGGCATTGCTTTTCTTCTGGGGAGGTGCAGGTGCTGGGTGGGGAGGGGAGGGCTTGGGGGCACGGAGCTGACACGGTGATGTTTGGGTTTGTGATGTTTGGGTTTGTGTGCTCCCGATGTGCGGTGGGGGGAGGGGGTGAGTGGCCCCCGGGGTGGGGAGGGGAGTGGGGCTGGGCAGAGGGGCGCGGAGCTTTGGGGGCAGGCGGGAGGGGGATGTGTGACACAGCCAGGGTGGGGAGCGGGGCTGCGGGGGCTCTGCTTTGGGGCCACGGTGGTTCACCACGGAGCTCTGTGCCCCACACGCCCCTGTGTGGGGACGTGCTGTGGCTGTGGCACTGAGGGGCAGTCCCTGCCGTTCCCTGGCTGCCCTAGGGCCGCGTTGAGGCCGGCTGGTTGTGCTGAGAGTTCGGCAGCTTGGAGCTGGAAGGTGAAAAGCCACATGAGGACGTGTGCCCCGCGGTCCCGGCGTGGCGGGTGGAAGGCTGTCAGCTCCGTGTTACGGGGTGGTGAACCGCGGGCGCCCCACAATTACCGGGTGCTCCTTCCAAAAGCTGCCGACTTAAATTCCCGTCCTCATCCTCATTGCTTTTGTTGTATCCGCTGGAGAGGGTTTTCTGGCGAAGTGCTCAGGGCGTAATTACTGTGTTTGCCTGCAGAGCGTGTGGGTGCAGCGGGAGCCCCGGGAGGGCCGTGTGTGCTGAGCTGTGCTGAGCTGTGCTGAGCTGAGCTGAACTGTGCTGTGCTGAGCTGTGCTGTGCTGTGCTGAGCTGCGTGGGGAGCACGTTGCCCTGCCGCGTCCTCCACGGAGCAGCAGCGAGGTTTGGTGGTGGCTGAGCACTGACTGCCCCCGGCAGCTTGTGTGGCACCGCCTGCGGTTTGCGGCAGCACTGAGGGTGTCCAGGGCAGCTCCCGCTGTGGGCGCAGTGTGGGGTGGAGCTGTGGGGCATCCCCAGGTTCCAGGAGCTGCGCTCCGTTTGGGTTTGGGGCCGTTCGTGGGCTGCAGCCCGGGGTGTGCACGCGGCTGTGTGCGTCCCGCAGGGAATCAGAGCAGGGGATCACAGAGCCCGGCAGCTGTGGCTGCGTGCGGTGACACTGATGGTTCCAGGGAGCTGGTGGCAGCAGCTCGTGTCTGAGGGAGGCAGGCTGTGCCCTGCCCGGGCTCAGCACGGCACTCATCCTGCCTGCTCGCGTCCGCTGTTCGGCTCTCGGCGTTTCCGTGGCCCTTTCGGCCTTTCTTTGTTGCGGTGCTGAGCTGTGGCTGCGGGGCCGTCCTTGTTGGCAGTGGAGCTGTGTTGTGGTGCTCAGCAGCTCTGCTGTGGGATCGTGTCCCTGTGCCGCTGGGGTTTGTTCTCCGCAGAGCGGCCGTGCGGTGCCCGGGAGGTGCGGGTTGTGCTCTGGGTGCTCTGGGTGCTCTCGTTGGCCGGAGACGCCGTGCGTTCTCAGTGCAGTTGGGGTTTCATTCATGGCTCGGTTGAAACGCGATTTTTGTCTTCCTCTGATTCATTGTCTCAAGGCACAGTGGCACAAAATGGCTCCGTGCGGAGCGGAGCGGCAGACGGAGCTGCGGGGCTGCCCCAGGAGCGAGGTCCTGGGGGGGTGCAGACCCACACAGCACGATGGGGCCGCGGGCTGTGAGCCGTGCCGGGTTTGCTGCTGGGTTCCTTTGCGTTGGGTTGGATGGGTTTTGCATTGCTTCCATGAGGGGACTCCTTTGTCTCGGTGGGCACGGCTGCTCCGTGCTCCGGGGCGGAACCGACCTCGCTGTGTGGAGTGGGGCGGGCAGGGAGCTCGGGGCAGCTCCTGCTGACCCGGCCGAGCCAGCTGCAGGCAGCAAGTCATGCTGGGAGCTCAGAAGGGACAGCATCCAGCACGGCTTTGGTTTCACTGAGCGCGTTCAGAGTGCTCTGAGCACTTTGCAGATGGTGTTGGATGCGAGGGGCTGCAGGGAGGATGGCTCGGGTGCGTTGGGCACGGGCACCAAAAGCCCTCTCCGTTGTGCCCGGGGTGCTTTGCACAGTGCCCGGTGGGATCGCTGTGAGCATTCCCTGCAGCAGGACCTGGTGCTGACAGAAGGGAGCGGAGCGACGCCGTGCTCAGCAGTGGGGCTGGGCTGCGGGTGGTGGGGTGTGAGGAACTGGGCGGCACTGGGAGTACTGGTGTGTGGACGGCAGCCCGGGGTGGGATGCTGAGCGTGGTGCTGGGAACGCCGGTTGCTGGGGGAGCAGTGCGATCGTATCCCGTGGCCAAAAATGGTTCGCTGCGTTCGCGGTCTCAGGAATTTGAGGCTTCAGCAGAGGCCACGGCAGAGATGGCTTTCCCGAAATGGCCGCTGGGGCTGCGGGCTGAGCTGCGGTGCTCAGCATCCCGGAGGGCAAAGGGCCGCACTCCTGCTCCGTGCTGGGCCCCAGCTCTGAGCACGGCCCCGTGGGACGGCAGAGCTGCCGTGCTCCCAGGGCGGCTGCCCCGCGTGCAGTGGTGGAGCAGGAACGTGGCTCCGCCGTCGTGCACGGAGCGCTCTGCTCCGCACGGCCCCTTGTAGCCCTGCGGGGATGGGTGGGGGAGCAGAGTTCCCAGCAGCTCAGTGCACTGCTGGAGCTGCACTGCCGGGGCTGCCAGCTCCTCCCAGGCCCAGGTCGGTGCTGCTGCACGTGGGTGAAGAGCCAGAAGCGCAAGCATCACACTTTGGTGCCTTACCCGCGATGAGCACGGCCGGCCTGCGTTCCAGGATGCCTTCCTCACGCTCTGAGCTACGCACAGAGTTGGCTGTGCCCACGAAATGCGGCGCGTGAACGCGTGCCCGGGTCCTGAAACGGGAGCTCCTTCTGTGCCGTATTGCTGACCGTCCTCTCCTCCCGCAGGGCAACCACTTCGATCAGTATGAAGAAGGGCACCTGGAGATCGAGCAGGCGTCCCTGGACAAGCCCATCGAATCGGTAAGGCCGCGCTCGTCAGCGCCAGCGCCCGCCCGGCCCAGGCCGACCCCGAGCGCGCGTTGCCGTGGGCAGGAGGGGCTCCTGGCCGGGGCTGCCAGCGCAGGGCGAGCTGCACGCCGAGCTTGTGTGGGCCAGGGCTTCCAGCTGCAAGCACTCCTCCTCCAGTCGTAGGTAACGCGTAAATCCAGCTCCGCTGCCATGTGTCAGAGCTGAGCTCGCTGACGGCCGTTAGGGGTTTTAGTCCTTTGCAGAGCATCAGTTGAGTTGTGACGCAGAGCTGAGGGGCAGCGCAGTGCCTCCCGCTCCCTGGGTCCCTGCTTCTGCTCTTTCTGGGCTGCAGTGCCGTTGGCAGTGGGAAGCAGACCTTCCCCACGGGTCTGAAGCTGCGGCGAGGATTTCAGAGCGTTGGTTTTGTGTGTTTTGTGGCTTTTTGTTCCTTTTTTTCTTTTTTTTTCCTTTAAAGTAAGCGTGGAGAGCGCAGCCATAAGGTGGGGAAGGCCTCAGCTCTGCGTAGTTTTCCCTTTTGAAGCTTTTTGGAGCTTTTTAAGTTCTGTCTCCGCCAGCAGAGCCGCCCTCACCCGTGGGTTCGGCCTCCAGCGTCAGCTCTGCAGCCTCAGTCAGCACAGCAGTGGGAGGAGAGGAGAGGAGAGGAAAAGAGAGAAGAGGAGAGGAGAGGAAAAGAGAGGAGAGGAGAGGAGGGGTGGTAGTGAAGCTGCAGGGCACGCGGGGCTCCTGTGGCAGGTGCAGCCTCTCAGCGTTCCCTTTCCAGCTGGGAAGCCGAGCTGCTGCAGTTCCCCCCGTCCGTGCCCCCTAAAGGCGTTTGGTGTTAGCGAGAGGTCGGTGTGTGTCCTCATTCGTGTGTAGGTCGGTGTCGTGTGTGTTTGTGTGCGTGTTTAGATGTTTACCAGAATTTACACAACTTGGGGTGTTCGACGTTTTTCTTCCGCAGCAGTTGGCCCATATTAGCTAAGCAGCCCTGATCTGGTTTGTATTGCACGGTCTGCCTTTTTTAATTTCTTCTCTAGGGTTTCCTTTCCCCTTTCTTATTTCTGTTCTTCTGGTCCAGTGAACACTGCATATAGTACCTCCTGTCTTATGTGCTGGCATGATGCTAGATTTAGGCATGGCAGTAATCGATGACGCATGAGATAATGCTGCAGAGATGGGAGCGGGTATTCAGCGTTGTCCTGGATACCTCGGCCCGGCGCTGCGGCACGGGGCACAGACTGAGGCGCAGAGTAACGCCGCACGACGCCCCGACAGTCACGCAGAAGGTGTGCGGGATGGGTCTGACTCCTGAAGGCCTTTCCCCAGGCAGAGGGCAGGAGGGGTCTGTGCCCAGAGGAGCGCTGCCTGCAGGAGCACGGGGAGCAGGGCTGGCAGCGCACGGGCACGGTGCGTCCCGCGCTGTGTGCACGGCCAAAGCGTGAGGTTAGATGTGGGGAGCTGCAGCAGGAAGCTCAGAACGGAGCGGCAGCTTTAGTACGTAACGCCCTGCTCTCACTGCGGGGAGTTGGGCTGCGTGGCCCCTCGGGGTCCCTCCAGCTCCAGCAGTGACGAGGTGCGGTGCTGCCGTGCAGGCGGGGCGGCTCGGTGCCGTTCAGCTCGGGGTGGGATCCACGCTCTCGCTGTGGCCGTGTGGTGGAATTGCCCCCCGTGGGGGCTGCTGGTGCCGCGGGCAGCGGGCTGTGCCTGCTGCTGTCCCTGTGAGCAGGCCCGGCTCTGCAGGGCGCCCTGGGACACGGCCCATCCCCGTCCTCACGCTGCCTTTGTTCGCAGTGCTGCTGGCTGTGGCACGCAGGTGGGGAGCAGGAGTAATGCCCGAGCTTTCCTGCTGCCACTGAAAGTGATGCTTCCCACCCTCGTAGTGGCCCATGTGCTTCCGAAGTGAGCGAGTTACAGCCGCTGGGAGGAGAGGTTTCCGTGCAGCGCTGCTGTCCCGAGCTCGCTGCCCCTCCTGCCTCCGGGAGGAGCGCCGTGGGGAGATCCATCTCTGCAGCATTATCTGGTGAGAGGTGCTGACCGTACTGCTACAGCATGCAACTCGGAGGTGGCTGGAAACATAGCCCTGGGAGTCTACAGATCGTTACACTGCTGCCCGCCCGCAGCTCGCGCGCTGGTCGGGGCGGTCCCGCTGTGCCCAGGACGCAGATGTCCGCAGCGTCACACGCGGCTCCGGGCGCGGGATGGACGGCTGCAGGGCCGCCCGAGCCAGGAGGTGTGCGTGGCCTCAGCCAGAGGCTGTTTTCCATTCTCCAATTGAAAGTATTTCCTATCAATGCACTCTTCATAGCCGCCAGAGCCATGTTTTCGCATCCCCCACGAGTGACAGTACCCTTTGTGCTGCTCTGAAAGGCGCTGGCACTCACAGACACACACAGACACTCTCTCACAGACACACACAGACACAGACACACAGACACACACACACACACACACACAGCTTGTCGCTGAGCACCAGAGCCCTCGTGCAGCACCGGAGCAGCGCTGTGTTGCGGTGACACGCTCAGCGTGTGCCGGGCTCGGGCGTTCGGAGGGCATCCCCAGAGCCCCCATGTCCCTCACGTCACCTCATCCCGCCCCGTACCCGCTGCCGTTGCTGCTCGCGGTGCCCGCAGCCTGCCCTGCTCACACACCCTGCCCCCGGTGCCGGTGGCAGCAGCGGTGCTGCCCGGCCGTGCCTCGCTGGCTGCCCTTGGCCGCACCACCTGTACAGATCTGTGGACTCCACTGGTTCCAAAGTGTAACTGGGAGAGGCTGCTGGTTTGACATTTAGCAGCAGCCGCGTGTGGACGGCGCTATAAATAACGTGCTTCTTGAAGCTGAATGGTGTAGCATTACTCTTTGGCTTTTCTCTCTGGTCTTCATTGTGTCATCCGTAGTGAGCTCTAGGTTTTGTTTCGGGACTCTTTTCAACCTCTCGTTTGCATGGGTTCACCCCGTCGCATCCACTCCTCGCTTCTGGTCTGCATACACAGTCAGCACGGCTTACAGCCCACTCAAGAGGCGGATGGTTCCCGGTGCTGAGCGGAGCGGGCTCTGCTGCTCCTGCTCCACTCACCCACAGCCCCTCCCGGTCCTGGAGCAGATCTCGGGGTGCTGCCGTTCCCTGCTGGCCGGGCCCAGCTGCAGCGTGTCCCAGTGGGGAGGGCTGCCTTGCTGAGCCCCAGCCGTGTTGGCCAGCGAGGCCGAGCACGGAGCGCACACCTCTGCTCCGTGCTGCACAGAGAGCCCATCCCCACATAGAAACAGAGCTCCTCACCCGCACAGACACCGATTCCTGCCGTGCAGGGCAGCCCCACGCCGCGGTGTGAGCGCACGGAGCGGGCTGCCCTCCTCCAGCAGCCGCTGTCCTGCGCAGCACGAGCACGGCTCACGGAGCAGCAGCAGCTCTGGGTGGCACGGTGTGTGAGCACTGCGGCCCTGCACGAGAGCCCCTGGTCGTACGGAGCCGTGCCCTGAGTGCAGCACGTGGGGCAGGAGGAGGAGTGGGGCAGGGCCCCACGCAGCGCCCGCTCCGCTTCGCGCCCGGCGAGGGCGGCCGTCCTCTTGAGTGGTGTTGGAAGAGTGGTGCTCATGTGTATAACCCTTTGTCGATCTTTCTTTTCTCCCCTTAACATCGTCCCCCCTCACCGTGTCAGTCACAACACGCCGCTCTTGAATCTCCCAGCTGGTCTTGACTTGTTGAGTTTATTTTATGCTTTCACTCTTTAATAAATACATTACTTGCAAGCAGTGAATTGAAAACAAAGCAAAACGACCATTAGTGATTGGACAGTTTCTTACTTTGTGTTACATTTAACTGTTCTTTTGACAGCCCAGTTTTTAAAGCCAGGTTCGTATGGAAATGCTTTCACTCCACCTGCACTGCTTTTGGAATAGCGTCCCGCTCCATCTGTCCGTGCTCCGGTGCGTTCCTAACAGCGCAGTCAGCACAATGTCTCATCCCCCCCTCCAGCCGCCCCACGGCGCCCACCCCCTCCCCCCCCAATTAAAAACCAGCGCTTAATTGCTGCCACGGTTCTGCTCCGCCCATCGAGCCGTTGTGCCCCGGGAAGATGAGACATTCTGCTTGTTGTCCCTCCGTGCACTAATGGTTCCTCGCTGCTGCTGACCGCTAGGCCTGTTCCATCCTAACACTCAGCGTCCATTGGTTCCCATGTGAGATGCATCACCAGTCTGTGCTTGAGCTCATCTTATCTGATTGGTTTCCTTGTATTTTTTTTTACTAACCTCACTGTTTTTTCAGTTTAATATTGGCTGCATGCTAGTTGATATCTCTGTGTACGTATCTGGAACCCAATCGAGTGTAGCCTGGGTTGTGCTCTGATTGCGGTTTGGTTCCTCGTGGCGGGGCAGCGCTGCGCTCACAGCTCTCTCTGGGTTCTCTCAGTCCTGACACGCAAACAAAGCCAACTAAACACGTCGTACATCTCCTCGGCCAAACTCTGAAGCGGTGCTGTCTAGGTGATGGATGTGATTGTCTCAGTAGCTTGATTTGATGCTTTTTACTGTCAATTTTGATCGGTACACTTTTTCTCCCCCATTGCTTCCTATTTTTGGTTGTTGTGGTTGTTTCCCTCTAACCGTGGCGCACACACGTTGCCCGGCACACATCCGAAAGGCCCCTGGAGCAATTCCAGCCAGCAATTTTTGCCATTGGTCTCTCCCTTTCCTCGGGCACACGTTGCCTTCTCAGTAGCATTTTTTTGCATGCGTATCTATGTAGAAAATCTCTCGTCCATCACACGTCGCGGCGGGAAGGGAAGAATATATTATTGGAATATTTTTGGTTTGTTCTCTCTGTTCTGTCTGTCAGGATAATATCGGACACCGCTTACTGCAGAAGCATGGCTGGAAGCTGGGCCAGGGCCTGGGCAAGTCGCTGCAGGGTAAGTGCCGCCGCCGGGCTCTGTCGGACCTCTCCGTTCTCGTTTCTACACGACTTCTGCTTTCCGCCGCAGGGGAGCGGTGCGGGTCGGCCGTGTGCGCGGGGCCGAGGGCTGCCCGGCTCCTGGCTGCCCCCACAGCGCGGTCGGAGGAGCTGGAGGGCTGTAAGCCGTCCCCCGCCCCGTGGAGCCGTGCCTGCGCTGTGCGGGGCTCTGTCTGAGGCACTGTGACCTCTGGGACGGGGCCGTGCTGGTGGTTAATGCTTCTCGCTGCCCCCGGCCGGGCTTCGTTTGGAGCTGTGTGGTTGATGCCTCTGAGCCTCGTGCCGGTGCCCGGGGCTGTGGCTGTCGCCCCTCAGCGTTGTGCTGTGGGTCTGGGTGCACAGCTCGGCCCGCTCCCTCCTCTGGGTGTCCCTTTGTGTCACGGGTGGAGCGCAGTGAGCTGAGGCCCAGCACAGCTGCATGGGGCTGCCGGCGATGTGGGGCCGAGGGGCGGCCGTGGGGAGCGCTGCTGTGCCCCTCTGCTCCCCCTCATAGGGTGCGTTGTGTGGGAAGGGCCCTCCGGGGTCACTGAGTTCTGCCCCACTGCGGGCAGGGCCGCCTGCAGCACGGCTCGGGGCTGTTCCTTTCCTTGTCCTGTGGCTTGTCTGTGTCAGTTGTCCCCAAACCCATCCACAAACTGAAGAGAGAGAAAGCAGTGGCATCAGCTCGAGCCCTGCTCCAGGAGCCTGAGGAGTGAGGACGCTTGGGGTGTGCTGAGAGCAGCACAGAAACGTCTTCCCACTTCCAGTGGTATCCATCAGAACATCCAGACGAGGTTTCTGAGGCCGAGGAGAGAACGCAGAGCCCCTGTGCCATGCGCACTGTGCTGGGGCCTGAGAGGTGTCGGTAGCGCAGAACTCAGGGCACCTCGTGTCTCTGTTCCCCGTGACGTGAGCTGGCATCCCGCAGCAGAGCAGCGCTGCAGCGAGCCCTCAGAGCTGGCTTTGCTTTGTTGAGGTCACCCCACCTTCTTTCCGCGTCGCTGCCTTGGACAAAACGAGTGCCACTGCAGCGTGACGGAGCCGTCCCTCCCTCGTTTGTGTGCAGCCGGAGGTTCCCCGCAGGACAGCGCCGTGGTGGTGGGGGGCCGTGCCCGCACACGTACCCGTGGTGGGTGCAGGTACTGCACAGTGCTGCCAGGCTGGCGGCAGCGGGGTGGCCGTGTGCCCCCAGTGGGGGTGGGCACGGAGGGGACCCCTGGTTTTCTTCCATCTCAGCGGGGCTGTGAGCGGAGGCAGAGCTGGGAGCTGTCCTTGTGAAGCTCTCCCTCATGGAGGTGTTGGCTCTGCCCCCGCAGACCTCGTGCAGCCCCTCTGCGTTGGGTACCTGGGGCGGTTTGGCACAGCTGAGCCGCACTGCTGCCTTTGGTCCCAGCGGGGTTCGCTGGGCAGCTCGGCCCAGAGAAACGCGCTCAGGGTTCAGATTCCAGAGTCCTGGCTCCACCAGCAGCTCTCCAAATGGCCGGCAGCTCGTCCAGCCCTGTGTTTTTCCATTTGTTAATTCCTCTGATCTCACAAAGGAGACGTTTGTGGGGCCCTGGGAACACAGAACAATGCGCGTCCGAGAAAAACACCACGAGGAAACGAGGAGTTCTGCATTCACTTCGGGGCTTTGGAGCTCTGCGTGGCAGCCGTGGGGGAAAGGAGGGAAGCAGCAGGAGCCGGGGCGGGTCAGGATCCGCAGCCTCGTGCGGGGAGCAGATGGAGGCACGGTGTTATCTTGCTGAGCGCTCACAGGGACGCTGCGTTTGGCACAGACGTCTCTTCCATAGCGGCAGCCCGGGCGCTGGGTGTGGGGGTTTGGTGTGCGGGGCTGCGGGCACGGCAGCGTCCCGAGCAGCTCACAGTGCCGTGCGTCCTGCTGCTGCTCCCGTCTGCTTTGCGCGGCCGCAGCTCCTGTGCTCATCTGCTCCCTGGGGCTCTGCTTCTCCCTGAGCCCGGGCTTCGTCTGAAGCTCGTGTTTGTCTGTGAGCCGTGCCAGGAAGCGGAGGTAAACAGGATGAGCTCGGCAGCGCTGCTCCCAGCGGAGCAGGATGAGAGCCCGGCTCGCTGCCACGCGCCTCGAGCGGCCGTGGCTGCAGGGATGGGGATGAGTGCTGCCGAGGGCTCGCTCCCCAGCGGGGTCAGCGCTTTGCTCCTGCTGCACAGCGCACAGCAAGGCACGCGGCGGGCCCGGGAGAGCTCGCAGAGCTTGCACAGTCCCTGTCATGAGAAACACAGCTCACCCTCGGGCGGGATGGCTCTGTAAGTAAGTAAGCAGGGACGGTGCTTGGCACGGTGTGTGCAGGCTGAGCCCCAGCCCCGCCCTGAGGTGGCTGTGCCTCCTGTCCCCTCCGCACCGCTCTCCTGTGCATGCCGGCGGACGTGGCGCGGTGTTTCGGGGCTGTGGGGCCGGCAGCCCGTCCCTGTGTGCTCGCTGCCTGCTGAGAGCACCCGCGGCCCCGGGCTGCCCCGCGCTGTGCTTCCCACCCTCCTGCCAGCAGAGCCCGAGTGCCACGGTGCTCCGCTCGTGACGTGCACCCTGATGTGCACCCCACTGCTCGTCCCCCCCAGGCGTGGGGCTGGGCCGCCCCACCGCTCGCGGCCCCGCAGCGCTCGGCGCGGTGTGATGGGTGGAGGGGTGAGGAAGGAGCCCGGTGCGGTCCCGCTCCGCCCTGCCTGCTGCGAAGCGCCTGTTTTCTGCCCCAGTGGTCTCTGCCTAACAGATGGTGTTTCTTTTTTACAGCATTATGATCCTGGACTTGTTGTGGTGATGGTAAACTTAGCAGTGGTAATTCTTAATTTTCAGACTGAATTACTCCTTTGTCATCAGTGCACCAATGTTAGGCTTACTTTCTCTGTTGTAGCCATCATCCTTCTGCTTGGTCTTTCATTTTCCTTTCCTTTCTTTACGCACACTTGTCTGATCCTCGTTCATTAAAGGGTACCGCTAAGAAGGGACGTTTCTGTTTGTGTTAGAACCGCCAAAATCAGTCGAGACGTAAATCTCTAATGCTGTCCCAACCTGATTCTCCCCCCCCCGTGGGCACCAGCACTTGCTACTGCAATTGGCAAAGAGCTCCTGGAGCACTCGGGCTGCCTTAGGAGGCAGAAGCGGTGCGTGCGGGACGGCACCCGAGCTGTCCGCGGCTCGAGAGCCGACCGAACCCCGAAGCAAAAGGAGCGCAAGGCGCAGCACGGCCCCGCAGCCGGCGTCGTTTGGACGCGCCGTCCCCAATTGGGTCCTTCAGCTCAAAGTCGCAGTCGCTGCTTCCTCCATTATACCCTTGGGCGCAGGAGAGACGTTTGGCCACGAGGAACGGCGTTCCCACCACCCAGCACCGTTCCCAGAGCCGTTCTGCAGCGGTGCGACGGCCCCAAAACCTCAAAGCCACCAAACCCTGCAGTGCCCGCGGGCGGACGGTGCCCTGTGCCCGTGCCATGCGGAGCCGCGCATCGCTCCGGGGCTGTGCCGTCAGCGTTGGCCGTCCCCGTGACCCCCAGCCCTCAGCGCCCGCTTGTGCGCGGGGCAGAGCCGTCCATCTCGGAGCCCAAAGGTATAATACGTGTTGTATGTGCGTACACACAGCGACCCAGAGCGCTGGCGAGGGCAGCAAACGTCGTTTTCCTCGCTGCAGGTGTGCGCCGGAGAAGGTAAGTGCTGATTCAGCGGGTTTACATCGCAGCCGGCGGCGCGGGGTGTGATGTAAAACGTAACCAGAAATTAAAAGAGGCAAAAACGGAAACGAAATTGAAAAGCCGTGGTAGGAAAGTGCTTGCGTGCCCCATCTCGCTTTGTTTGGCTGGTTATGAGTGGATTAAAGAGACGTCAAACGTAACAATAAAAACCAACCCCCGACAAAATCTGCAGCGTAGTTTGATTAGTTCCGAGTCAATTTTCTCCGCTGGCAGCCCTTTGCACAGCTTGCAGCCGCACCGCCCGCGGGGGGGAGGGGGGGAAGGGGGGGTCCGTGCCCCTGAGTGGGACTCAGTCATTGATCCGCGGCGTGGAGCCCGGGACGGCGCGCTGCTCGGGTCCTGGCAGCGCCCACACGCCGGGTGCAGAGCACCCATGGGTGCCCCCGAGCGGCTCTGCACTGCTGCGGGAGTGCGGAGCCGCGCCGGGCGGGGGCTGGGGGGCACGGCTGGCTGCAAGCTGTGAGAATGGCTCGTGTTTGGTTCACTGTAGCTTTCTGGTCTCTGCACTCCAAGGCAAGATCTCTAACCACCCAAACCCAATGTGTCGAGCGAGCCGCGGGTGCGGCGCAGCCCCTGAGCTCCTCTGTGTGTTCCTGTTGCAGGGAGGACCGATCCCATCCCGATCGTCGTCAAGTACGATGTCATGGGCATGGGGCGCATGGAGATGGAGGTGAGCGCGCGCGGATCAGCGTGGCCGTTGGCAGCGCGTGCGGCGCGGAGCCCTCGGCGTCCCTCGCTCAGTGGGCTGGAAGCTCTGCTGAGCAGTGCTGAGCTTCGGGCTCGGGGCGGTCCGGCACGCGGCGCGTCGTGTTCGGCGGGCTCTGCTGCGGGAAGGACACGTTCCCCGCGTTCCTGATTCCCTCTTTCTGTTTGTTTTATAAAAGCTCGACTACGCCGAGGATGCCACCGAGCGGAGGCGTGTGCTGGAGGTGGAGAAAGAAGACACGGAGGAGCTGAGGCAGAAGTACAAGGTACCGAAGGGCCCCGCGCGGGCACGGCACGGCCACGCCGCTCCGTAACTGCCCCAGGAATCTGTGCTTTAATCCTGCGTGTGGGGAGCAGAGCCCCACATCCAGCCCTGCCCCACTGAGCCCAGAGCAGCCCAGGGCTGTGCTCCCACACCAGCGCTGCTGTGTGAGGAGGCAGAGTGCGGCTCCGGGGCGAGAAGTGCACGTTGTGCCCCTCGGGGTGGGGGGGAAGTGTGAGATGGACATGGACAGGCTGCGAGCAGCGTGAATAACCCGAAATAGTGCTCACAGAGAATGGTGCTTGGCTTACCTGTGTGGTGCACAGACAGCCGGTGGATAAAGACAGGCTCACCTTTGGCAGGTGGGTGAGGCTCGCCACTAACTCCACAGGGGTGGGATCTCCAAGAAGAGATCCCTCCCCAGCCGTGGTCAGCCCCTAATGGGGTCTGGGGGAGCTGGAGCCAGACCGTGCCCCTTGTGCTCGCACAGTGCGCTGCCTTCAGCTGTGCCCCTGCGGCTCACCCCGTGCTCACCTCGTGTGATCCATCCGTGGTTCCAGCTGTGATCCAGCAGTTCCCATGCACCGCGTTTCCTTAGTCACAGCGGGCCGGATTCTGGGGTTCACCCCCCCCCATGTGGGTCTCTCTTTGCCCCCCGGGGCCTCGATTCGCTTGGTGACATCCTGCTCTATCTATCCGATGGAAGGTGCTGTACTTCCTTCAGTAGCTTTGATCCTCTGGAGCTGTTCCCCGGCACAAAGTGCCCGTGCCAGGGTGTGGGCAGGAGCTGCTGTGTCCATCGCACCCAGCGGTGAAGAGCAGCGCACTGTGCCTCCAGACCCTCCTTTATGCAGCCGTGTTTTCAGGCACGCGAAGCACTTCCCCTCCCCGCCGGCACTCGGCGCAGCTCTTCCAGCAGTGCTGTCCCCGCGCGTGGATGTTTTCCCTCGTGTGCTTCACTGCACGGCCGCGTTGGAGCTGTGGTCTCTGTTCCTTGGCGGCTGTGTGGGTGATGCCGTTGTCAGCTGTGGCTGCAGTTGGGCACCGGGAAATGCTCCGTCATTCCCTCTGTGTGGGCAGAGATAACTGCGGGGGCTGCGGGCACTGCCGTGCCCCGGGCACAGGGAGCAGCCTGCAGTGCGTCCTGTGCTCCTCTGCGTTCCTGCCTTCGTGGGGATCTGCTGCAGCCCCACATCCCCGTGTGCAGCCCCACGTCCCTGTGAGCAGCCCCACGTCCCCGTGTGCAGCCCTATGTGCAGCCCCACATCCCCCATAGTCAGTCCCACGTCCCCATATGCAGCCCCACGTCCCCGTGTGCAGCCCCACACCCCCGTGTGCAGCCCCAGATCCCCATGTGCAACCCTTTGTGCTGCCTCACGCCCCGGTGTGCATCCCCATGTGCTGCCCCATGCCCCTGTGTGCATCCCTATGTGCAGCCCCAGATCCCTGTGTGCAGCCCTATGTGCTGCCCCATGTCCCCCTGTGCTGCCCCACATCCCCCATAGGCAGCCCTACATCCCTGTGTGCATCCCTATGTGCAGCCCTACATCCCTGTGTGCATCCCTATGTGCAGCCCCACGTCCCCATGTGCAGCCCCACACCCCCGTGTGCAGCCAGCTCTCAGCTCCAGCTCTTTGCAGATGGAAGCGAAGACGTAAATCCTTGATGAACAGCGGCGTAGCTCGGGGCAGTGCCGCCGTTTCCCCGCAGGGCTGGGAGGTGTTTCCCTGGGCCGTGCTGTTTTGCCCAGCTCCTGCCTTGCATGGGGCACGGCCGGCAGCGTGGCCGTGACGTTGCTCAGGTGGCACATGGGGAGGTTCGCTGCATTCCCGTGGGCACGAGGGACTCAAATGAAAAGGAGAGCGTTCTCAGTGCACCCTTTCTTGCGAGCTGCTCGAGCTGCCCGTGCCGGTGGAGCAGCCCCGAGGGCTTCTTTCCTTCGGGGCTCCGCAGAGCTCTGAGTGCCGTTCCTCCTCGTTGTGCAGGATTACGTCGATAAGGAGAAGGCGATCGCCAAAGCTTTGGAAGACCTCAGAGCCAACTTCTACTGCGAGCTCTGCGACAAGCAGTACCAGAAGCACCAGGAGTTCGACAACCACATCAACTCGTACGACCACGCTCACAAGCAGGTGGGCTGCTCGCCGTGCGCTTCGCGCTTCCCCTCCCCCCCCCTGTGCTGTCCCCCCCCGGGAGCCGGCGCTGCTCCGGCCCCGTGCCCTCCGCCCCTTTGGAAACCAACAACAGACACACAGTGGGAGAGCTCGGTGCTGTGACACGAGAGCAGGAGGACCAGGACTCCTGGGCCGCGTCCGCTTCCATCGCAGCGCAGCTTTGCTCTGTGCTGGTCCACGCACCGCGCTTCAGAGCGCCGGGAGGCCGGGAATGAAGGGCTGCAGCACACGGGATCACGGGGCTACAGCACACGGGATCCAAGGGCTGTGGTGCTCAGGGGGAGGTCCTCTCCGGATCCGTGCCGCACTGCCTTGTGCCCGGCTGGGACACGCTGTCATGGTTTTATGATTTTTGGTACTGGTATTCCACATCATAACATCATGTATTGCATTAAGAGTTAAAGAGCTAATGCTCCAGCTGCATGCTCGGTATACCTGACCGGGAATCGAACCCGGGCTGCGGCGGTGAGAGCGCCGGCTCCTAAGCACTAGACCAAGAGCATTAAAGGCTGTCCAAAGGCCTTAGATATTGCTGAACGTGAGAGGTGGCCAGTGTTTTATCTTTACACTGACTCATGGATGGTGGCAGATGCGTTATGGGGGTGGTTACAGCAATGGGAACAAAATGGCTGGCAACGGAGGGGTAAACCTATTTGGGCTGCTGAACTGTGGAAAAATATTGCTGCCCGAGTAAAGAATATGGTTGTAAAGGTGCGCCATGTAGATGCTCATGTTCCTAAGAGCCGGGCAACTGAAGAACAACAGAATAACCATCAGGTAGATCGAGCTGCTAAAGTTAAGATGGCTCAAGTAGACTTGGATTGGCAACACAAAAGTGAATTATTTTTAGCTCGATGGGCCCATGAGACCTCGGGCCATCAAGGAAGAGACGCAACATGTAAGTGGGCTAGAGACCGAGGGGTGGACTTAACTATGGATGCCATCGTACAGGTGATCCATGACTGTGATACATGCGCCGCAATTAAACAAGCCAAGAGGATGAAACCTCTTTGGGAGGAAGGGCGATGGCAAAAGTATAAATATGGGGAGGTGTGGCAGGTTGATTATATCACCTTGCCACGATCTCGCAATGGTAAGCGTTATGTGCTCACCATGGTGGAAGCAACTACTGGGTGGCTTGAAACATATGCAGTACCCCATGCTACCGCCCGAAACACCATTCTAGGTCTGGAGAAGCAAGTCCTATGGCGACATGGTGAGCCGAACTCGGAACAAATTAGTTCCAAGCAGAAGTTCAGCCAGTTACTCCAGATTGGATCCTTTGATTTCCGCAACTCAGACTCCACTCAGTGATCTGTAATGAGTGACTCTCAGAAATCCTGACATTGCAGCACTTTGTTCCCGAGCTCACAAGTCAGCCCATTAATGGGTAAAGGAAAAGACCTTGAGTCTAAGAAGTCTCGGGTTCAGAGTCATTTTTTTAACTCTTAATGCAAACCATGATGTTATGATGTGGAATACCAGTACCAAAAATCATAAAACCATGACACACGCCATGTGTTGCTGTGATGGAGTGGGTGGGATGGGATGCAGTGGGGTGGGATAGGGTGCAGTGGGGTGGGAGGTGTCAGTTCGAGTGCTGGCCCGATCTCTTGGGCCGTTTGAAGCGAGACGTGGGGGTGAAACTCAGAGGAAGCGCTCTCGTACCGCTGGTGACCGCCGTTACACCGCCACGGTGACGGTGGCGGTGGCTCCAGGAGGACATGCTCAGGGTGCTGGACGCGGCCACGGGGAGCGGAGCGCAGCTCGAGAGCGGGAGCTCGCAGTACGGGGCGGCCGTTGGTAATGCGTTAAGTGTGGGACGCCGCGGGTCCGAGCGGATGCACTGCGGGAGTCTCAGCAGCAGATATGGGGCGGTTGGGAGCGCGGACGCCGGCGAGCAGCGCTCCGTGCGCGGCTCCGTCCCCGGGCTGAGGTGCGGAGCAGTCGGGTGCCTCTGCTGGGGGGGACCCGGCGGTGCCACGTCTGCACAGCCCGGTGACGTGCTCTGGTCGTGGTCTGCTCCTGCTCTGTCAGACGGGGAGTGATGGGGCTGATGGAGGAGAAAGGAGGAGTGAGCTGCCCCTTGTGGTGCGAAGGGAGCTGTGGGGCATGGTCATGCCCTGGGTGATGTCGCTGTGTTAGGCCCTGGGCTGCCTGTGTCAGCTGGGCCCACGGAAACCCGCAGCGCCCTGCAGAGGGAGCTGGGCACCCTTGGGTGCCCGGTGTCACAGCGTGCTGTCCTGAAGGGCTCCAGACAAAGCGAGTCGTGCTTTGCTCGGGATAAGGGCCTGGTGGTGCTGGGACGTGGCAGCTCTGGGAGGTGTGGAAGCAGCACTGTGCTGCCCGTGCTGCCTGTGCCCCAGGACGGCCCCGTGCCCCAGGACGGCCCTGTGCCCCAGGACAGCCCCGTGCCCCAGGACGGCCCTGTCCCAGCGCGCAGCCGTGGGTGCTCCCCCCGCTCAGGGGGCATCCCGCTGCCCCACAGATCGCAGCCCTGCCCCACATCCCTGTCTGCTCCCCAGTTATAAAGATGCTGTCTTGTATTCCAGGAAGGAACTCGGGATTGTTGTGAATCAGGGACGCTCGGTAAGTGCACTGATCCCTGCGCGCTCCTTCGCACCGTCCTCCACCATGTCCGCACCGAGCAGCAGCGGGGCTGCCGTGCCGTGCCATGCCGTGCCGTGCCGTGCCACTTCCCAACCGCGCCGCGCTGTGCCCGAGTTCCTGGGGCCGGGTGGGAGAGCTGTAGGGAAGCACGGTCACAGCCCCAGCGCTGTGGCTGCGTGCTCCAAGCACAGACAGAGCTGCGCTGGGCAGAGCTGTGCTTTCACCTTCAGGACGGGAGCGCCGCACGACCCTCTGGGGCAGAGCAGTGTGTGCTGGCGGTGTGGGGCAATGCTGGGGGGCCGGGCTGCGTGTGGACAGCCCCGGTGTCATCCTCACGGGGCTGCAGGGGAGAGGTGGAGGTGCGGTGGAGCCGCCGCTCCCTGCCGTGTTCCCTCTGCTCTGCTCACTCTGTGGCCGTGCGGGGGATGCGTGGCACAAGTAAGGCGTGTTTGTGTCGGGACCCCGGAGCTCGTGCTGCTGTTCCCTCCCAGGAGCATTTGTGGCAGAGGGTGAGGGGTGCGGAGCGAGGAGTGGTTTTGTTCGGTGTTGGCACCGGGGAGGAGCGGCTGTGCTGCTCATGGCTGCTCGCACTGCAGCCCTGCGGGCCGGGCCACGGCTGTGTGCAGAGCAGCATCCTCCTGCAGGGCTCTCCTCGCTGCCCCTGAGATAAAGCGTTTGCCTTTGGGCCCGGACCTCTGTGGTACGCACCCATCACCGAGCTGTCCTGTGCAGGGGGTGCTCAGCCCTCTTTCTGCAGCTGAATGCTGACCCTCCCCTCCAGATCAGCCACCGCTATGCAGTGGTTGTGCTCCGTCCTGAGCCGTGGGGAGGAGCTGAGCCGTGGGGCTGAGCTGTGGGGAGGAGCTGAGCCGTGGGGAGGAGCTGCGAGGTGAGCCCTGCACACAGCCCTTCACCGACCGAGCACTGCAGATTAATTAACGGAGAACCAGGAGCTCAATTTCAGTGCTGTTGGATCGTGGGCTCTGTGGTGACAGTGCAGGAAAGGAGGCTCAGAGCAGTGATGGGACACAGAGGGCTCCGTGGAGCGGAGCGGTCCGTCCTGGCATCGTGCTGTCTGTCCTGACATCGTGCTGTCTGTCCTGGCATCGTGCTGTCTGTCTGTCCTGGCATCGTGCTGTCTGTCCTGGCATCGTGCTGTCTGTCCTGGCATCGTGCTGTCTGTCTGTCCTGGCATCGTGCTGTCTGTCCTGGCATCATACTGTCTGTCCTGGCATCGTACTGTCTGTCCTGGCATCGTGCTGTCCGTCCTGGCATCGTGCTGTCTGTCCTGGCATCGTGCTGTCTGTCTGTCCTGGCATCGTGCTCCACTCCACCTCCCGCAGAGATGCAGTGCTCTCTGCTTCCCAAACCCCACAGAGCACCCAGAGCTGTTTGCAGTGCTTGGAGCTGTTTGCGGTGCTCGGAGCTGTTTGCGGTGCTCGGAGCTGTGTTTGCAGTGCTCGGAGCTGTTTGCGGTGCTCAGAGCTGTTTGCAGTGCTCGGAGCTGTGTTTGCGGTGCTCGGAGCTGTTTGTGGTGCTCGGGGCAGTCTCTCTGAGCAGTGCTGGGTGCGGTGGGGCTCAGTGTGGCTCAGGGCTGTGTGGCAGTGAGCGGCTGAGCTGCTTTTCCTGGAAAGGAGCGTGGGCAGAGGGCAGCTCGCTCGGATTAGGGGGAATTTCTTGAGGGTCAGCGTGGGTTAAGCACGGTTTAGCTGAGCTGTCTGTGCCGGGAGCTGCGGTGCGCTGAGCAGCGCTGCGTTCCTCGAGGTGCGGTGTGTGTGTGTGTGTGTGTGTGAGTGTGATGGATGAACGGAGCAGCTGGCGGGGCAGCCTCCATGCTCCGTGCTGTGCCGGAGGAGCTGCTCCTCCACCCCGTGCCCACTGAGCAGTGCAGGGAGGGCTGAGCGCTGCGGTCCCACTGCAGTGTGCTGTGTGAGCTCCAGCAGAGCCCACGCACACGGAGCCCATGCGGTGCACGCAGTGTTCCCCAGCAGCACAGCCCCGCAGGTCCCCGCACCACGCGGTGCCGGGTGGGATCGCTGCTCCCTCGGCCCCACGGCAGTGCCATGCGGCTCTGCTCGCGGCCGGCAGCTCCCTGGAGTAATGCCTGCTTCCTTTCCCCTCTTCCACCCTCGTGATATCTTGACTTTCTTTTTTTCTTGGTGATGGGACACTTTCAGCCGATGTATTGAAAGCAAACCCTCCTAATTTCGGAGCCCAGATCACACGAGTGAGTTTCCGTGTGCCGGTGTGCGTAGCCGTGTTTCGTGTGTCCTTCCCTCTGACCGTGGCAAAGCTCCGCGCTGCGATAGGCGACAGAACCTCTGTGCTGTGCTCCCCTCCGCAAAGCAATGTTCTCCTTACATTGGGCTCCGGTTCCTCATGCTGTGCTCTGAGTGCTGTGGCTTTGAGGCCCTTTGTGAATAACCCGAGAGCTGAGAGCCGCCCGCGGCCATCACACAGTGCTCCCTGGAATTGGCCCCGGAGCGGCAGGAGGTGTTGGGGCGCTCGGGCTGGGCTGTGGGCGTCTTTCTTGGCAGCTTTCTTGACCCCCTGAGTCGCACTCCTCTCAACCGGTTTGGGAACGGTGCTGTGCTGGGAGGAGAGCGGCGGCGGCCCGGCCCGGTGCTGCGGAGCAGGGCTGCGGAACTGTTGGGTGGCATCGGGGTGCCCGATGTGGTGCCCTCGTGACGCTGTGATGGCTGTGAGTTCCATGGGTTTGGGTTCCCCATCGGAGGACGTCTGCGGGGAGCGCAGCGTTTGTGCCGGGGGAGCGTTGAGCTGCGGCGGCACCGCGCGGCCTCCATCTCCCGAGGAGCTCGGGGCGGCTGCGGGGGCACCGCGGGTGCTGCGTGTCGGCTCGGTTCTTTGCTTTCTGGGGTCACTCGCGTGGGATTTTTGGCACCTTCTCCAATGTAATGCATACATTGCTTTCATAGGACGTAGCCCCCGCTGCAGCTCCCGCCGTGTCCCCGGCCCGTGTGCTGTTTGTGCTGTACGTCCAGCGGCCCTTCACTATTTTCTTTCCCCTTCCAGAGTTTGCTCGTTGCTTTGAAACCAGCCTTCCTTAGGCGCCCCACAGAAACCCGGCCGTGCTGCCTGGGGCACAGGGCGGGCACGGGGCCGCTGCCGCCTTCCTGCTCCGCCGCTGCCCTGCGCTCAGCCCCGTGCCGGCAGAGTGCCCCGCACCAGCTCGGGGTGCGGCCCCGGGCACGGACAGCACGCTGCCCAGGGCTGCGGCCGCGCTCCTCTGACCCCTGCCCGCTTTCTTTTGCCTCAGAGGTTGAAGGATCTCAAGCAAAGGGAGTTCGCTCGTAACGTCTCCTCCAGATCGCGGAAGGATGAGAGGAAGCAGGAGAGGGCCCTGCGGCGCCTGCACGAGCTGGCCGAGCAGCGGAGGCAGCCCGAGTGGTGAGTCCTCGTGGGCCTCGCGCTGTGCTCGTGGCAGCGGGCAGCCGGCCGAGCTGGGCTCCGGGGTGCTCACGCGGCGTTACCCGGCAGCAGACGCTTCCTGCCCTTGTGTGGTGACACTGGAGCGCTCGGGTGGGGTACGGTGTCACTCGTGGGCACGTGGGGCAGTGAAATGGGACTTCAGAGTCCTGAGGGCGGGCTGAGAGCTGGGGCTGCGCGGCCTGGAGAAGAGAGGGCTCCAGGGGGAACTTCGAACTCTTCCAGGACCCAAAGGGGGACTGCGGGAAAGCTGGGGAGGGACTTGTAGAAGGGCGTGCAGCGACAGGACGAGGGGAGACGGCCTTAGGCTGGAAGAGCGTGGACTTGGAGCAGATCTCAGGAAGAAATTCCTTGTTGTGAGGGCGGTGGGACGTGCAGCAGGTCGTGCAGGGCTGGGCGGGCTGCGAGCAGCTGCGTGGGGCGAGGTGTCCCAGCTGGGGGCACGGCGTTGAACCGCATCATCTTCCAACCCAAACCGCGGTGTGGTTCTGTGGCTCGGACGGGGCTGCACTGTGCGGACAGCCAAGCCATCTTCTCTTGTTCCTGCAGCGCTCCGGGAAGCGGCCCCATGTTCAGGACCACCACGGTGGCCGTGGATGAGGAAGGTGGGGACGACGACGACGCTGCGGCCAACAGCAGCTCGTTCAGCCAGACGTCGGGCCCAGGAGGGGAGATGGGCACGGACAGGGGGTTCCTACACGTGGGGCAGGGCGGGGGCAGCGCCGGGCCGGGCCAGGCCCCGCTGCAGGCAGCGCAGGCTGTCGGCTTCGGCACGAAGGGCGCGTTGGGAGCGCCGCTGCAGAAGATCGGCGTGTCGTTCTCCTTTGCCAAGAAGACTCCGGTGAAGCTGGAGAGCATCGCTTCGGTTTTCAAGGACCACGTGGACGAGTCGAGTTCTGCAGACGGAGCCAAAGCTGATGAGAAAGGGTCCTCGGACGCAGGGGGGCTGCAGAAAGCCGGGGAGGGGGAGGGCACCAACAGTTCGGACGGCAGGGCGGAGGACGACGAGCACGACAAGGACGGCGGCTCCCTGGCCACCACGCTGTCTAAACTGAAGAGGATGAGGCGAGAGGACGGACCGGCGGCGGTTGAGCCAGAGTATTACCATTACATCCCCCCGGCGCACTGCAAGGTGAAGCCCAACTTCCAGTTCCTGCTGTTCATGAAGTCCACAGAACAAACGGAAGCTGAAAACGCGAACAAAAAACCCACGAACGAGGTCAGGAAGGGAAATTCCCCCAAACCCAAACCCAGCAAACACGCGGACAAAGCGGCCGAGAGCGCGGCGCAGCCCAAGGAGCAGAGCAGCCCGGAAAGCCGCGCTCCGCAGGGCACGGCCGAGCAGAGGGACGGCGCGGAGGACGTGGGGGCTCAGGAGGAGGGGGACCCGGCAGAGAGCGCTCCGCCCGAGCCGGGCGGTTCCGCAGCGCCTGCCCCGAGCTGCAGGGACGGCCCCGAGGGGCCCAGGCCGAACACGGGGCCCTTCATTCCGGTTCTGAGCAAGGACGACAGCACCACGCTGCAGTGGCCTTCGGAGCTCCTCATCTTCACCAAAGCGGAGCCGTCCGTTTCCTACAGCTGCAACCCGCTGTACTTCGACTTCAAGCTGTCCCGCAACAAAGACGCCAAAGGCAAAGGGGCCGAGAAATGCAAGGATGCGGGCGGGGACGGCGCGCACAGCGCGGAGCCGGGGGAGGTGAGCAGGGCCCGGGACCCGGAGCCGGACAGCGGCACCGATGGCACCGGGGCAGCGGAGGACGGGCCGGGGCCGCAGGGCAGGCAGGACGGCCCGCACGGCGACGGCGACCACAGCGGCAGGAGCGGAACCGGGAGGGGCAAAGCGGGCAAATCCCACAAGCACAAGAAGAAAAAGAAGCACAAAAAGTCCGGCAGGCACAAACGCAAACGCAAGGACGAGCCCGAGGAGAAGGGCCGCAGAGCCGAGCCGGGCCAGGACAAACCCCGGAAGCGGAGACGGCGCCGGCGCAAAAAGGCCAAACCTTTGCCCTGCGCCGAATCGGAGCGGGCGCTGAAGGCGGAGCTGTCCCAGGACTGCGGCCGCGTCCAGAAGAAGAAGCGGCGCTCGCAGGACTCGCAGCGGAAGTCTCTGTCGGCGGAGGAGGGCAGCAGCGGGAAGAAGGACGACAGCGGCGCCTCGTGCCCCGAGCACGGCCCCGCCCGGCGCAGGGCCGCACATCGCCGCCGAGCCGAGCCGCGCCGCGGCAGCAGCGGCGACGAGGACGACAGCGACGAGGGCTCCGGCGGTCAGCGCTCGCGGTACAGCGACGAGTACGGCTCGGGCAGCGAGCGCTCGCAGAGCCGCTCGGCGTCGGGGCGCGGCCGCTCGGCGCGGCGGTCCTACTCCAGCAGCTCCGACGCTTCGTCCGAGCGCAGCCGCTACAGCCGCCGCCGGAGCTACTCCGACAGCTACAGCGACTACAGCGGGCGGTCGCGCGGCTCCAAGCGCTCGCGGGACTCGGAGGACGACTCCGACTACGAGCGGTCGAAGCGGCGCAAGTACTCCTCGTCGGAGGACTACAGCTCGAGCCGCAGCCGGTCGAGGAGCCGCAGCCGGCGGTCGAGGACGCGCAGCCGGGGCCGCACGCGGAGCAGCAGCCGCAGCCGCAGCCGCAGCAAGAGGAGGAGCCGCAGCGGGACGGGGCGCAGCTGGAAGCGCAGCCGCAGCTACAGCCGCGGGCGCAGCACCCGCAGCCACTCGCAGCGCTCGCTCTCCAGGAAGGGCTCCCGCGGCCACGACAGCCCCGAGGAGCGGAGGTCGGGGCGGAGGGACTTCATCAGGTCCAAGATCTACCGCTCGCAGTCGCCGCACTACTTCCGAGCGGCGCGGGGCGAGGCGGCCGCCAAGAAGGACGAGGGCCGAGGGGAGGAGCACAGGGGCTCCCAGAACAGCGGCTCGGGCGCCGGCCGCGCCTCGGAGGGGGACTGCAGCCCCGAGGAGAGGAACTCCGTCACCGCCAAGCTGCTCCTGGAGAAGGTCCAGTCCCGCAAGGTGGAGAAGAAGCCCTGCGTGGCCGACGAGCTGCTGGCGGGGGCCGCCAAGGTGGGCATCAAGCTGAAGGACCCTCCGCAGGGCTACTTCGGCCCCAAGCTCCCTCCTTCGCTGGGCAACAAACCCGTGCTGCCCTTGATCGGGAAGCTGCCGACCGTCCGCAAGCCCAGCGCCAGGAGGTACGAGGAGTCGGGGGCGGAGAGGCCCGAGGAGCTGTCGGACTCCGAGGGCACGGAGGACGCGGCGCAGGCGGCGCTGGGGGACGCGGCCCTGCAGGAGCAGAAGCACGACGAGGAGATGCCCTCGGTCCCCCTGGAGGCGCCGGCGCTGCCCGACTGCTTCGGCTCCGGGGACCTGGTGCTGCCCCACGCCTTCCTCGCGGCCCCGGGCGACGGCGACGCGCTGGAGCCCATGGACGGGGCCGGGCAGCCCGTGCCCGTGGACGCGGCCATGATGCCGCTGGTGCCCGACGTGGAGCGCTTCCCCGGCTACGTGCCGCAGGGCGGCGAGCCCGGCATGGAGGGCGACCGCGACGCGGGGGAGGACTCCTCGCTGGCGCCGCTGGAGAGCCAGCCCATCACCTTCACGCCCGAGGAGATGGAGAAGTACAGCAAGCTGCAGCAGGCGGCGCAGCAGCACATCCAGCAGCAGCTCCTGGCCAAGCAGGTCAAGGCTTTCCCCGCCTCGGCCGCGTTGGCCCCCGCGGCGCCCGCGCTGCAGCCCATCCACATCCCGCAGCCCGCGGCCGCCTCGGCCACGTCCATCACCACGGTGCAGCACGCCATCTTGCAGCACCACGCCGCCGCCGCCGCCGCCGCCATCGGCATCCACCCCCACCCCCACCCGCAGCCCCTGGCTCAGGTGCACCACATCCCCCAGCCCCACCTGGCGCCCATCTCCCTGTCCCACCTCACCCACTCCATCATCCCGGGCCACCCCGCCACGTTCCTCGCCAGCCACCCCATTCACATCATTCCGGCCTCGGCCATCCACCCCGGCCCCTTCGCCTTCCACCCCGTGCCCCACGCGCTCTACCCGACGCTCCTCGCCCCACGGCCCGCGGCCGCCGCCGCCGCCACCGCGCTGCACCTCCACCCTCTGCTGCACCCCATCTTCTCAGGGCAGGACTTGCAGCACCCGCCGAGCCACGGCACCTGAGGGCCGCGCGTGCGGCCGCCGCGGGGGAGCGGTGCCGCGCTCGGGGCTGAGCGGACGCGGCCGACGGCGGCGGTGGGAGTGACGTCCGCTCTCCAGCAGCCAAAGAACCGCGGCCGGGGCGGCAGCGTGGGGCGCTCCTGGGGGACCGCGCGTGGACGTCGGGGGGCTCCGCCGGGACACGGGACCTCAGCGCACGGCTCCAGTGGGACCCCACGGACCCCCGACGGGACATCAGTGGGACCTCCACCTGCTGCGGCCTGCAGGGGGCTCCCGCGGGACCCCAGTGGGACAGCGACCAGAGGGCTCCAGTGGGACCCCCGGTGGGACACCACTGGGACCTCCGGTGGGACACCAGTGGGACCCCCACTGGGACATCCCTATGTCTGCAGTGAGACTCCCAGTGTGCTCCATGGGACCTCCATCGCTGGGACCTGCACAGGGCTGCAGCAGGACACCAGTGGGACACCAGTGGGATACCAGTGGGACACCAGTGGGACACCAGTGAGATACCAGTGGGACACCAGTGGGACACCAGTGGGACACCAGTGAGCTCCAGTGGGGCTCCAGTGGGACACCAGTGGGACACCAGTGAGCTCCAGTGGGGCTCCAGTGGGACACCAGTGAGCTCCAGTGGGGCTCCAGTGGGACACCAGTGGGATACCAGCGGGACACCAGTGGGACATCTGATGGCACCTCCAGAGGGCTCCAGTGGGACTCCATATGGACCCCCAACGGGACCCCCAATGGGACCCCCAGTGTGACCCCCAATGGGCTCAGTGGGACCCGCAGTGGGTTGCGGTGTCCCCGCGGCCGTTCCCGCGGCTCTGGGGCTCCAGGAGCGCCGTGGGGTGGGTGGTGGGCGCTGCCCCCGGGGTGGGACCCCCACCCTGAGTCGGTGTGGGGCGGCAGTGGGGCGGGCGCCGGAGCCGTGCGGAGCAGCGCTGCGTCCCCATTAATTTATAGGATATCTCTATTTTTGTTTAACGTACAGAATTGCACTGAGGGCGGGGGGGGCCGGGCCGCGCTGCGGGGGTCCCGCCGCTCGTTAACCCCCCCCCGCTTAACGAGCGCCGCCGGCCTGTATTTAACTGTGTCACATAAGAGAGATATAAATATATATATATGCTGTACAATGGGGGGGCTTTCTAATAAAGCGACCGTTTGTGGAACGGCTGCGGGAGTGTGTGGGGGGGGGGGAGGGCATGGAAGGGAAGAGATACGGGGGGGGGAGGGCCTGGGGGGGGAGGGGTCCTGGAAGGGGAATGGGGGGGGAGAGGTCTTGAGATGGGGGAGAGGTTTTGGGGGGGGGGAGAGGGGAGGTCCTGAAGGGTGGGGGTGAGATTCGGTGGGGGGAGAGAGGGTCTGGGGAGGGTGGGGGGGAAACGGGGGGGGATTCAGGAGAAGGGAGCTCCGGGAGCTGGGGGAGACGTCCTGGAAGGGGGGGGGGGGGGAAGAGACTCTGGAGGGGGAGAGGGGTTCTGGTGGGGGGAGGTTCTGGGAGGGGGTACAGATCGTGGGGGGGGGGGGGGGGGAGAAGAGGTTCTGGGAGTGGGGGGTGAGCTCCTGGGGGGGGCCCGGCGGTGCGGGCGGGGTTTGGGGCGGTGGTTGGGGGGGGGGGGGGGGGGGCGGGGTGGGCGCTGCGGGTGCGGAGGTCCCGGGGTGGAGGGGGAGGGGGGGGAATAGGGGGGGGGCAGCGCTTCCGTCTGAGCGCGGCGATAGCGGTGGGGGACGGATGTCCCCCCCGGAGCCCCCTTCCTGCCGCGCGCCGTGGGGCACAGCGGCCGTGGGGCACAGCGGCCGTGGGGCAGCGATGGGCTCCGCGCTGCTGCTGCTGCTCCTCGGGGCGCTGCGGGGGACCCCCGCCCTCCAACTGCTGCACCCCCCACCCCACCGCCTACCACGGCCCCCCCCGGCAGCTACTTCGGCTTCGCGCTCGACTTCCACGTGGAGGACGGCAGGTGGGGGGCACGGGGAGCGGCGGGGGGATGGGGGGAGGGATGGGGGGAGGGTTATGGGGGGGGACGGGGGAAAAATCGGGGGGTCGTGGGGGGAGGGATATGAGGGGGATGGGGGGGACGTGGGGAGAGATGGGGGGCGGATATGGGGAGGGATGGGGGGGACGTGGAGAGCACGGGGGGAGAGATATGGGGAATGATGGGGGAGGGATGGGGGGGTCGTGGGTCGTGGGTGGGATATGGGGGCATGGGGGGATTTGTGGGGGGATGGGGGGAGAATGGGGGAGGGATATGGGGGGATATGGGGAGGGATGGGGGGCGTGGAGAGCACGGGGGGAATACGGGGAAGGGATGCCGGGCTGTGAGAACACGGGGGTCGTGGGGGGGGGGGGGGGGCGTGGGGAGGGGATGGGGGGATCACGGGGAACGTGGGGCGGTGTGGGGAACGTGGGGAAGGAGCGTGGGGGACGCGGGGAATGGGAACGTGTGGGGACGTGGGGAAGGGGAGGGGGGGAAAAACACGGGGGGGCCGCGCCTGCCCCTCCCCCCCCCTGACGCCCCACTCCAGGGTGAGCGTGGCCGTGGGCGCTCCCCGCGCCAACACATCGCAGCCCAACGTCACCGAGCCCGGCGCCGTCTTCCTCTGCTCGTGGCCGCCGAAACGGACCTCGTGTCAGCTGCTCCCCATCGACACCGCGGGTGGGTGCGTGGGGTGGGACCCCGTGTCCCTCCCCCCCCCCCCCCCCCTCCGTGCCCCCCCCGCCCGCACTGAACCGCTCCGTGGGTTCCGCCCCCACCGCCGCAGGGGACGAAGCGGAGCAGAGCGGCGCAGTGCGCATGCGCCTCTTCAAATCGCGGCAGTGGTTGGGAGCGGCCGTGCGCAGCTGGGGCGGCGCCGTCATCGTGCGTGCGGCACCACGTGACCCCCCCGCGGGACCCCGCCCCACGCGTGACCCCCGCCCCACGCGTGATGCGTGGGTCCATCCCCGCCCCACTGACACCGCGTGCGGGGGCTGGGCCCCGCGTCACGTGACCCCGTATCCCCCATAGCCCCCGTATTGCCCCATATCCCCTATATTACACATCCCCCCACCCCCCCGTATTGCCCCACAGCCCCATAGCGCCCCATGTCCCGCGCCCCCCATATCCCGCCCCCCCCCCGTGCCCCCCATAGCGCCCCACATCCCCCGTACCCCCCCCGTGCCCCCCATATCCCCTACATTGACCCCATACCCCCCCGTGCCCCCATAGCGCCCCACATCCCGAGCCCCCGTGCCCCCCATACCCCCATAGCGCCCCATATCCCCTATATTGCCCCTATACCCCCCATATCCTGATCCCCCCATAGCGCCCCATATCCCCTATAACGCCCCGTGCCCCCATATCCCCATACTGCCCCACATCCCCTATACTGCCCCCATGCCGCCCCACATCCCCTACCCCCCCGTGCCCCCCATATCCCGTACCGCCCCATATCCCCCCTACCTCACATGCCCTATATCGCCCCTATCCTGCCCCACGTGCCCTATATTGCCCCTATATCCTGCCCCACATGCCCTATATTGCCCCTATATCCTGCCTCACATGCCCTATATCGCCCCTATCCTGCCCCACGTGCCCTATATTGCCCCTATATCCTGCCCCACATGCCCTATATCGCCCCTATCCTGCCCCATGTG